>CAUYUJ010001799.1:57500-75000 GCA_963575745.1 Prorocentrum cordatum
GGGGTCGGGCGGGTCCTGCGGGCGGACCGTAACAGACGTGTCGGGCGGGCGGACCTTCACGGGCGCGCCAGGCGGGCAGGACACGAATAAAGTGAGCGCGATGGCTCACGACACTGCAAGGAGGTCTCAGGAGTTCTGAATAAAATATGGAAATCATTGTGTAAGACCGTGACTGCCGAGTGTAATGCGAGCCTGGTTCATGAAAAAATGAAGAAATATCAGGCAGGAGCCATGGTTGTTGTAGCCTGGGGCCCAACAGCGCAATTTGAGGATCAAGACTTGGGGGGCACTGGTGTGGGGCAACAAGACTTACTGATGTTTTAAGAGGGTGGATTCAGCAACATAGTCCCAGCGCGGAATCTGTAATGGGCGTGGCAGATACAAGAACCCACGTTTCGAACGAAAAACAGATGCCCAGAAACAAAAGGAAGCCCAGGCAACGGGCCAAAATCGGTCACGAGGGCGGCCGAACGCCCCCCCCCCCCGGGCCCCAAGAGGCCCCAGGCACCCACTAGACGCCCAAAGACGACCCAAACAAGACCCCCTAAGAGGCTTTCAAAATACAGAAAACACGGCTGTTCCCAAAGCTTTGCATGACGTTTGGGACTGCCCTGTTATTCGGTCTTCTGGGGGCCCAGGACCGCCTGGGAGGCGTTGACCTAAGGAACCCTAAAGAAGGAACGAGGCACCTTTTTTCCATAAGTTAAACTTTGATTTCCGATCAAAAACATAAGGAAACCCTGAGGCGAGCTGTGAAACACTTAAGGGACACGGAGCCCCTCCCCAACGAAAAGGGTTCCTTCTTCAGGGCCCCGGCTGTACTCTTTCTGCCGCTGCGCACCATGGGGGCGGAAGCGGGAGCGTGCTGAAAACTGGGAACGCCAGCTGCACTGGACAGGCGACAAGAACGGGAAAGGATGAGGGCCCCAGAGGGCGCGCAGCGTGTTCCGCTCTGCTCCCTCTCCTCCCCCCATCGCCCCCAGCCCCGTCCGACCGCGACCCATGCAGTCCCGACCTCCATCTTTGCTTGGGCGTGGCTTCATGGGGGGGTCACAAATAGGGGGGTCAGAAACGGTCCCCTTTCGTGCCCCTTTCGGGCCCCTCCGGAGCCCCAGGGGGCTCGTTTAGGCACCGTTTGGGTACCTTTTCGGACCACCCTCGCCACCCCCCCATTTATGACCCCCCTATTACGCAACGCCCAATTTGCTCGGAGGCCCACCAGGGCCGGGCGCAGTGGCTCGCGCCGCGCCCACCGCACCCCCTGCGCTCGTCCAACGCCGCGACGGAGATGCCGAGCTCGCCCTCTCCTCCCGGACAGGCCACGTCCTGACTTGTCCAACACGCGGTCCCCGGAAGCCCCGACCTCTTCCCCGGGACCAGCTTTTCATCCTGAGTCGCTTTTGGAAGGTCCTGGGGCCCAGGGCTGTGGATGCCATGGCAATGGACACGCTGACAATCCGGTCATTGAATGACAGGTGTGTTTAAACTGTGTAAAACATGCTCTAGAACTGCTTCAAACAGGTGCTTAACGCATCAGAGCACATTTGACCCATCTTTTAGACATCTGGAAATTGTTTGGCAGCACGCTTCCTCTCCGTTCATCGACCTCCACAAGCCCAGGGAGGGCCCCCCGAGGCAGAGAAAGACAGAACGCCTCCCGCCCCGCTGCATGCATGACGCGAGCCCGCCTGGGGCCCTCCCCTCCCCCGTCTGACTGCGGCCCCCTCGCCCGACACCCCTCTTCGCTGGGAGCCCGCGAGGGGCCAGGCGCGCGAGGCGCACGAGCCTCGCCATCGCTCGGACGTCCACGCCCTGTGCTTTTTCTTCGGTCTCGCGCGTGGCCTCTTTCGCCAACTGATCAAGGAGGCGCCTCTCGACGTGCCTCGCCGCGATGCCAAAGAGAGCCCGCCGTGCTGCTGTCGGCGCCCCCCCCCCCCCCGGCCATGCTGGCGGAGCCGATGGCGGCGCGCGCCAGCGGCAGGCTCTGGCGCGGTTGGGGCGTCAGCGAGGCCGGGCGGAGAGGAAGGGGGGGCCCCGAGAGGGGGGCGTCGCAGAGCCCTCACGCTGGGCGACCTTGCCCGCTCTCGGGCCCCCGGGGCCCTCACGGATCGGTCTGGCTCGAAAGAAGGGGGCGGGAAGAGGAGGGGCACGGCGCCCACCGCGACTCCTCCTCCTCCTCCTCCTCCTCCTCCTCCTCCTCCTCCTCCTCCTCCTCCTGCTGCTCCTCCTGCTCCTCCTGCGCTTCCTCGTCCTTCCTTCCTCCTCCTCCTCATCAGCGACACCCTCCATCTCTCCTCCCCCTCCCCTCCCTGTAGACCTCCTCCTTCTCCTCATCCTTCTCCTCCTCCTCCTCCTCCTCCTCCTCTTCCTCCTCCTCTTCCTCCTTCTCCTCATCATTCCCCCCCCCCCTGCTTGGATAGCAAGGGCCCCGTCAACGACTCGGGGTTGGCCGGGGCACCCCCTGCTGGTGGAGCCAGCGGGGCCGTCGGCGCCTGCTGGAGGTCGGCAAAAAAAACAGTAGCGGCCACTGGGTGGAGGCCGTGGGCGACCGACCCAAGGACCGACGGAGGCGGGGCCCTCTTTCAGGGCTTGGGGTGCGCCCCCCCCCCCCCCCCCCCACGCAGGGGCCGGAGGCCCCTGCGGCGGCGGCCAGTGCTCCAGAGAGAGCTGAGCGCCAACGCCGCCGCCACGGGGGAAGGCTGCGCACCGTTTTGCAGGAGGCTCCCCCAAGACCTCAGCCGGCGGGGGTCTCGATTTTCGTCGGCTCCGCACTCGTGCATATTGTGGAGCAAATCAGGCGGGCAACATCCAGGCAACATCCTCCTCCTCCTCCTCCTCCTCCTCTTCCTCTCCTCCTCCTCCTCCTCCTCCGCCTCCTCCTCCGCCTCCTCCTCCTCCTCCTCTTCCCCCCCCTCCTTCTCCTCCTCCTGCTCCTCCTCCTCCTCCTCCTCCTCCTCCTCCTCCTCCTCCTCCTCCATTCCTTCTCCTTATAAATAACTCCTCCCTGTCGCACCCCGATGCCAGTTTTTAGGGCGGGCCGGGCGTTTCGCCTGAGACTTCCTCACCATTTATGTTTTGAAGCTCAAAAAATGACAACTGTTGCACAGATGGAGGGCGTCGTTTTCAAAATGTGGCTCTCGCGTTAGCGCCGCGCACATTCGATCTGATAAATTGCAAGAGCTTCACGGATTGAGGGCGGGTGGTTTCTCAAAATGTGGCTCTCGCGTTAGCGCCGCGCAAATTTGATTTCGAAATTTGCAAGAGCTGCACGGATTGAGGGCGGATGGTTTTCGAAATGTGGCTCTCGCCTTAGCGCCGCGCACCTTCGATTTAGAAATTTGCAAGAGCTGCACGGATTGAGAGATGCTCGTTTTCAAAATGTGGCTCTCACGTTAGCGTCGCGCACATACGTTTGAATGTTTGCAAGAGTTTCACGGATTGAGAGCGGGTGGTTGTCAAAATGTGGCTCTCGCACTAGCGCCGCGCACATTCGTATTTAAACATTTGCAAGAGTTTGGCGGATTGAGGGCGGCTCCTTCTCAAAATGTGGCTCTCGCCTGAGCGCCGCGCACACTCGTTTTTAAACATTGCAAAAGTTGCACCATTTCCCATGATCAACGTATCAGAAAGGGCGTTTTGGAGGATTTCAGGAGCATGCGGGCGCAACAGTTATGTTGTCTTACTGTGCAGTCAGGTTGATATGTGGTGTTGAAATCCAGAGAAACATGTTTTGGCACGCTTCGGGATCTTCAAATTGATGACTTCCAACGAGGCAGTTCCCTCAGTGGAAATGAACCGTTGTAGGGGCCTATGAAGAGGGAGCTTGGGAGGGTGGGATCATTTTCCAACATCGTTGATGACTCTTGGGATTCCACTGGTCCTCCTCCTCCTCCTCTTCCTCGTCCTCTTTCTCCTACTCCTTCTCCTCCTCCTCCTCATCCTCTTTCTCCTCCCCCTCCTCTTTCTTCTGCTCGTATCGACCCTCAGTCGACCAAACCCACCCAGCCCCGGCAGAAACCACTTGGTGGCGCGGCGATCGAAGATCGGAGCAACGGCAGCATTGATCAGCTGGGGAGATGAGAACGGAGCAGCAGGAGGAGGAGGAGGGGAGGAGGAGGAGGAGAAGGGGGAGGAGGAGGAGGGGGAGGAGGGGGAGGAGGAGGAGGAGGAGGAGGAGGAGGAGGAGGAGGAGGAGGAAGGGGAAGGGGGAGGGTGGATGGGGGGAATAAGAAGGGTAGGAGGGCACGGGTAGGAGGTGGAGAAGGAAAAGGAAGGCGAGGGCGAGAGGGAGGAGCAGATAAGGGGAGGGGAAGAAGGGAAGGAGAGGGGAAGTCAAGGAGAAGGCAGGTGGCTCAGTGGAAGAGAGCGCGACCTGCAACAGAGGCGGCGGGACTTGGGATACCAACAACCCTGGAGCAGATGGCCACGCCGACTGAGAGGCGATCGCACCACGAAAGATGCAGCACAAGCGATAAGGTGGACCCATGCACGATGGAACCGAACAGCAGGAAGCCTACATCGTTGCATTTCTGTCCAAACACACCGACAACGGTGACAGTAGCGGGAGACACGACCCAATGGAAACCGGTACAATCACGACGATGGCCAAGCAACAGCACTGGGATGCGATGCAGGACAAACCTAGTACTGAACGGCGCCACTTCAAGAAGGCCCCCTTTACCTACGCGGATTGTTTGCCAACCTGCTAAGGTGGACTCGGAACGGCTTGTCAACCTCATCCTGATGAGCAGTGCTCGTGGTCACCATCACAGTCATCACCACAATCACTACCACCATCGCCACGACCAATCACCAATCACTATCAACCATCAGCCATTCTCACCTACGGCATCAACAGCAACATCAGCATGCGCCTCCTCAAAACTCATGTTTCCTCCCCCACAACTTTATCCTCATTCGTTTCCTCCTTCCCTTCTTATCCTCGCCATCCTCCTCCTCCTCCTCTTCCTCCTCCTCTTCCTCCTCCTCCTCTTCTTCCTCCTTCTTCATCAGTATCACCATGAGCATCATCATCATCATCCTCAAATTCATCTTCATCTTCATCCTCATCCTCGTCCTCCTTTCGACATCTTCTCATCCTTCTATTCCTCTTCCTCTTCTTCCTCCACTGCCCCCTCCCCCTCCTCCTCCCTCACTTCCTCCCTTCTATGTGCATCATCTCTTCCCCCCTCCCTCGGCGGGGCCGGTCCTTCGCAGTAAGCGCTGGCTTCAGCTCGAAGTAGAACCAGTCGCAGCCCCTTTGGATCTTCGTCGCCTGGGGTCGGTAGCGTCATTGGTATCTCAACCTTATCCTCTCCCCTCCTTCTCCTTCTCCTCCTCCTCCTCCTTCTCCTCCTCCTGCTCCTCCCCGTCTTCCTCCTTCTCCGCCCCCTCATCGCCCTCCTCCTCCTCCTCCTCCGTCTCCTTCTCCTGCCTTCTCTTCAGTATCCTCCCTTCCTCATCTCCTTCTTCCTCACATTCCTCCCTGTGTGCCTCCATCTTCCCCTCCTTTTCCTCCCCCTTTTCCTCCTCCTCCTCCTCCTCCTCCCCTTCCTCCTCCTCCTCCTCCTCCTCCTCCTCCTCCTCCTCCTCCTGCTCCTCCTCCTCCTCCTCCTCCTCCTCCTCCTATTCGTCCTCCTCCTCCTCCTCCTCGTTGTCGTCCTCCTCCTCCTCTCCATTCCTTCTCCTTGAAAATATTCCTCCCTGTCGCACCCCGAGGCCAATTTTCAGAGCGGGCCGGGCGTTTCGCCTGAGGCTCCCTCACCACTTATGACACTGCAGCTTATAACTTGGCAACAACTTCACAGATTGAGGGCCGCACGTTTGCAACATGCGGTTCGCGCTTAAGCGCCGCGTCCACTCGTTTTAGAAATTATAAGAGTTTCACTGGTTGGAAGCGGCATGTGGCTCTCGCCTCAACGCCGCGCACATTCGTTTTTAGGATTTGCAAGGGTTTCACGGATTCCCACGATGAGCGTACCACGCATGGTGTTTTGGAAGGGTTCAGGATTATGCGGGCGCATCAGTTACGTTGATTCGTGGTGTTGAAGTCCCAGGAATGGCGTTCTGGCGCGATTCAGGATCGCCAGGACGCAACAATCAGGTTGGTCCGTGGCGTTGGAATACCGTGAACAATGTTGTGGCATGCTTCAGGGTATTCAAACGGTTGTCTTCCAACGAGACAGCTCCTGAGGGAAAAAGAACCACTGGATAGGCCTATGAAGAGGGAGTTCGGAAGGGAGGGTTTGATCCACCATCTTTGATGTCTCTTGGGTTTACACTGGTCCTCCTCGTCCTCCTCGTCCTCCTCCTCCTCCTCCTCCTCTTCATCCGTCTCCTCCTCCTCCGCCTCCTCCTCCTCCTTCACCTCCACCTCCTCCTCCTCCTCCTCCTCCTCCCCATCGGCATCCTCATCATCAACATCATCATAATCATCATCACCACCATCATCATCATGTCACGTGTCTTCTTCCTACTTTGGACTCATTTCCACTATCCTCATTAGACTATGTATCCACACCCACATCCTGATCATCATCCTCTGCATTCTTCCGGCTGAAATGTGGAATACTCCTCCTCCTCCTTGTCCTCCTCCTCCTCCTCCTCCTCCTTTCCCCTCGCATCCCCCAGCCCCCCTCCTGCGCTTCATCCTTTTCATCATCCTCGTTTGCTTCCTCCTCTTTCGCGTCCTCCTCCTCCTCCTCCTCCTCCATTTCCGCCCCCTCCTCCTCTTCCTCCTCCTCCTCCTCTCTCTCCTCCCTCCTCCTCCTCCTCCTCCTCCTCCTTCGCCTCTTCTCCCTCTCCCCGTTTGTTTTGCCATGCCGTGGGGGGGGGGGGGGGGGGGGGGGCGAATCGCCCGCGGTGCCAATGCGCCCGCGCACACGCCCGCGCGGGGGCAGGCAACAGGACGACAATCTGGCGACAAAACGCAACAGAGATCCACATCCGCCCATTATTCTCACCAACCACCACGAAGGAAAAACACATTACCCTGTGACGTACCCAACCCATTTGTATCAATGGAAACGAGGAGTTGGCCGAAACTTGTATGGACAATCAACTTGATGTGTAAGCTACTTGGGAGGCGTCACTGTGCTGGGCCCCGCAAGCAGGCCTCGAAAGTGGCGACAGTTTCACAGATCGCAGCCCCCCAGGGATGGCGAGGTCTAATTTGAATCTGCGTGTGGCGTCACTGTGCTGGGCCCCCCAGCAGGCCTCGAAAGTGGCGACAGTTTCACAGATCGCAGCCCCCCAGGGATGGCGAGGTCTAATTTGAATCTGCGTGTGGTACCCACTGTGCTGGGCCCCCAGCAGGCCTCGAAAGTGGCGACAGTTTCACAGATCGCAGCCCCCAGGGATGGCGAGGTCCCATTTGAGTCCGCCGTGGTACCCACTGTGCTGGGCCCCCCAGCAGGCCTCGAAAGTGGCGACAGTTTCACAGATCGCAGCCCCCCAGGGATGGCGAGGTCCCATTTGAGTCCGCCGTGGGTACCCACTGTGCTGGGCCCCCCAGCAGGCCTCGAAAGTGGCGACAGTTTCACAGATCGCAGCCCCCCAGGGATGGCGAGGTCTAATTTGAATCCGCGTGGGTACCCACTGTGCTGGGCCCCCCAGCAGGCCTCGAAAGTGGCGACAGTTTCACAGATCGCAGCCCCCAGGGATGGCGAGGTCTAATTTGAATCTGCTGTGGGTACCCACTGTGCTGGGCCCCCCAGCAGGCCTCGAAAGTGGCGACAGTTTCACAGATCGCAGCCCCCCAGGGATGGCGAGGTCTAATTTGAATCTGCGGTGGGTACCCACTGTGCTGGCCCCCCAGCAGGCCTCGAAAGTGGCGACAGTTTCACAGATCGCAGCCCCCCAGGGATGGCGAGGTCTAATTTGAATCCTGCGGTGGCGTCCCACTGTGCTGGGCCCCCCAGCAGGCCTCGAAAGTGGCGACAGTTTCACAGATCGCAGCCCCCCAGGGATGGCGAGGTCTAATTTGAATCCGCCCGTGGGTCACTGTGCTGGGCCCCCCAGCAGGCCTCGAAAGTGGCGACAGTTTCACAGATCGCAGCCCCCCAGGGATGGCGAGGTCGAATTTGGTCCGCGTCCCACTGTGCTGGGCCCCCCAGCAGGCCTCGAAAGTGGCGACAGTTTCACAGATCGCAGCCCCCCAGGGATGGCGAGGTGCAATCACGGGTGGGCACCCCTGTGCTGGGCCCCCCAGCAGGCCTCGAAAGTGGCGACAGTTTCACAGATCGCAGCCCCCCAGGGATGGCGAGGTCTAATTTGAATCTGCCGTGGGTCCCACTGTGCTGGGCCCCCCAGCAGGCCTCGAAAGTGGCGACAGTTTCACAGATCGCAGCCCCCCAGGGATGGCGAGGTCCCATTTGAGTCCGCCGTGGGTACCCACTGTGCTGGGCCCCCCAGCAGGCCTCGAAAGTGGCGACAGTTTCACAGATCGCAGCCCCCCAGGGATGGCGAGGTCCCATTTGAGTCCGCCGTGGGTACCCACTGTGCTGGGCCCCCCAGCAGGCCTCGAAAGTGGCGACAGTTTCACAGATCGCAGCCCCCCAGGGATGACGAGGTCCCATTTGAGTCCGCCGTGAGTACCCACTGTGCTGGGCCCCCCAGCAGGCCTCGAAAGTGGCGACAGTTTCACAGATCGCAGCACCCCAGGGATGGCGAGGTCTCATTTGAGTCCGCCGTGGGTACCCTCTGTGCTGGGCCCCCCAGCAGGCCTCGAAAATGGCGACAGCTTCACAGATCGCAGCCCCCCAGCTGGCACGCAGCGACGAGCGAGGCGAAAGGCAGGGGGGAAGAGAAGGACGGGAGGGGGTGGGAAGGAGACGCGCGAGCAGTGCTCTATTCAAAACGAGAACCCAACGCAGGAGGGTTGGGAAATTACCTGTGACGTACCCAACCCATTTGTATCAATGGAAACGAGGACTTGGCCGAAACTTGTATGTACAATCAACTTGATGTGTAAGCAACGTGGGAGGCGTCACTGTGCTGGGCCCCGCAAGCAGGCCTCGAAAGTGGCGACAGTTTCACAGATCGCAGCCCCCCAGGGATGGCGAGGTCTAATTTGAATCTGCGTGTGGCGTCACTGTGCTGGGCCCCCCAGCAGGCCTCGAAAGTGGCGACAGTTTCACAGATCGCAGCCCCCCAGGGATGGCGAGGTCTAATTTGAATCTGCGTGTGGGTACCCACTGTGCTGGGCCCCCAGCAGGCCTCGAAAGTGGCGACAGTTTCACAGATCGCAGCCCCCCAGGGATGGCGAGGTCTTAATTTCACAGAATCTTTGAGTCCGCCGTGGGTACCCACTGTGCTGGGCCCCCCAGCAGGCCCCGAAAGTGGCGACAGTTTCACAGATCGCAGCCCCCCAGGGATGGCGAGGTCTAATTTGAATCTGCGGTGAGTACACACTGTGCTGGGCCCCCCAGCAGGCCTCGACAGTGGCGACAGTTTCACAGATCGCAGCCCCCCAAGGATGGCGAGGTCCCATTTGAGTCCGCCGTGGGTACCCACTGTGCTGGGCCCCCCAGCAGGCCGCGAAAGTGGCGACAGTGTCACAGATCGCAGCCCCCGCGAGACGGCGAGGTCTACTTTGAATCTGCAGTGGGTACCCACTGTGCTGGGCCCCTCAGCAGCCCTCGAAAGTGGCGACAGTTTCACAGATCGCAGCCCCCCAGGGATGGCGAGGTCTAATTTGAATCCGCGGTGGTACCCACTGTGCTGGGCCCCCCAGCAGGCCTCGAAAGTGGCGACAGTTTCACAAATCGCAGCCCCCCAGGATGGAAAGAGTCTAATTTGAATCCGCGGTGGGTGCCCACTGTGCTGGGCCCCACAGCCTCGAAAGTGGCGACAGTTTCACAGATCGCAGCCCCCCAGGGATGGCGAGGTCCCATTTGAGTCCGCCGTGGGTACCCACTGTGCTGGGCCCCCCAGCAGGCCTCGAAAGTGGCGACAGTTTCACAGATCGCAGCCCCCCAGGGACGGCGAGGTCACATTTGAGCCCGCCGTGGGTACCCACTGTGCTGGGCCCCCCAGCAGGCCTCGAAAGCGGCGACAATTTCACTGATCGCAGCCCCCCAGGGATGGCGAGGTCCCATTTGAGTCCGCCGTGGGTGCCCACTGTGCTGGGCCCCCCAGCAGGCCGCGAAAGTGGCGACAGTTTCACAAATCGCAGCCCCCCAGGGATGGCGATCATTTGAGTCCGCCGTGGGTACCCACTGTGCTGGGCCCCCCAGCAGGCCTCGAAAGTGGCGACAGTTTCACAGATCGCAGCCCCCCAGGGATGGCGAGGTCCCATTTGAGTCCGCCGTGGGTACCCACTGTGCTGGGCCCCCCAGCAGGCCGCGAAAGTGGCGACAGTTTCACAGATCGCAGCCCCCCAGGGATGGCGAGGTCCCATTTGAGTCCGCCGTGGGTACCCACTGTGCTGGGCCCCCCAGCAGGCCGCGAAAGTGGCGACAGTGTCACAGATCGCAGCCCCCGCGAGACGGCGAGGTCTACTTTGAATCTGCAGTGGGTACCCACTGTGCTGGGCCCCTCAGCAGCCCTCGAAAGTGGCGACAGTTTCACAGATCGCAGCCCCCCACTAACGACGAGGTCACATTTGAGTCCGCCGAGGGTACCCACTGTGTTGGGCCCCCCAGCAGGCCTCGAAAGTGGCGACAATTTCACTGATCGCAGCCCCCCATGGATGGCGAGGTCCCATTTGAGTCAGCCGTGGGTACCCACTGTGCTGGGCCCCCCAGCAGGCCCCGAAAGTGGCGACAGCTTCACAGATCGCAGCCCCCCAGCTGGCACGCAGCGACGAGCGAGGCGAAAGGCAGGGGGGAAGAGAAGGACGGGAGGGGGTGGGAAGGAGACGCGCGAGCAATGCTCTATTCAAAACGAGAACCCAACGCAGGAGGGTTGGGAAAAAGAGGAGAAACGCGCGCAAGCCCACCCCACAAGCGGAACAAGCAGAGAGGGAGCGACAGGGACGGAGAGTTGAGTCAGGTGCGATTGCAGCGGGAGGGCGCGCGACCGACTGGCGATCGGCAGCCAGCTTCGTCACCCGCGCATCCCCCCCCCCCCCAGTCGCCCCTGCGTTGGATAGCACAGAGTCGGAGGCAGCAAGGCCCAGGCCAGACCCATCCACTCTCCCTGGATCAAGATATGCTAAACCTCAACGAACGGTCGGACGGGGGAGACTGAAGCTAGGCATGCAGAAGCTTACGAGCCCAGCCAGGCACTGCCATGAGCGATCTGTTCAAACCCACGTCCATCGCAGAAAGACACCGCTCCATGCAAGCAGCTGCAGCGGCGGAAGGTCGATGTGGCACCCTAGCACACATAGCTCCACTGTAAATTTTGGAACATGAAGAACTCCCAAACTCGCAACCAAGGAAATACACAACGTCTACCAGCGGACTCAACTCCGTCACTCTGGAAAAAAACGCGGCCCTTCCATCGAATCATCAGAACTGGTGCTGTCAGCGTCGAACACGCACCCAACATGTGAACATAAAATGTAACTTGCTAGTTGCTCTCACATATGCTATCCATCTGCCTCCTGGACATCGTAAACAGTTCGCGTGCATCAGACCGTCTCTCTGAATCGTTTCGCATTATCACGACTACCTCCTTCAACCAGCTACAAACGCATGCTTCAGCAAAAACCAGGGACACTTCCTTCCTGAACTCTCGCGCGAATCAATGATACCACAGATGCGCCCCATCTAATGCACAAAACTGTACTACCACGGCAGCGGGAGTGATACTTTTCTACGAATCAATACAGGATGCCGGCCCTCGTCCACTCCAGTAGGCCACACCTCATAGCTGTGGTCGTCGCTCGGCAACGTCGCCTTGACAACCGTGGTCTTCCGCTTTTTCTAAACCAATGATGTTGACAGCTCCACTGGTACATACGGATGCCACGATCGACCTCTGCAGCCACCGCTTGACATCTTGAACACCTTCGTTCTGCCAGAACTCTCTGCTACCAGAGCTCGTTCTCTGTTGAGACCCACTTCGCGCCGTCACCTTGGAACTGCTGCTGGCAACGGCTCCTGACTCTCCAGTGGCTAATATTTACAGCAATTGGCAAGCCTCCGCAAGCGCCCCACGCAATTCGACCGTCCTCCAAATTTATTTGCGCCCAAGGGAAATGCCTGAGAGGCCGGTTGGCCCCCCCGCGCCGCTGGCGCCGCCCATAGCGATCCACGCTCGCAGCGCGCAGGCTTTGATGTCGGCCCCACCTCCGTCAGCAGGTCCAGCACGTCGCCGCGAATGGTTCTGCGCGCACTGCACGTAGCCATCTCGCCCGGTTCTACGCGCGGGAAGCGCTCCCGCGCAGCCAGACTCGCCCTCCAAATTCTACAGGGCTCCTGCTGACAGCTTCGCACCAATATCTTACGTCACCAGCTTCACCTCGCTCCTCAACCACTGTCAACCACTTGAAGTCCGCGGACATCAACTGAACGCACCCAGTCATGACCTTTGCCAACATGTCCGTTAGAGACAAGGAATTCTGGGGCATTCAAGAAGAGACAAGAAAAATGTCGGAGCTGCCGTCGCCGCATGAGGCGCTTAATGTGCATTCGTTCCGCTGCTACCAATTCATATGCGACGGCAGTGTAGTCCGACTAGCACGCGGTAGCTTTCCGCCCTGAGCCTTTTTTCCCCAAACTTCTGGGTCACCTCGCCGACGCGCGCCCCAGACCTTGGTAGCGATGAGGTACACTGGCAAGAACTCTGGCCACTGCGATGCTAGATCCTGGGCGGATTTCAAGGATCGCATGTGACACCCCCCTTTATGGATTGAACGCACTTCCCTGATTCTTCACCGCCGCCGCCGCGGCACCGCAGAGCCCCCCTCGTCCAGCACGATGCCCAAATACTCGTAGCTGCGCACTAACAGCACCTAATTTCGGCGACGCGAGAGTTTCTCCTCGACGGCCGTCAAATCCCCCCCCCCCCCTCCACGCCCCCCCCCCCCCCCCACACACACACACACACAACACACACACACACACACACACACACACACACACACACACACACACACACACACACACACACACACACACACACACACACACACACACACATACACACACACACACACACACCGCCGCCGCCGCGACCACATTGGCTGCAGCCGCGATGATTATTTTTCATTCGCTAGTCATTGGCAACGACCCCATGGGAGGTCACCGCTTGGTTAATGATGTGTATGAACATGCCTGCCATCTCGGTCGCGTCGTCGCCGATGCCTTGGGCCGTCAGGGAGGCGGCATCATCGAATAATGAGTTGTCAATCAAGGTGGGCACCTCGCAACTTTCAAAGAAGAGTTCGGCGTCGCCCTCTGTTCGCATCGCCGTGGATATGTTCAAGCCGCTGATTTGATT
Source organism: Prorocentrum cordatum (assembly GCA_963575745.1). Lineage (NCBI taxonomy): Eukaryota > Dinophyceae > Prorocentrales > Prorocentraceae > Prorocentrum > Prorocentrum cordatum. The sequence continues at coordinate 70,890 of CAUYUJ010001799.1, forward strand.
CTTCGCGACCGCCAGTGGTCGCGCGAAGCACAAATAGAAAATCGAACCCCCCCCCACTGACGCCCCTGGCCCCGCCCCCCTCCTCGACCTCGCCGCCGCCGCCCTTCCCGGTCGCGAGCCACCCCGCGCGCTTCAACCGCCGCCGCCAAGGGGCGGGGCGCGACGCGCCAATTGCGCAGCGCAGCTGGCTGACAATGCTGGCGCGCACTCGGGAGCCATGGCCGTCGTGACTGTCGACGACGCAGTTGTAGCCCTACAAGCGCATCGTCGAGTAGAGTGCCGCCTTGAGGTCCACTAGTTCAACTATCGCGCACCCGCCCGTGAGCTCTGCAACTCTCACGAATGATGGCGCCATTTGAACGAATTGCGCCGGCCCGCGCTTCGCCCATCACCCGCGTTGCGTTGGTCTCATGGCCAGCCCCAGGTCCTCCGCCATCTGATGCTGAAGAAATGAATGCCTTTCCTTGGATACATCCCCATTCAAAAACACGCCCCCGCAGTTGACAGCCCCCCACATCACTCGAACAACTTTGACAACGCGCTACACCATGTTTTCAACATACGGGCCCTGTCCACGAAGACATACTTCCAAGAATATTGGCGGTTGGCGCCGCGCTGTTGCACGCGGTGCCACGGCCGGCAGGTCGCCCCATTACTAGGTCACGCCCAGCTGCACCCCTCTTCTCGGCTTCCCAATTGCATCGTGGCAACGCGCGAGCTGTCCGCGATTGCGCCGGCGTCCACTGCTACTTCTTCCGATGCAGAATGCGGTGGCAAACTGCACAGAGCGCGAATCTCGCCTTCTGAGGATACTCGTGCATCCTCAACTGCTGCCAACAAATAGAACGTTGCCTTCGACCCCGCCTCCTCGCATCTCGAAAGTCAGCCGTCTTCAACCATCCGTCTGACGCGCGTCGGGCCGCGACCGTTTTTGGCGTCGAGTGGAAGCGAAGCCTTGCACTGCCCAAACCTGAATGACTGCCACCACCCCCCAACGTCAGAAGCCATCCCCATCGCCGATAGCATCGATCATATCCGCGCTGCCTTCCTTGACCACCCAAGTCAAAATGCGGGCTGCGTCCATCGCGAAACCGCCGCGCACGCCCATCACCTCGCCCTCAATCACACGCCCATCATCGGCGCGATTCAGAGCTTCTCGAAGGCGCCAGGCTCGGAGTTTCCATTCCAGCTCAATGGAGAAAAGGGTCGTCATTACGATGAGTCATTACTATGAAGACTTAGCTGCTGCCACGATGGCCCCATGTGCACTGGCGATCTTCTCCCGGCGTCGGCGCAATACCTCCACGGCCGAATCGACCTCGCTACCCTGCTTTGAATGTAGATCTGTAGCGGCTGAAAACGACCCACTGCTGAGCATGCCTTCGCCGCTTTCGACTCGATGTCGCCCGTTTGCCGAACGCGTTCGATCGCGTCGGCGGCCCAACCTTGCGACGCCGCGTTATCTAATATGGACTCGAACTTATATCGCGCCTTGTTGTCGCGCAGTTTGGCTCGGCCCCTGATGAAAGACTTCTGCACTTCCGCCTCGGCATGGTCTCGAGGGAGGCATCGACCACGATCGGATAGCTGTCGCACACTTCGGCCCCACTATCTATATCGAACTTTACCCATAGCAACTGCAGTGTGTCATGACATAGCCCATCCAGGAGTACCTAACATATATAACCAGATAGATATATATGTGTATGTATGAGTACACACGCTCGGTGTTGGCCCCAGCTCCTTGCCCGCTGTCACCTCTGAGCGCACGTCCCCCCTCGCGTCCGCGATGCTTCTCTGCGCGCTTCTTGAGATGGATCAAGAAATCAAGAAAGGAGAAGCAAGCCTGCTGCGCCCACCTCATACACCACTACATGATCTCTGCTTTTTAACGTACACATTGAAGTCCCCATCGACAACCGACCGCGGCCACTTGCTGGCCATATCCTCTAGGTCGGCACACCGCATATTGGGGTCCAGCTTCTCGCGTTGACGATGCGGCACATGAAACACGCGCGCAGATGCTCTCGCGCAGCAAATCTGAAGTTTCACCACAAGCACTCTGGGGGGGGGGCACTCCGTAGCACGCGATAACCGCCTGCCCTGGGATATGCGTCGCCCTTCGGATCTATGGCGCAAGGTGTCTGCATACCCACTGGCAAGATGCATCCCAATGTTTGGTCGCGACCGGCTGATCAGGACACCAAACCCAAACCCATCCAGACCCGAACCCTTCTCTTTGATTGGAAGCCCCTGACATCTGCCATGGGCACTCCAACCTGCCACATCTGAAACAGAAAAGTTTGGGGTCTGACTGCCGCTGGCCCCCCCATGCTTCCATCGCCTGCGCGCTCGCGGTCCAACAGCGCCCTCTGAGCGCTGAACGTCGCCATCCACATTCGCACCTTGTACATGTTCTTCCCTTGACCTTCACATAGGATGTCTTCCTCCACCTCGGGAATAGTCTCAATGTGCTGCCGATGCCATCGGCGCGATCAACGTTCGCCATTGGCACTGGAAAGCCACGCAAACCTGGAAGCTCAAGTCTCGATATGCTGCCCACGCCCATCCATTTGACACGATGAGAATGCCAGTCGCCAGTCGGCAGATTAGGCTGCACGTTTGCTTCTGGCATTTAGGATGTTATGTCACAACAAAGTTCCCATGAATGTCCTTCGTGTCGACCACCGCGCGTCATCGCGAGGTTCCTAACCTGTGTCAGCAAACCCCAGAGGTGCACTGCGACGTGGGCAAGCGGCACCTCGGATAACAGCCCACCAACGACGATACGGATCGCCTCCACGCAGTCGCAAACGATCTCTATACCCACGCCCGTCGGAAGCTGGAACACGTAGTGCACAACCCATATCAGCCCAGAAACTTCCGTCGAGAAAAAGGAACCAGGCGGCTGCAGTCGAAAGCCACCGCTCTCGCGACGCACCCCGAAAAAAAACCTCGAAGTGCACCTCTGAACCGGTCAACAACGAAACTGCACATGCTCATGCCGACTGGTCAGCCCCATCATCACAGCAAGATCCGTCTGCGAAGATCGAGACCTTTTCCTGGCTGACGTGAGGGGCGCTGTCATGCCCAGCGAGAAGGTCGCATTGGGGTGCAACCGTAGTTTCAGGTGCGTGCTGACCTCCAGGCTGCTGCTGCTGCTCCCCACGAGGAATTGCTACCTGCCCTGGCTCACCCTCCCTGGGAACTACTGGGGGAGGAGAAGATGATTCGCGAATTCACCGCCGTGGACTTCGCTGCGTATCGGGTTTCGGTCTTTTCGTGTCAGATCGCCCCGCCTGGACTCGAGGAGGAGGCCGAGGGGGTGGGGGAAGAGGAGGACGCTCACGTCGAGAAGCCCTTCGTTTGCACGCACGTTTAGGATGGGGTGGAATGTGGGGCTAAGTTCGAGACCCGGGGAGCGCTTACAGCACACCTACGGCATAGGCACCTAGTGCTCAACGCAGCGCACGTGCTCACACCATCGAGCGCACGCATTGTGTGTGATAGGACGTATGTTACACGGGCCACCGCCAGCCGACACTTACCGAGTACTCCACTTAGGGGTTAACGTGATCCTCGGGGGGCCTCTTCGAACACACCGTTCATCGAGCCAGATAGCAACAAGGGTCCGATCTGCGAGTGCGACGGTGCCAACTATGAGGAGCTTCGTCTGCACCTTCAGTCTCATTTGTCATTACGTGTCAAGCCTCCTCGGCCTCGCGCCGCCCCACCCAAGAGTTGGCTCCCAAACCGGCGCCGATCGGCATGTCGGCGCCCGCTCTTCCAGCTTGGATGCCAACCTCGAAGCGTGGTGCCCCAGGGTCGGAGGGAGCTCAGCCCAAGCGGAAGGCCAGCAAGAAAGACGGCGTGGAACAGATGACGCAGAGGATGGCGAGGCTCGTGGTCGGCCTGGAGAGGCGCACGGCGATGCTGGAGGCGAATGTCTACCGCAACTGTTTCGAGAACGAAAGGGCGGACTCCCTGGGCCAGGCTTGCATCGCGGGCATCAAGACCTACGACGACGTCAGAAGAGACTTGAAGGAGAAACAGAACGGCGGCGAGAAGGTGGATTGGAAGTCGAGGGGTCCGCCCCCCGTCGCTCTGTTCG
>CAUYUJ010001799.1:80000-96874 GCA_963575745.1 Prorocentrum cordatum
GCGAACGACGAGAAGAAAGCCCGTCCAGAGCAAGAGAAATACGCATCCCCTCAAGGGGGCTTTCCACAAGGCGCACGAACACGGAGAGGCAACGACGCCCAGGGCGAGGGGAGGCGCCCCGGCCCCCAGACGCGCCCGCAACTCTCCGAGACTCAGAGCACCACACTGCCGAGCGGAGGGGCCCGACGGAGATGCTGGGCCAATCGAGCTGATGCAGCCTGTGACGGCTTGGAACCCCGAAGGCGCCCTCATGGCGGCAGGCGTGGCAGCTCGAGCCAATCAGATCGTAAAAGATGGCAATCGACACAAGTTGAGGGGGAGCGGGAGAAACGGGACAAAGCGCAGCGACGAGCAAGACCAAGGCACGAACAAAAAGAGGGGGGGGACGAGGGAGAAGAGGGAAAACGAAGAGGCCCAGCGAATCACACGTAAGGTAGTGCTCGAGACGGTCATCTCGCGAAGACCCGCAGAGGATGCACGGCTTAATGGGGTCGGAGAAACGCCCAGAGCAGCACCATCCATTCACAAGTGTGCGCACGGTCGATGCAATCACACACGGAGGGACGTGCTGGGCGACTCGAGACATCGACCAAACAAGACAGTGCAACATGTTATCTGTGCTGGGCATATACTTCCGAATGCGCCTCCCAAGGGTGTCGGCCGCCCTAATGTGCTCACCAGCCTTCAGTGCAGCAGCGGTCTTCCTCTGAAGCCCGCGCTCGTGAGAGGCTGGGACCCCAGGGATCGCGGACAAAGCCTCATAAGTGTTTAACATGTGGAATAAAATCGAAGACTGGAACCATGCATTATTCCGGTAGGCTCTGGTACAATCATCATCGTCCGCCACCGACGCAATCAAATCCCGAATGCGAAAGAAGGCACGAGACGAAACGGCACGCCTATACTAGGCAGCGCGGGCCTCCCGCAAGAGACGCCTCACCTCCACAGGAAAACCAACCTGAGACAGGGACCCCAGAAGGTCAGAAGTGAAGGCGTTCCGAGGCGCGGCACATAAAATCTGATGCGCGGCAGACTCCAGTTTTCAAACGTGGCCACTCGGACGACAAAGTTGCCCAACATATAACAGGGTCGAAAAAAAGAAACACACATTAAACCTCGAAGTGCTGCGCGCGAGCCCAAGATTCAGCGACCGTATCGCTCGAGACCGAGCGAGACATTTCGCGCCAGGAGGGACCCAACCAACTTGGTCGCCGTCTCGCCTCAGAGACAGGCCAAGATACAGGCCACGGGAGCCGAAGATGCAAGATTTGAGCGAAAGGCCACGAAGATGCAAGTGAGCCTCGAACTCATCTCTCGAGGGGCAGCTTAGGACGACGACCTGGGTCCCCTTCACTTGAAAGAAGAGCCCAGCTGCTTTCGCAGCAACTCGGAAGACGGGGATACTACATACTAGGGCGTCGTAGACATCAGCAGCGCCGATCCCGACATCTTCGGCGAAGTCCCCAAGAACAGCGAGGCCCCTGGGAAGCCTAGAACCCAAAAGCCTGAGAACAGGGTCAAACGCGAGGGCAAAAATACTGCCACTGAGGGGGCAGCCCTGTTTGATGCCCCTCAAAGCGGGGAAGAAACTAGCCCCCACAGTCCCGCCAAAAGACGAGGAGGAGGAGGAGGAGGCGGAGGAGGGCGTGCTGACCACATGCCGTCCGTGCATCCGAACGACATCAGGCCAACGACGACGAATGACGCACCAGCATTGGTGCCGGCAGGGTGCACCAGCAGGATCCGCGATTCACGGCACAGGACCCTCTAGGGGGTCCGTCTTGGGAGGAGGCCCAGCAATCAAGCTCTCCCGAACACGGCGACGGCTGGGTAGCGGATCGCGCGGGCCAGGGCAAGGGGCTCGCAGGCCGGCCCCACGCTGACGGCCCCGTAGGCTCCACACCGCCAACGCCGGACGCACGCACCCGTGGCAATGACATCGTGCCCCCCGGGCACGCGGCGCGCCGGGGCGTTTCCGCCGAGCGTCCCGCAGCCGCCAGGATCCGCCCTGAGGCCGCCCCCCTCGCCACCAGGGGCAGTGAGAGGTCCATCCCCAGGAGCCCCCAGACTGGGGGGCTGCCGCAGGCTCCCCAGAGCCCTCGCCCCCCAGAAGAACGGCGCAACCTCCCTGGCCGCAGGCCCCGCGGGAACACCAGACGAGGGCGCAAGCGCGCTCGCTGGCCGCCGGGGCCTGCGCAACTGCCCTGTGGCCGCTGGACATACCCAACAGATAAGTACTCAGATGACTTCTGGCGTCGGGGTCATTTACAAACTGCAGGCGCCCTCTGGAACTTTGTGCGCCGCCGTACGCATGAGAGGTATCACGGGGCGACAACCGCGCTCCACTCTTCAAGTGAAGCTGTTATGTTCTGTCCCCGTTGGTTGCACTGCACTGCAATGCATGTCGAAATCACGGCGGGCGCCACTTGCATGGGCGCGCGCCGATTAACTCCTTCGTCCCAGAGCTTTGTTGGAGCACATCTACACAGCGCGTGGGAATGTAGTCTGACTCGCCCTTTTTATTCGTGCGTATAGGCGCTGTTCCTCGTTCTTGTTCGCATTCCTGCCCCAGACTGTGGCGGCTGTGCGTTGTCAGTCTTTCGCAGCGCTTGCGCCGCCACCCCATAAGCACGCCGCTTGTCCCCGCGAGTCCCTTCCGTTACCCGCGCCTCGGTGACCTTGCGTTGGGCCCACGCTTAATCATCCCGTGCGGTACGTTGTGATATGCAACGAACGCGTAACCAAGCTCGACATGGCTGGGAACAGTGCCACATGCACCGATCAGTCATTGCTGGTTCCGCCGGCGCTCCGATGGGGGAGGGGGAAGACGGGGCTGGGCAAGGCGGAAAGGGAAGGAGGAGCACGAAGCAATTGACGAATGATGGAGGAGGAGGAGGAGGAGGAGGAGGAGGAGGAGGACTACGACGATGAGGAAGGAAGGGCGGACGGAGGAGGGAGACGGAGGAAAGAGGTGGAATGAGGGGGAGCAGGACGCGGAGTGACCTGGCTTGGGCGATGCATTTTGCCCGCTCGTTCGGGAAAGTCGCCGTCGCCGCTGCCTTCGTCAGAACCGCACTGGGCCTTCTCAGGGCTTCATAAACCACTTTGGCCGCTTCTCGGGCGAAACCTGACGTTTCTTCGTCTGCCGCGGGGGCCTTCAATTCTGCCGTCCCGGATGTTTCTGGAAGCTGTTCAGGCCAGCTCAGGGGCATCTCGGGGGCTTCGGGGCTGCCCGAACCCCGGAGCTGGCCTTTTCGGATGTCCGTCGGGCGACTTTCGGGTTGTCTTGATGGCCGCGGGGGTTGTCCGGATTACTTTTTGGAAACTCATCGGGGGGCGTCCTGGCCGTCTCGGGGGCTCGGTGAGAACGCAACGCGAAGAAGGCGGTGCCAGAATTCCCTGGCCCTTCGGGAGCAGCATCAGAACCTACAGATGGCCAAACCTGCTCTGCTGTACGACTGTGGTTGCACAATCGCGCCTCCGGTTTTACGGACGAGCACTGAACGTACTGAGCCGTTTTGGGGGCCTGTTAGGTCGCGTTGGTAGCAACCTGGAAACCATTCAAGCCTTCAGGGGAGCGTTTCTCAGAGGCGTCTTGGGCAGGCTACGGGTCGTCATCGGGCATCCTGGGTGTTTTTTGGAGCGCCTCCTCGAGTCTTTGGTGGTCTCTTTGGCGGCCTCGCGGGTTAATTGGAAACGCGTTGGGGTTATGTTTGGCCAGTTGGGGAGCTCATCAGGAAAAAACATCGACGGGGTAGTGCGGAACGCCTTGGTCTCTGGGGGCCCTCTGGGCAACAGCAAACACCAACACCATACGTTGTGCTTCGGCAGGGCTTACACGTCGGAGTTTCTGGCCTTGCAACGAATGATTACATGAAGCGCTCGAATCGTTTTGGGGGAGGGCCTCGCCTTGCGGAACGAATCGGACGCCATCAGAGAACGCCGTCACCCAGAGTACTGCGCAGTCGGGGCGGCAGGCACCAACGGCACGCAGCGTTTCGGTTTCGCGTTCGTCAGGAGCTGCAAAATTCGGCAGGGCGACCTCTCTGGGAGCTGTTTGTTTGCGTGGTGTTCGGGCGTTTTGGCGCCGAAGGGCCTGGGGCGACGGCACCGGCGGAATTGCGTTAGGGCGGCGGCCCCCACATCTGAAATTCAGATTGGCCCTACCCACCGGTCGGAAGAAGTAGGTAGAAACATGAAGTAGGAAGGCGGAAGAAGTAGATTGCATTCGGGGCCGCCCAAAAAAACAACAGCAACAGCAATTACAAGAAGTAGATTACTTACAAGTTTCCGGGCCCTGTCTTAGCGGCGCGCTGTAGCGCTAGGTCGCTCGGCTCCTCGGATGGCCCCATTCCTTGGCTGGTTTCGGTTGTTTTGGCTTGTTGTCGTTTGTCCGTCGATCGCACTGGTAGCCTTTCGGTCACTCGGCCCCTCGGCTGGCCAAATGCGTTGGTTTTGTTTGTTTTTGTTTGTTGTCGCTTGTCCGTCGGCTGCACTGGTCGCCCCAGGCCCGCCCGCCGCCTTTCGGTCGCTCGGCCCCTCGGCTGGCTCCTTTCCACCGTTCTGTTTGTTTTTGTTTGTTTTCGCTTGTCCGTCGGCTGCGCTGGTCGCCCCAGGCTCGCCCGCCGCCCCGAGGTCGCTCGGCCCCTCGGCTGGCCCCATTCCTTGGTTTTGTTTGTTGTTGTTTGTTTTCGCTTGTCCGTCGGCTGCACTGGTCGCCCCATGCCCGCCCGCCGCCTTTCGGTCGCTCGGCCCCTCGGCTGGCCCCATTCCCTGGCTGTCTTTGTTTCTGTTTGTTTTCGCTTGTCCGTCGGCTGCACTGGTCGCCCTGCGCACGCCCGCCGCCTTTCGGTCGCTCGGCCCCTCGGCTGGCCCAATTCACTTGTTTTGTTTGTTTTTGTTTGTTTTCGCTTGTCCGTCGGCTGCACTGGTCGCCCCAGGCTCGCCCGCCGCCTTTCGGTCGCTCGGCCCCTCGGCTGGCCCCATTCCCTGGCTTTCTTTGTTTCTGCTTGTTTTCGCTTGTCCGTCGGCTGCACTGGTCGCCTCAGGCTCGCCCGACGCCCCGCGGTCGCTCGGCCCCTCGGCTGGCCCAATTAACTGGTTTTGTTTGTTTTTGTTTGGTTTCGCTTGTCCGTCGGCTGCACTGGTCGCCGCAGGCTCGCCCGCCGCCCCGCGGTCGCTCGGCCCCTCGGCTGCCCAAATGCATTGGGTTTGTTTGTTTTTGCTTGTTTTCGCCTGTCCGTCGGCTGCACTGGTCGCCCTGCGCACGCCCGCCGCCTGTCGGGTCGCTCGGCCCCTCGGCTGGCCCCATTCCCTGATTTTGTTTGTTGTTGTTCGTCTTCGCTTGTCCGTCGGCTGCGTTGGTCGCCCCAGGCTCGCCCGCCGCCCCGCGGTCGCTCGGCCCCTCGGCTGGCTCCTTCCCACCGTTTCGTTTGTTTTGTTTGTTTTCGCTTGTCCGTCGGCTGCGCTGGTCGCCCCAGGCTCGCCCGCCGCCCCGCGGGCGCTCGGCCCCCCGGCTGACCAAATTCACTGGTTTTGTTTGTTTTCGCTTGTCCGTCGGCTGCGCTGGTCGCACCAGGTTCGCCCGCCGCCCCGCGGGCGCTCGGCCCCTCGGCTGGCCCCATACAGTGGTTTTGTTTGTGTTTGTTTGTTTTCGCTTGTCCGTCGGCTGCACTGGTCGCCCCAGGCCCGCCCGCCGCCGCTCGGTCGCTCGGCCCCTCGGCTGTTCCAAGTCACTGGTTTTGTTTGTTTTTGTTTGTTTTCGCTTGTCCGTCGGCTGCACTGGTCGCCCCAGGCCCGCCCGCCGCCTTTCGGTCGCTCGGCCCCTCGGCTGTTTCAACTCACTGGTATTGTTTGTTGTTGTTTGTTTTCGCTTGTCCGTCGGCTGCACTGGTCGCCCTGCGCACGCCCGCCGCCTTTCGGTCGCTGGGCTCCTCGGCTGGCCCCATTCCCTGGCTTTCTTTGTTTCTGTTTGTTTTCGCTTGTCCGTCGGCTGCACTGGTCGCCCCAGGCTCGCCCGCCGCCCCGCGGTCGCTCGGCCCCTCGGCTGGCCAAATGCATTGGTTGCGTTTGCTTTTGTTTGTTTTCGCTTGTCCGTCGGCTGCGCTGGTCGCCCCAAGCCCGCCCGCCGCTGTTCGGTCGCTCGGCTTCTCGGTTGCCCCAATTCACTGGTTTTGTTAATTGTTTGTTTGTTTTCGCTTGTCCGTCGGCTGCACTGGTCGCCCTGCGCACGCCCGCCGCCTTTCGGTCGCTCGGCCCCTCGGCTGGCCCCATTCCCTGGCTTTCTTTGTTTTTGTTTGTTTTCGCCTGTCCGTCGGCTGCACTGGTCGCCTCAAGCTCGCCCGCCGCCCCGCGGTCGCTCGCCCCTTCGGCTGGCCAAATTCATTGGTTTTGTTTGTTTTTGTTTGTTTTCGCCTGTCCGTCGGCTGCGCTGGTCGCCCCAGGCCCGCCCGCCGCCGCTCGGTCGCTCGGCCCCTCGGCTGGCACAATTCATTGGTTTTGCTTGTTTTTGTTTGTTTTCGCTTGTCCGTCGGCTGCACTGGTCGCCCAGCGCACGCCCGCCGCCTTTCGGTCGCCCGGCCCCTCGGCTGGCCCCTTTCCTTGGCTTTCTTTGTTTCTGTTTGTTTTCGCTTGTCCGTCGGCTGCGCTGGTCGCCTCAGGCACGCCCGCCGCCCCGCGGTCGCTCGGCCCCTCGGCTGGCCAAATGCATTGGTTTTGTTTGTTTCTGTTTGTTTTCGCTTGTCCGTCGGCTGCGCTGGTCGCCCCAGGCCCGCCCGCCGCCGCCCGGTCGCTCGGCCCCTCGGCTGTTCCAAGTCACTGGTTTTGTTTGTTTTTGTTTGTTTTCGCTTGTCCGTCGGCTGCACTGGTCGTCTCAGGCCCGCCCGCCACCCCGCGGTCGCTCGGCCCCTCGGCTGGCCAAATGCATTGGTTTTGTTTGTTTTTGTTTGTTTTCGCCTGTCCGTCGGCTGCGCCGGTCGCCCCGGGCCCGCCCGCCGCCGTTCGGTCGCTCGGCCCCCCGGCTGGCCCAATTCATTAGTTTTGTTTGTTTTTGTTTATTTTCGCTTGTCCGTCGGCTGCACTGGTCGCCCTGCGCGCGCCCGCCGCCTTTCAGTTGCTCGGCCCCTCGGCTGGCCCCCTTTCCTTGGATATCTTTGTTTCTGTTTGTTTTCGCTTGTCCGTCGGCTGCGCTGGTCGCCTCAGGCTCGCCCGCCGCCCCGCGGTCGCTCGGCCCCTCGGCTGGCCTCATTCATTGGTTTTGTTTGTTTTTGTTTGTTTTCGCTTGTCCGTCGGCTGCGCTGGTCGCCCAGGCCCGCCCGCCGCCGTTCGGTCGCTCGGCCCCTCGGAGGGCCCAATTCACTGGTTTTGTTTGTTTTTGTTTGTTTTCGCCTGTCCGTCGGCTGCGCTGGTCGCCCTGCGCACGCCCGCCGCCCCGCGGGCGCTCGGCCCCTCGGATGGCCCCATTCCCCTGCATTCTTTGTTTCTGTTTGTTTTCGCTTGTCAGTCGGCTGCACTGGTCGCCCCAGGCTCGCCCGCCGCCCCGCGGTCGCTCGGCCCCTCGGCTGGCCCAATGCATTGGTTTTGTTCGTTTTTGTTTGTTTTCGCATGTCCGTCGGCTGCGCTGGTCGCCCCAGGCCCGCCCGCCGCCGCGCGGTCGCTCGGCCATTCGGCTGGCCCAAGTCACTGGTTTTGTTTGTTGTTGTTTGTTTTCGCTTGTCCGTCGGCTGCACTGGTCGCCCTGCGCACGCCCGCCGCCTTTCGGTCGCTCGGCCCCTCGGCTGGCCCAATTCCATGGCTTTCTTTGTTTCTGTTTGTTTTCGCTTGTCCGTCGGCTGCACTGGTCGCCTCAGGCTCGCCCGCCGCCCCGCGGTCGCTCGGCCCCTCGGCTGGCCAAATGCAGCGGTTTTGTTTGTTTTTGTTTGTTTTCGCTTGCCCGTCGGCTGCACTGGTCGCCCCGGCCCGCCCGCCGCCGTTCGGTCGCTCGGCCCCTCGGCTGGCCCAGTTACTGGTTTTGTTTGTTGTTGTTTGTTTTCGCCTGTCCGTCGGCTGCACTGGTCGCCCTGCGCACGCCCGCCGCCTGTCGGTCGCTCGGCCCCTCGGCTGGCCCCATTCCCTGGCTTTCTTTGTTTTCTGTTTGTTTTCGTTGTCCGTCGGCTGCACTGGTCGCCTCAGGCTCGCCCGCCGCCCCGCGGTCGCTCGGCCCCTCGGCTGGCAAAATGCATCGGTTTTGCTTGTTTCTGCTAGTTGTCGCTTGTCCACCGGCCGCACTGGTCGCCCCAGGCCCGCCCGCCGCCGTTCGGTCGCTCGGCCCCTCGGCTGGCCCAAGTTACTGGTTTTGTTTGTTGTTGTTTGTTTTCGCTTGTCCGTCGGCCGCACTGGTCGCCCTGCGCACGCCCGCCGCATTTCTGTCGCTCTGCCATCCGGCTGGCCCCATTCCATGGATTTCTTTGTTTCTGTTTGTTTTCGCTTGCCCGTCGGCTGCACTGGTCGCCTCAGGCTCGCCCGCCGCCCCGCGGTCGCTCGGCCCCTCGGCTGGCCAAATGCATTGGTTTTGTTTGTTCCCTACCTAGGCTCTGCCTAGAGGGTTCTTACTCTCTTAGCTCAAAGGGGCCGGGCAGGGCTACACGCCCCGGGCGGTTCCCCCGGCCCCCGCCCCGCGGGTCCCCCAGTCGCGCCCGCTTAGCTTGGCTTAGCTTATCTCGTCTTAGCTTAGCTTGGCTTAGCTTAGCTTGGCTTAGCTTAGCTTGGCTTACCTTAGCTTAGCTTACCTTAGCCTAGCTTAGCTTAGCCTAGCTTAGCTTAGCCTAATGTAGCTTAGCTTAGCGTAGCATAGCAAAGCATAGCACAGCATAGCATAACATAGCACAGTATTGCATAGCATAGCTTAGCATAGCTTAACATAGCGCCCCCTTAGCTTGGCTTAGCTTATCTCGTCTTAGCTTAGCTTGGCTTAGCTTAGCCCGGCTTAGCTTAGCTTAGCTTGGCTTACCTTAGCTTAGCTTAGCTGAGCTTAGCTGAGCCTAATGTAGCGTAGCTTAGCGTAGCATAGCATCGCATGGCATAGCACATCATAACATAGCACAGTCTTGCATATCATAGCTTAACATAGCTTAGCATAGCATCGATTAGCATAACACAGCGCATCATAGCATAGCATAGCATCTTATACCATCGCATTGCATAGCAAAGCATAGCGCAGCATATCATATCATACATAGCCTAGCATAGCAAAGCATAGCGCAGCAGAGCATATCATACCATATCATAGCATAGCATAGCGCGGCATAGCATAGCATAGCAAAATCAACGAATACAAAACAAAGCAAACATGTCGAAGACAACGCAAAGCAAATCAGAAGCAAAGCAAAGCAAAACAAAAGCAAACGTAACACCAAGGTATACATGCACGTGCGCATGCACGTAATTATTTTAGCTTAGCTGTAGCTTAGCTGTAGCTTAGCTTCACTGTTACTACTAATGCTGCTTTCCTTGGGGCTCCAACTCCTAGGTAGGGTCGCACTGGGATAAGTTTTGTTTGTTTTCGCTTGTCCGTCGGCTGCGCTGGTCGCCCCAGGCCCGCCCGCCGCCGTTCGGTCGCTCGGCCCCCCGGCTGGCCCCAGCCCCTGGCTTTCTTTGTTTCTGTTTGGTTTCGCTTGTCCGTCGGCTGCACTGGCCGCCGCAGGCTCGCCCGCCGCCCCGCGGTCGCTCGGCCCCTCGGCTGCCCAAATGCATTGGGTTTGTTTGTTTTTGTTTGTTTTCGCTTGTCCGTCGGCTGCACTGGTCGCCCCAGGCCCGCCCGCCGCCGTTCGGTCGCTCGGCCCCTCGGCTGGCCAAATGCATTGGTTTTGTTTGTTGTTGTTTATTTTCGCTTGTCCGTCGGCTGCGCTGGTCGCCCTGCGCGCGCCCGCCGCCTTTCGGTCGCTCGGCCCCTCGGCTGGCCCCATTCCATGGCTTTCTTTGTTTCTGTTTGTTTTCGCGTGTCCGTCGGCTGCACTGGTCGCCTCAAGCTCGCCCGCCGCCCCGCGGTCGCTCGGCCCCTCGGCTGGCCAAATGCATAGGTTTTGTTTGTTGTTGTTTGTCGTCGCTTGTCCGTCGGCTGCGCTGGTCGCCCCAGGCCCGCCCGCCGCCTTTCGGTCGCTCGGCCCCTCGGCTGGCCCCATTCACTGGCTTTCTTTGTTTATGTTTGTTTTCGCTTGTCCTCGGCTGCTACTGGTCGCCTCAACTCGCCACCGCCCCACGGTCGCTCGCCCCTCGGCTGGCCAAATGCATCGGTTTTTGTTTGTTTTGTTTGTTTTCGCTTGTCCGTCGGCTGCGCTGGTCGCCCCAGCCCTGCCCGCCGCCGTTCGGTCGATCGGGGCACCCCTCGGCGCTGGCCCAATTCGCTGGTTTTGTTTGTTATTGTTTGTTTTCGCTTGTCCGTACGCAGCACTGGTCGCCCTGCGCACGCCCGCCGCTTTGGTCGCTCGGACCCCTCGGCTGGCCCCATCCCCTGGCTTTCTTTGGTTTCTGTTTGTTTTCGCTTGTCCGTCGTCAGCACTGCCGTCTCACCAGGCTCGCCCGCCCGCCCGACGTCGCTCGGCCCCTCGGCTGGCCAAATGCATAGGTTTTGTTTGTTGTTGTTTGTCGTCGCTTGTCCGTCGGCTGCGCTGGTCGCCCCTGGCCCGCCCGCCGCCGTTCGGTCGCTCTGCCCCCCGGCTGGCCCAGTTCAGTGGTTTTGTTTGTTGTTGTTTGTTTTCGCTTGTCCGTCGGCTGCGCTGGTCGCCCTGCGCGCGCCCGCGGCCTTTCGGTCGCTCGGTCCCCGGCTGGCCACATGCCCTGGATTTCTTTGTTTCTGTTTGTTTTCGCTTGTCCGTCGGCTGCACTGGTCGCCTCAGGCTCGCCCGCCGCCCCGCGGTCGCTCGGCCCCTCGGCTGGCCAAATGCATTGGTTTTGTTTGTTGTTGTTTGTTTTCGCGTGTCCGTCGGCTGCGCTGGCTGCCCCAGGCCCGCCCGCCGCCGTTCGGTCGCTCGGCCCCTCGGCTGGCCCAATTCACTGGTTTTGTTTGCGTTTGTTTGTTTTCGCTTGTCCGTCGGCTGCGCTGGTCGCCCCGCGCACGCCCGCCGCCTTTCGGTCGCTCGGCCCTTCGGCTGGCCCCATTCCCCGGCTTTCTTTGTGTCAGTTTGTTTTCGCTTGTCCGTCGGCTGCACTGGTCGCCTCAGGCTCGCCCGCCGCCCCGCGGCCGCTCGGCCCCTCGGCTGGCCAAATGCATTGGTTTTGTTTGATTTTGTCAGTTTTCGCTTGTCCGTCGGCTGCACTGCTCGCCCCAGGTCCGTCCGCCGCCGTTCGGTCGCTCGGCCCCTCGGCTGGCCCAATCCATTGGTTTTGTGTGTTTTTGTTTATTTTCGCTTGTCCGTCGGCCGCGCCAGTCGCCCTGCGCACGCCCGCCGCCTTTCGGTCGCTCGGCCTATCGGCTGGCCCCATTCCCTGGCTTTCTTTGTTTCTGTTTGTTTTCGCTTGTCCGTCGGCTGCACTGGTCGCCTCAAGCTCGCCCGCCGCCCCGCGGTCGCTCGGCCCCATCGGCTGGCCAAACGCATTGGTTTTGTTTGTTGTTGTTTGTTTTCGCTTGTCCGTCGGCTGCGCTGGTCGCCTCAGGCCCGCCCGCCGCCGTTCGGTCTCTCGGCCCCTCGGCTGGCCCAATTCATTAGTTTTGTTTGTTTTTGTTTGTTTTCGCTTGTCCGTCGGCTGCGCTGGTCGCCCTGCGCGCGCCCGCCGCCTTTCGGTTTTTCCGCCAGCTTGGCCCTCGGAATGCCCATTCGGAAGGTCCAGGAACTCTGTTTGTTTTCGCGTGTCCGTCGGCTGCACTGGTCGCCCTCAAGCTCGCCCCGCCGCCCCGCGTCGCTCGGCCCCTCGGCTGGCCCACTTCACTTGGTTTTGGTGTGTTGTTTGTTTTTTTCGCTTGTCCGTCGGGCTGCACTGGTCCCATGCTCACCCCGCCGCATTTCTGTCGCTCGGCCTTCGCTGGCCCCCAATTCCATGGATTTCTTGCTTCTGTTTGTTTTCGCTGGACCGTTCGGCTGCGCTGTCGCCGCCCCCAAAAAAAAAAAAGGGGGGGGGGCCCCCGCCCGCCGCCCCGCGGTCGCTCGGCCCCTCGTCTGGCCAAATGCATTGGTTTTGTTTGTTTTTGTTTGTTTTCGCTTGTCCGTCGGCTGCGCTGGCCGCCCCAGGCCCGCTCGCCGCCGTTCGGTCGCTCGGCCCCTCGGCTGGCCCAATTCACGGGTTCGCGTTTGTTTTTGTGTGTTTTCGCTTGTCCATCGGCTGCACTGGCCGCCCCGCGCGCGCCCGCTGCCTTTCGGTTGCTCGGCCCCCCGGCTGGCCCCATTCCCTGGCTTTCCTTGTTTCTGTTTGTTTTCGCTTGTCCGTCGGCTGCACTGGTTGCCACAGGCCCGCCCGCCGCCCCGCGGTCGCTCGGCCCCTCGGCTGGCCAAATGCATTGGTTTTGTTTGTTTTTGTTTGTTTTCGCTTGTCCGTCGGCTGCGCTGCTCGCCCCAGGCTCGCCCGCCGCCCCGCGGTCGCTCAGCCCCTCGGCTGGCCAAATTCATTGGTTTTGTTCGTTGTTGTTTGTTTTCGCTTGCCCGTCGGCTGCGCTGGTCGCCCTGCGCACGCCCGCCGCCGTTCGGTCGCTCGGCCTCTCGGCTGGCCCCATTCCATGGATTCCTTTGTTTCTGATTGTTTTCGCCTGTCCGTCGGCTGCAAAATGTCGCCTCAAAGCGTCGGCCCGCCGCCCCCGGTCGCTCGGCCCCTCGGCTGCCAGTATGCATTGGTTTTGCTGTTTTTGTTTTGTTTTTCGCTTGTCCGTCGCTCGCAGGTCGCCCCTGGCCCGCCGCCGCCGTTCGTCCGCATCGGCCCCTCGCTGTCCCAAGTTACTGGTTTTGTTTGTTGTTGTTTGTTTTCGCTTGTCCGTCGGCTGCACTGGTCGCCCCGGGTTCGCCCGCCGCCCCGCGGGCGCTCGGCCCCTCGGCTGGCCCAATTCATTGGTTTTGTTTGTTTGTGTTTGTTGTCGCTTGTCCGTCGGCTGCACTGGTCGCCTCAAGCTCGCCCGCCGCCCCGCGGTCGCTCGGCCCCTCGGCTGGCCAAACGCATTGGTTTTGTTTGTGTTTGTTTGGTTTCGCTTGTCCGCTGCGCTGGTCGCCCCAGGCCCGCCCGCCGCCGTTCGGTCGCTCGGCCCCTCGGCTGGCCGAATTCACTGGTTTTGTTTGTTGTTGTTTGTTTTCGCCTGTCCGTCGGCTGCACTGGTCGCCCTGCGCACGCCCGCCGCCTCTCGGTCGATCTGCCCCTCGGCTGGCCCCATCCCCTGGATTTCTTTGCTTCTGTTTGTTTTCGCTTGCCCGTCGGCTGCACTGGTCGCCTCAAGCTCGCCCGCCGCCCCGCGGTCGCTCGGCCCCTGGGCTGGCCAAGTGCATTGGTTTTGCTTGATTTTGTTTGTTTTCGCTTGTCCGTCGGCTGCGCTGGTCGCCCCAAGCCCGCCCGCCGCCGTTCGGTCGCTCGGCCCCTCGGCTGGCCCAATTCATTGGTTTTGTCTGTTTTTGTTTGTTTTCGCTTGTCCGTCGGCTGCACTGGTCGCCCTGTGCACACCCGCCGCCTTTCGGTCGCTCGGCCATTCGGCTGGCCCCATCCCCTGGCTTTCTTTGTTTTTGTTTGTTTTCGCTTGTCCGTCGGCTGCACTGGTCGCCTCAGGCTCGCCCGCCGCCCCGCAGTCTCTCGGCCCCTCGGCTGGCCAAGTGCATTGGTTCTGCTTGTTTTTGTTTGTTTTCGCTTGTCCGTCGGCTGCACTGGTCGCCCCAGGCCCGCCCGCCGCCGTTCGGTCGCTCGGCCCCTCGGCTGGCCCAAGTTACTGGTTTTATTTGTTTTTGTTTGTTTTCGCTTGTCCGTCGGCTGCACTGGTCGCCCTGCGCACGCCCGCAGCCTTTCGGTCGCTCGGCCCCCGGCTGGCCCAACTCACTGGTTTTGTGTGTTTTTGTTTGTTTTCGCTTGTCCGTCGGCTGCACTGGTCGCCCAGCGCACGCCCGCGGCCCCGCGGTCGCTCGGCCCCTCGGCTGGCCACATTCCCCGGCTTTCTTTGTTTCTGTTTGTTTTCGCTTGACCGCGGCCTGCACCGTCCCTCAGCCGCCCGCCCGCCCCGCGGTCGCTCGCCCCTCGTCTGTGCCAAAGTATTCAACTTGCGTTGGCACGGCGTTTGTTTGTTTTTCGCATGTCCGTCGGCTGCACGGTCGCCCCAAGCTCGCCCCTCGCCCCTCGGTTCGCTCGGGCCCGCCGCTGGCCCCAATTTCACTGGTTTTGTTTCATTTTTGTTTGTTTTTCGCTTGTCCCGCGTCTGCACAGGTCGCCCTGCGCACGCCCGCCGCCTTTCGGTCGCTCGGCCCCCCGGCTGGCCCCATTCCCTGGCGTTCTTTGTTTATGTTTGTTTTCGCTTGTCCGCCGGCTGCACTGGTCGCCTCAGGCTCGCCCGCCGCCCCGCGGTCGCTCGGCCCCTCGGCTGGCCAAATGCATTGGTTTTGTGTGTTTTTGCTTGTTTTCGCTTGTCCGTCGGCTGCACTGGTCGCCCCAGGCCCGCCCGCCGCCGTTCGGTCGCTCGGCCCCTCGGCTGTCCCGAGCGACCGCGGGGCGGCGGGCGAGCCTGGGGCGACCAGTGCAGCCGAATGACAAACGAAAACAAACAAAAACAAACAAAACCATGGATGGGGCCCGCCGAAGGGCCGAGCTGCCGCGGGGCGGCGGGCGAGCCTGGGGCGACCAGTGCAGACGACGGACAACCGAAAACAACAAAAACAAACAAAACCAAACAATTTGGCAAGCCGAGGAGCCGAGCGACCGCGGGGCGGCGGGCGGGCCTGGGGCGACCTGTCCAGGCGACGGACAAGCGAAAAAAAACGAAAACAAACAAAACCAAATAATTGGGCCA
This sequence comes from Prorocentrum cordatum, assembly GCA_963575745.1. Lineage (NCBI taxonomy): Eukaryota > Dinophyceae > Prorocentrales > Prorocentraceae > Prorocentrum > Prorocentrum cordatum. The sequence continues at coordinate 94,936 of CAUYUJ010001799.1, forward strand.
GCCGAAGGGCCGAGCGACCGCGGGGCGGCCTGGGGCGACTGGTGCAGCCGACGGACAAGCGAAAACAAACAAAAACAAACAAAACCAAGGAATGGTGCCAGCCGAGGGGCCGAGCGACCGCGGGGCGTCGGGCGAGCCTGGGGCGACCAGTGCAGCCGACGGACAAGCGAAAACAAACGAAACGAACAAACACAAAGAAATCGACCAGCCGAGAGGCCGAGCGACCGCAGGGCGGCGGGCGAGCCTGAGGCGACCAGTGCAGCCGACGGACAAACCAAAACAAACAACAATTATCCCGGCAAAGCAACCTAACAACGATGTGTAGGAGCATATCTGGAAGCATCCCCCTTAAGATTCAGATGAGAATCCAGTTGTAGAATTGTGCTGTTCTCGCAGTCGTAGTCGCATTCGCGACGACAGTCGCAGTGGCAACGGCAGTCACAGACACAGCCTCAGCCTCAGCCTGCCTCAGCCTCAGCCTCAGCCTGCCTCAGCCTCAGCCTGCCTCAGCCTCAGCCTCAGCCTGCTTCAGCCTCAGTCTCAGTCTGCCTCCAGCCTCGGCGTCAGCCTCAGGCTGCCTCAGCCTCAGCCTGCATCGGCCTCAGCCTCAGCCTCTAGCCTGCCTCAGCATCAGCCTGCCTCAGCCTCAGCCTCAGCCTGCCTCAGCATTCAAAATGTGGCCCGGGAATGGAGTTCTGGGAACTCGAAGACCACGAAGTGGCCTACAGTTGGCTCCGGGCATCCAAAATCTGGCCCGGGAATGGAGTTATGGGAACTCGAAGACCACGAAGTGGCCTACACTTGGCTCCGGGCATTCAAAATGCGGCCCGGGAATGGAGTTCTGGGGACTCGAAGACCACGAAGTGGCCTACAGTGGGCTCCGGGCATTCAAAATGTGGCCCGGGAATGGAGTTCTGGGAAGTCGAAGAGCACGAAGTGGCCTACAGTTGGCTCCGGGCATTCAGAATGTGGCCCGGGAATGGAGTTCTGGGAGGTCGAAGAGCACGAAGTGTGTGACTGTTGGTTTAAAACGACTTCTGCGGCACCCTGTCCGGCACCCGCCCAGACCCCCCTGTGGAGTCATCTGCTGCTCTCTTTTGACCCTACTAGAAACCTATCAGAACAAGCTGTTAGGTAACAAACAAAACCAAAGAATTGGGCCAGCCGAGGGGCCAAGCGACCGAAAGGCGGCGGGCGAGCCTGTGGCGACCAGTGCAGCCGACGGACAAGCGAAAACAATCAAACACAAACAAAACACAGGAATGGGGCCAGCCGAAAGGCAGAGCGACCACTGGGCGGCGGGCGAGCCCGGGGCGACAATTGCAGCCGACGGACAAGCGAAAACAAACAAAAAAACAAACAAAACCCAGGACTGGGGCCAGCCGAAGGGGCGAGCGACCGAAAGGCGGCGGGCGAGCCTGGGGCGACCAGTGCAGCCGACGGACAAACGATTATCCCGGCAAAGCAACCTAACAGCGATGTGTAGGAGCATATCTGGAAGCATTCCCCTTAAGATTCAGATGAGAATCCAGTTGTAGAATTCTGCTGTTCTCGCAGTCGTAGTCGCATTCGCGATGACAGTCTCAGTGGCAACGGCAGTCGCAGTCACAGCCTCAGCCTCAGCCTGCCTCAGCCTCAGCCTCAGCCTGCCTCAGCCTCAGCCTGCCTCAGCCTCAGCCTCAGCCTGCTTCAGCCTCAGCCTCAGTCTGCCTTCAGCCTCGGCGTCAGCCTCAGGCTGCCTCACCCTCAGCCTGCATCAGCCTCAGCCTCAGCCTCAGCCTGCCTCAGCATCAGCCTGCCTCAGCCTCAGCCTCAGCCTGCCTCAGCATTCAAAATGTGGCCCGGGAATGGAGTTCTGGGAACTCGAAAAACACGAAGTGGCCTACAGTTGGCTCCGGGCATTCAAAATCATGCCCAGGAATGGAGTTCTGGGAACTCG
>CAUYUJ010001800.1:0-46092 GCA_963575745.1 Prorocentrum cordatum
TCCTCCTCCTCCTCCTCCTCCTCCTCCTCCTCCTCCTCCTCCTCCTCCTCCTCCTCCTCCTCCTCTTAATATCCATCCAAACTCGCATTCTCCCAGGCTGAATGATCGGCCAAGCGGGAGGTCTGGCTGGCCGAAACCCAACGGCAGCTGCCCCCCCCGAGCCGATTCACCGGAGGAGGTGTTTGACCTCCTCCCTGGCCCTCTTAGCGGTGGCCGCATCCTCCTTGGACTCCGGTGCTCCTCCGCCGCCGCCGCTGGCGCCGCTGCTAGAAGCGGCCTGGCCCTTGCCCTTGCCCTTGCCCTTGCCCTTGCCAGGCGTCCTCTTCGGGGGCGTCTTGAGCTGGCCCGCGAGCTCCCCCCTGACGACGCGAAGCTCTGCGCCTGCAGCAGCGCTGGTGATGATGGAGCACTGCGTGGGGTCGCGAAAGGCGAGCTGGTTCACCCGCAGCGTAAGGCTGATCGTTTTCGTCTCAGCCAGCTGCTTGTAGGTGAAGCACCAGGGCACATCCACCGCAGCCGCGGTCATGAGGACGATGCCCGTGCCACTCTCGGCCTCCGCCTCGGTGATCTGGGGGATCATCCAGGCTGGCACGAACTCTGGCGACGAGAACGTTGATGGCCCAGGGTTGACGCACAGTGTGACAGAGCCCACCGCGCACACAGGCACGGCGCCTGCAACGGGAGATCGGGTGACCTCTGGGGAGTCGAAGAACAAAAAATCCTATCCTTCCAGTTTCGTTCTCACCCACCCTCTGGTCGTGGAGTGGGAACGGGAACGATGACGATGAACGAGAGCAATGGAGTGCACAAGTTAATAAAGTAGTGGAGGGCGGAGGGTGGTAGGAGAGGGAGGGAGGGCAGGGCCGCGGTGGCGATGGCTTTTTGAGTGCGCTAACGTTGGCTAGCAGGCGCGGCAACGGCCAGCCGCGACCGAGGGCCCCCCCCCCCCGCCGCTTCGGGCAGGACAGGCGCAGCGATTTTGAATGGGGGCCGAGGGGAGGCGGAAAAGAGGAGGAGGGAGGAGGAAGGAGAGAGGGACGGAGGAGGATGGAGGAAGAGGGGCCACAAGGCTGAGGTGAAGGTAGGAGGAGAAGGCGGGGAGGGGAGGAGGAGGGAAGGCGAGAGGAGGAGGAAGAAGAGGAGGGGGAGGGGGAGGAGGAGGAGGAGGACGGAAGGCGAGAAGAGGAGGAGGAGGAGGAGGAGGAGGAGGAGGAGGAGGAGGAGAGGGAGGGAGAGAGAGAGAGAGAGAGAGAGAGAGAGAGAGACCTTGCTTCCTCCTCCTCCTCATCATCATCATCATCGTCATCGTCTTACTCATCACATTCCCCCTCCATTTCATCCTTGTCCTCCTCATGCTCTTCATCCTCCCCTTCCGTAGCCCGTGTGCACCGGTCCTATCAGGTTCAGCGCCATCTCTTCGGGGTCCGCGACCTCGCCGCTGTTGATGAACATGATGCGCACATCGTTGTCGTAGGGGTCTGCGTGCAGGAGCCCTACGCGCATGTCTGGCTTCAGGACTCCGACGTTCGACGCCTGCATGGCCATCTCCATCAGCTTGCTCTCTAGCTGGAGGATCAACGAGTGCATCGCGCACGCAGGCAAGTCATTATCATCGGCCTTCCACGAGGCTCTGATGGCTGGGAGCGAAGATAGTGATGCCCGCCTCTCCGCCACCCTCTTCTCCTCGAGCTGGGCGGCCTCGTCCTGGACCCGCGCGGCGGCCTCGCGTTCCTCGTTCAACTTGGTCTGGGCCCATCCGCTGAGAAACTTTGCGCCACGGGGAGCTGGCATCTCTTCCTCATTCTGGACTGGGGCGTAGGCATCAGCAAAGAGAGAGCACCATAAAGCAGCCCAGCTGTGAGGCGTGGTCTTCTCATTCTCGAAGAGATGTGCCGGTTCGTTCTGACCGTGGTACACGATGTCCACGAGGAAGCCGAAGTCTCTGTTGGTGAGCTGTTCGGGGCCCTGAACGAGCGAATAAACGGCGCGACGGAAGTAGAGAACCCTCTGCGAGATCATCTCGGTGATATCAGCCTTCTCCTTGAACGCGCCACCACTCGAGAGCTTGTCGACTGATGGGGGCGCCCCAGCGGCGTCAATGACCTTGAGCGCGTGCAGCGCGAACTTCATCCACATCTGCGGCATGGCCTTGGAGATCCCCCGCGAAGGATAAGTGGGCGAAATGGGGGGGGGGCAAGAAGGAGAAGGAGTGGGGCTGTCCTCAGCCACTGCAGTGCAAGTCACCTCCATCTTCTTCTCGCCCCCCTGGCACCTGCGCACGCGGCAGCCCGACACCTTGGCGACGATGGTGCCCCCAGCGCGATGCACGCCGCCTGCAGCGCGACGCTCGCGCGCGGGCGAACGTTCGCAAGCACGTGCTGGATCATTTTCTTCGAGAAGGCGGAGTCCTCAGCCACCTGCGCGATGATGGACACCTCGGGGATGGACTTCGCAAGCTTGGACATCTAAGCATCATGCGCCTCGTCTTCGACGTCGTCCTGCCAGTCGTCCAGTCTGTTCAGGTAAAGATCGACCACCTCGTCTCCAGTCCAAGTAGCTGGAATCCCCGTGGCAACTCGGAGTGCGCCACCGTGGGCTTTGATGACCTGCGTCCTCAACTCCTTCCGGAGGGCTTTCCACCCAGTGAACTCCGCGGCGCCGATGGTGAGCGTCTTCGTCATGGCGAATTCCATGCCCAGCTGGAGCAGCCTCTTCACCTCTCTCTTCTTCACCATCTCTCGCTGGAGTACCTGCAATGGCGCAGTGATGCAGGCGATCAAATCATCAAGCCAGTACTTCTCGCGCGAGGCAGCTGTCTCGAGCGTGAGCCTCTCATCTGGCACCAGCTGCTGCTTGGGCTTTGCTGATGCTGCCTTCGCCTTGCCCTTGGCCTTCCCCTTGGGCGCTGGCGCTCCTGGCGCTGGCGCTCCTGGCGCTGGCGGCGGCGCCGGCGCTGCACCTGGCGCTGGCCCTGGCGCTGGCCCTGGCGCTGGCGGCGCTGGCGCTGGCGGGTCGGCTGACAGCGCCGCCGCGGCCGCCTTGGAGGCCGCCCCGGGGACCTTCGCCGGCGGCGCAGCAGGAGTGGAACTGCTGTCATCCTGGGTGCGTTTCTCTCCGCCGCTGCTGGCCGAGGCGCTCGCGGACGAGCTCGCCCCCGCCTGCCGGGGCGGCGGCCGGGGCGGGGGCGGCCCCTGCGCGGGCGGCGGCAGCGCGGGCAGCGCGCTGGCAGCAGGAGCAGGAGCCGGAGGGGCCCCAGCGCCGAGCTTGGCTTTCGCCGCCGCAGCAGCCTTTCTAGGCCTCCTAGATGGGGTCGGACTAGATGGGGTCGGAGGATCGGAGGATCGCGCCGCGTGGCCGATGCATCGGCGATGTGGCTCGATGCGGAGCCCGATTTTCGCCGTGCCGATGTCGCCGATGCGCGGCCGACGTCCCCGATGCGATGCATCGCCGATGCATCGCCGATACATGGGCGATGCATCGGCGATGCGTCGCGATCCTTCGACCCCATCTGCTCGGGCCCCATCTAAGAGGCCTCTAGCCTTGGCCTTGGACGAGGACGCGGCCTTCTCAGCCGCCCGCGCCTTGGCCTTCGCCGTGACATCCTTGTCCCTGAACAGGACGGGCCCCGACGTGGGCGTGTTGAGCATGTTCAATATTTCTTGGTCACATCAGTCGAAGTGAACAACCAGCGCCCATGCTCTTGGGCGCCATATTTCATCATCCACGGCTGGCCAACCTTCAACAATTCAAAAAGGACGGTCTTCAGCATGTCTGCGTCCATGGTGTCATTGTAGTGACATTCAACGAAGTCGAAAACGATTGAGTTCACGGCGACCACTGTGGAAGCCTTGAGACCTGGATTGAGGTAGTCGCAGTTGGCGCCGAAGAAGTCCGCGCACTCGGCCCAGATCCCGAACCTCGGGAGCCGCATTCACAAAGACTGAATGGATGATAAAAAAACGGGGAGGAGGCAGGAGGCAGGAGGAGGGAGAGGAAGGCAGAGGCGGAGGAGGAGGAAGGAAATCAGAGGCAGGAGGAGGAGCAGGCAGGGAAAAAAAAGAGAGAGAGAGAGAGAGAGAGAGAGAGAGAGAGAGAGAGAGAGAGAGAGGGGAAGCGGGTGGGAGGGCAGCAGATCGATTGCCGAGCCGATGGGCCGATGATCGCACATGATCCACATGCGATTGAACATTCCAATCCCTGATTTGTCTCGTCTTGTTAATTCCCCCTCATCCTCTTCATCGCCCATCCTCCATGCAATCGCGCCCTTCCCTCCCCCCTCTGATAGCATCGAGGCTCGCGCCCCGCCATGTCCCTCTGAAGTTTCCGGCACTTGACGTACAAGGCGGGGGTCTCACCGAAGTGCGTGCCATAATTGTACATGGCCCACTTCTCGCGCTGCCGCTCGTGCCGGTTCGGGCCAGACTTGGGGCACTTGGCGTAGGTGATGTTGTTCTCCTGGGCGTGGGCAGACCACCCTGTCTCGATCTCATCGGCAAGTTGCAGCAGTTCCATGTGCGTCGTGGAGAGCCCTTCGTGAAAAATGTTGGCTTCGAACTTTAGCCATTGCAAGACGTCTTTTAGCGCGTCTGCCCGCCATCCCTGAATGGTCACGCCGCCCCTCCTCAGCTGTCCGACGTAGCCGCTGCCCGGCCCCATTCTCTCGGTCGCGACGATGGGCCGGCAGAGAGGAGCGGACAAGAAGAAACAAAAACAGGAGGAGGATGGAAGGGCGGAGGAGAGAAGGCCACGAATAAGGGGCAGGGGCAGAGCGAGGGGCCTCGATCAGCGCGGCGCCCGCAAACATCATGTAGGCGTTCGGTGCGTCGCTGTTCCTCGCGCCCATCATCTTGCCCTGGAATGCTGCGCACAGGCCCTTCTCGAGGACTTTCTTGCAGCACGCATGTCGCAGATCCAGTGGACCTCTTGTTAACCCCTTCATGGCGGGCCAGCAGAAGGGCATTCGAGCCGCCCCAGATCATCGCGGCCTTCGAGTCCTCGAGCAGGTAGCCAACCTCACATAATTTGTACCTCTCGCCCCCCTTGACGCGCGGGAAGCGATGCTCGATGCTCGCCCTGGGCCCAAAGAACATCTCGCTGGCATGTGCGCTGGAAATGCGAAATTGTCCAGCAGCAGGTGGCGCTGCCGCAGCGGCGCCCGCGCCGCCGCCAGCGCTGCTGCTGCCGCTGCCGCCGCCAGCGGCGCCGCTGGACAGGTCCGCCGCCGCCGCGGGCTGGGGGGCGCCAGCGCCGGCTGGAGCAGGGGGCGCGGACACTGTCAGAAGTCAGCGGCGGTGACTCACGAGACTCACGAGAGAAGATGAAGTCAAATTCCCAACGATGCTCGATTCGAGCTCGACGCGTACATGGCGTCGGAAGTAGAGATGAGATGGGGGGGCCAGGAAAGAGACTGAAAAAGGGCCTGTTTGTTGTGCGTCGTGCGTCGTGCTCATGTGTTTTATCTACTTGTGATGTTGGAGTGGTTGCCGCATCTTCTGGAGCACCAGTTTACCGCTAAACAGTTGTTCGGCAACATGCAACTGCGTTCGTTTTCAGGTGTGTGTGTGTGTGTTTGTGATTGTTTGCGTTGTTGTTAGCGTTGCCGTTATCATTGTGGGTGCGAGCGATGTTGTAAACCATCTGCGCTACGTCGCGCCATGTCTGCGTCATGCCCCCCCTCTAAAACCCCACCCAGTCTACGACCCCTGGACCTGGAATTCCGAGCAAGCGGGAGCTCGGCCGCCCCGAGTTCTTTCCATAGCCACCACATGGGGAACTGAAAATGCGCGCCGAATGCATGCAGCAGTAGCGACAGCGTCTAGCGTGTGCGCCAGCGAAGACGAGCACGCGCGCAATGCGATCTATTTCCCGCCAGTTTGGCTGGCAGAGCGCATCTCAGCGGAGCCGCTTCCCGAGCAGGGCGAGGGGCCAGGACCAGAGGATAAGCTTTCGTAAAGTCCGGCCTGACTCCTCAGAAACTCCAGGACGTCATTGGGCGTTTTTGGGCGTGTATTCTCGGAATCGAGGTCCCTGGGCGGTCTGGGCCGTGTTCGTGTGTTCGTGTTCGGTTTGCTCTTACTGGCCTACAAATCGATCATGTATTTCTCATTCATTTTCGGGAATATCTTCTGAGCGCTAGAGATGTGATTGCCTCCTCCACCAGGTGGCGCAGCCGCCATCTGGCCGCCCTGGCCATTGCCGGCGCTGCTACTGGCATCGCCGGTGACAGAGGATTCCGCCGCGGGAATGGGGGGGTCAGCATTGAAAGAAGTCATCGCCAGCATGGGTAGCTCAAAGACACAGACTCACCCGAGAAAACCTCGAAGGATAGATGGCGAGAAAGAAACATCGTCGAAGGGAAAGTGGAGCGGAAGCAGTGAGGAGAAGAGGCGGGGATTGAGGGAGAGGGGAAAGGTTGGCAGGAAAGGGCGGAGAGGAAAGAAGGGGAGTGGGTCGTTCACTTGCGTCGCCAGTATGTCGATCAAGACGTCGCAGATGTCGCGGCGATTTGCATCGTCGATTTCGCCGTCGCGATTGCGCGCAGAAGGCGGAACCTCAGAACGCTGTCGCAGCACTCCTTGCAGCATGGGCGCATGTTACACGCGCCTGCTCGGATTATCATTTGCATTAGCATTGTCGTGCAGCCAACCAGCTGCACTGCGAGCTGAGGACTACGCCCCCCCACTCCCGCCATTCAAAATGAGAGCTCTCCTGGTGGCGACTCGGACCGACTACTGCTGCCGCTGCTCCTGGTCTTAAACGCGAAGTGGTGTCTTCCCTCCATGACTCATCATCTCTCGTTGCTGCCTCCCTCCCTCGTACCCCCGATGATTGCTCTCTCATCAAATGACCGCCGGTGTGGCCGGGGCAGGCATGGGCGACGGCTCCGAGTCCGACTCGGGGCAGTTGGACGGGCCGGCAGCTGCTACACGGCGCCGCTTCGCGAGCAGGGTGAAAGGGGCGAGGAAAAGAGAAGAGAAGGAAATGGGCGTGCTAAGGGAAACAGAGATTAGATCTGGAAGGGCGCGGGCAGCAATCGCAACAATGCTCAGCTGCGCTCATTCAGGCACTCCTCATTTTCTCTGCCTCGCCACGGCCAGCGCCAGCCAATGGCCGACGGCGCCGCGATCTGGCAGGAAGCCTCCCTGGCCCAACTGCAAGGTGGCGGCTGATAGCCCAGACGAGCTCGGGGCAGCGCTGCCGGCCGAAGTGGCGCCGGCATTCCCTCGACAGGCGCGGGCTAGGGGGGGGGGGGGCGGGCGGGGCGACGCGAAAGAGGAAGAAAGAGGAGGAGTGAAAGGGTGGAGGATGAGAAATGCGCAACAAGAGGGAGAGAGAGAGAGAGAGAGAGAGAGAGAGAGAGAGAGAGAGAGAGAGAGAGAGAGAGAGAGAGAGAGATAGAGGAGAGAGAGAGATAGAGAGAGAGAGTGAGAGAGAGAGAGAGAGAGAGAGAGAGAGAGAGAGAGAGAGAGAGAGAGAGAGAGAAAGATGAGACGACATCGTAGGCTACGTTGCCCATGGGGTCCTCTGGAGGCAGCGGTCGTTCTGCAAGGCCCGCCGTCGGTTCCGCTGGGCATCATCTGAGAGGTCAGTCACGTCGGCGATCCCCCACGGGAGTGCGACTCCGAGGGCGCCGAGGCGCATCGCGTTACCGGCTTGATGCAGGACCCCCCCCCTCCTGCGATCGCCGCGGTCGAAGTTGAGGGAACATGCCTCTGGGATCCTCCGGAAACCTCCCCCCCCCATAACCAACTCCCCATTCAGCGTATGTTTCATCGAAAGATGTAGGGGTGATAGCGGGGGCCATTGAAGAGCAAGGGGGAGTTGGATTGGATAGTGTTTTCAAAAACTTAGGGGTGCCCCCCCATGCGCGGTCGAGTCGTGCACGGGGAAAATGTGCAGGAGAAGAGCTTCATAAGGAAACGACCATCTGTTGTGATATGCACTGAGGACAACCCCACAGTTGCGAACAAAAATGGGTGCATACAAATGCCCAATATTGTCGCACCCGTGAATCTGATTCAGACCGACGAGGCCCCCTAGCTGGTGACCAGATGCCATGGACCCGTACTCCCCCAAAACAATTGCTTCCCTGCTCCCGAGGGATTCCTCGCATGAGGCGCAGTCCCTTGCAGGGTCAGAATCGCATGCTTCTTTGACTGCACGGCGCCCCTGGGCCCACTCAAGTTCTTTCATCCGATCCCCCTCAGAGCCGCGCTCGAAATATTCGTGCAAATTGGTCATCAAATTGCGATGCTGAGAGGAAGCCCAAACAGGCCAGGGAACGGGGGGAATCAAGCATCTCTTGAACACGAGCCGCGTATAACGTCTGAGCCGCTTGACGGGCCACCCGAAATCGACCGGGCCCACTAAGATGGACGAATTATAAAACAAGTCTGGAGATTTGTTTTCACATCACACCTCGCCCGCCCAAACCCCTAAGGCCAAACCCCAGGACCAAGACCTAGGGCGGGCCCCCCAAGGGGCGCGGGGAGGCCAGGCGTGCCCCAAGGAGCCTGGGGAGAGCAGGGCGAGCTCCCATGGGGGCGCGGGGGGCCAGGGTGAGCTCCCCAAGGAGCTTGAGGAGATCAGGTGAGCCCCCCAAGGAATTTTGGGAGGTCAGGGTGAGCTCCAAGGGGCTTGAGCTTACCATGCGATGCCCCCCAGGGAGTCCGTGGAAAGGACTGCCTGCACCGAGAACACATCGGGGAGGTGTGCACGAATTCGCCGTCGTCGCCCTCGCCACCGTCGTCGAGATCATCGCCGCCACGACGACGACGATAACGACTACCAACAATGACGACTAACAAGGGCGACCAACAACGACGACGATAACGACGATGACGACGAGGCCGATAGACGACAACCGACGAGGACCGACGACGACAACGAAATGGATTGTTGAGTTCAAGTCGCCCCCCCCCCCCCCCCCCCTTCCCTACTGTCGCAGCATTCGACCGCGCGAGTCTGCCTCCAGCGCGTAGCCACCTCACTGTCTGGGGTGCGCATGTACCCGACCGGACAATTTGAGAACTCGCAGTCGGTTGCAGCTCGAAGAGACAATGCACGTAGCCAATGGCACCACAAGGGCACAAGGACGTGCGACAATGCGATAATGCAGCATTCGTATCACTAGCGAGTGGGCCCTAGATAACGCACCACATCACTAATACATATGTAGTATACACAAATCGAGATAGCATTAGTGACACTAGCGAGTGGACCCAAAACAATGCACCGCATCATTGGTAAATGTATGTGCGTATATATATATATATATATATATATGAGCAGCAGCAGTCGCAGGCACTGTTGGAGAATTGGAGGAGACGACTTACTTCTACATGTGTTACCCCGCCCTCTACCTATCCTGTCTTGAAGCCCTATTGGCGCCGTCGTGGTACCTCTACTTGAAAGCCCCAGCCGCACGTTATGTCATGAGTCTGTTTGGGGGCCCCAAGGCTGCTCCAATTGGCCCTATCTCGGGGCAGTTGGCTGGCGCCTTACGTTTAGGCCCGAGGGCGCGAGGTCCACGGGGGGGGGGGGGGGGGGGGGGGGGGGGGTGAGTTCAAGGCAACAAACGATTGAGCGCGAGTTACCTGACATCTGGACACGCTCACACAGCATAGATGATCACTGCGGCTCGCAAGAGCTATACGTGGCTCACTCCCACTCGGGGCTCACATGATTCAGCGATGCGCGTGTGCATGACACTCTCTGACAACAGCAATCAGAACAAGCGCAAACATTCGCTGATCGTTTCCAAGTATTGGGGGGTCAGATTGAGCGTGGACGACGAGCGCAATGAGAGAGCATTGTCATACTTCGGATGGATGCAACAGTTATTGTTCAAGATGTCTGCCGCGCCCGCATCGTGGCTGACTCTCAGGCTGCACAGCGCATGTTGTCCAGGCGCGCCCAGAGGCGCGTCAGATGCGGACGCGAGCCAACCCTGACACACTGGGCAGACACACCTGACTGGAAAGGGTAGCGCGAAGTGCACATCAAGCGCAGGCCACTCCACCGTGGCTTCGGGCTCTGTCAACGCAGACTGGCAGCAAGTAGGAGGAAAGGGAAGCGTGCACAGGGGACAGACATGCACTAAATCAAAGTCGTCTCCACGGCACCAGTTGCACATCTTGCGCGCTTCTGGCCCTTGCATTTTTGCTGGATGCGCAGACCACGCGCTGAAGATGCGAAGTGTCTCCTTCGGGAGCGGCGGTTGTTTAGCCCGCGCGAGCCTGTCCATGCGGAGGCCAACGTCGGGATAAACAAGCGTGCAATCTGGAAACTCTCTGGGCCGGAATGATTGCGATCCGTCTGGGTATTTCCAAATAGATACTGAATACACAATCTTATTCTCTCGTGTCTTCACGACTTGCCCATGTGAGTTCCTCGAGTCAAACCAGTTGACGAACGCGACGCATCTCCCTCTTCTGCCGCCAGAAGTATCTGCCCCGACGACGCACGACGACCATGGGGCCATGGATGGCTAAGAGGCCCCGCCACCCTCTCCTATCCTTCCTAGCCCTCTGAACCTTCTGCATACCTCCAAGTATCCTGGCAATGCGTTCGGGCTCTCGCACGCGTCATGCTGATGCATCGCGCGACGTAGGACAAGAGTACACTAGGACATGTCTATGTTATGTTGCCATCGGTGCTGTTGAAAGGGGTCCTGGATCTACGTCTATGCCCTTCTGCTTAGCCATTCGAATTATCCAGCCCTTCTAGCCATCCTAGCCCCTCTGGCATGCTTTCCCCTCCATCCCCCGACCATCGTCGCATTCGATGATCGACATGTTAGACCCGTTGGTAGCGCCCAAGCTGGCCAGAGAAACACCATCCATCTTCGCTGCCCTGTGAATCAACACTTGCATGCCCTTGACGGCACCCTCAGTAAATTGACATGGGCTCTAACTTCTCTCGCCGCACCTCCATCCAGCAAAAGCTTCGTCAAGGCCCATGCCGGTGGGCGGCCGCGGCAGCTCTGGAGCCGCCTCCGGCGGCGCGGGCAGCTGGGCTGGCGCCGCTGGCGCCTCGGGGCGGGACGCTCTCTCTCTCTCTCTCTCTCTCTCTCTCTCTCTCTCTCTCTCTCTCTCTCTCTCTCTCTCTCTGAGCATGGGCGCGGAGAGTCAGGCGAGGGGGGAATGGAAGAGGAGGAGGGGGAGGAGGAAGAGAGAGGATGAGGAGGGGGAGGAGGAGGCGGAGGAGGAGGAAGAGGAGGGGCAAGAGGAGAGAATGGAAGACGAGGTGGGGCAGGGGAGAGATCACTCAGAGGACAGTCGTGATAATCGACAGCGCCTGGGGGGTGGCGTCAACGTCGATTGCCCGAAGTCAGTTTGGATCTCATTCCCTGGATAACTCGATAACTCGCGCCAGCCAGGATTTGGCCCTGGAGCCTGGAGTTTGGGCCCAGCTGCCTTGCCCCCCACGTCAATGCCCTCGGCAGCAGCTGCCTCTGTCAAGGCCATCCCTGCCCCAAGACCGCGCGCAGCGTCACTCTCTGCCGCGGGGCTCTCGATGTCAAGGTTAGCGGCTGCCGGGGGCAATTCTGCAAACACTTTGTCGAATGTTGCCGCGAACGCTGCGTCCAAAGACGCAGCTGCAGACTCTATGATGCCTTGTTGCTGTTCTGCCTCATCGACAGCGAGTTGAACATCATCGCGGGCGGGTTCTTGCTCGAGGTCTTCCCCAATGGCCATCGCATCCCCCTCAATCGCAGCAGCATCTTCGGTCACACCGCCCTCGAGCTCGAGTTTCGGTTTCTTGGCTTTGGGCTTGCCACCGCCAATCTTAGGGGCATCGTCGCGGTCCATGTCACATATCTGCGCGGGCGCCGCGGCATCGAAACTACAAGCCCTCGAACTATCGCCGAGGGGGGCGATGTCTGCGAAACCGACGCACAAGCGCCTGCATTTGCCCTCTCGAGACTCACCGTAATATCTCTCGAAAAGTTGATGGGACATTTGGTGTTCGAACGGCGATGCGATCTGTGCACTTGCTAGTTTACTGCCCTCGGTGGCGACGCTGCCATCGACGACGCAGTTTACAAATATGCCTACGTAACTGCGCGCGCACAACCATGCACACAGCGCCATGCCCTCCTCCCCTCCGAAGAGCAACATGGAGCCCAGCAGCAATTTTTCCTTCGCGCGCCAGCACCACTGCATATTGCATGACGAGGCCCAATTCTTGCAAGCAACGGGCACAATGGCAGCCGCAGAGCGACGTTCCCTCGCAATGGCGCTCCGCGACACGCCCAAGATCTCAGGGGGGGCCTAGAGGGAGTAGGAAGAGATAACATATGGATAATGGATACACATTGACATGGGGCGTATCTCGGGCCAGGCCCGAAAACGCAACGATGTGAGATGTTAATGTGTTATTCCGATGTAGCCTTCGGTAAAATCACTGAGACCCCCCGGGAGCCTTGGGACCCCTGGTGGCAACCGAACCCCTGGAGATAATGTAGCCATGGCTGCGAGTCATGCCGCTGGGGTCGGCCTCGCTCCTCGTGCTCCTCCTCCACTCCAATCCTCTTATTTCGTCTCTCCTCCTTGAGCTCATCCTGGCCCCTGTGCCCCCTCTTATTCCCTCCTCCTTCTCGCCCTGCGTCGGCAGTGCTAGGGGGGGTCAAGGAGGGCGGAAACACCTCGCGTAAAAGCCCCCGCCCTCTTTCCAATCATGGGAGGCCTTGTGCTGGTCGCACCTTCCAGCGGCTCTGGATTGCGAGGACAGAGTTGGCGCCTTTGATGAATTGCACGGAATCATCAACAATGCTGTTCACATGAGCAGATATCTGAGACCATCTGAGGTGCGCCGTCGTCTTGGAGCCAAGGCCGAACTCTTTCCTCAACGCCGCCCTGCCATCAAGAAGCGCTAAAGAAATGCGAGGTGCACGTCGGCGCACTGCCTCCCCTAGCCATTATGATTTGCGCCAGCGCCCACGGGGGGGGGCCGTCGCACACGCGCACACCACAAGCACACTGCGCCATTCACTCAGACGCGCCACCCCTCACGTTCTGGCCAGCAGTGCAAGGCGAGGAGGCGGATGAAAAAAAGAGAGAGGTCAGAGAAGAGGCCCGAGAAGAGGGAGGAGGAGGAGGAGGAGAAGGAGGAGGGAGGACGAGGAGGAGGAGGAGGAGAAGGAGGAGGAGGGAGGTGGAGGAGGATCTAGGGAGAGCAGAAAGAGGACAGGGATGGACATGAACTGCCCTCGCCTTCGTCCTGGAGCATGTCGTCGACCCCCTCTATTTCCTGCGCGTCGCCCCTCCAGGTCTCGGCGACCATCCGGAGAGGCGCCCAGAGGACCGCGCTCAGCGCGCCGGTGTCGCGAGCAGCCTGGCAGGCGGAGCGGGGCCCTTCCTCTCTTTCCTCTCTCTCTCTCTCTCTCTCTCTCTCTCTCTCTCTCTCTCTTTCTCTCTTTCTCTCTCTTCTCTCTTTCTCTTCTCTCTTTCTCTCTCTCTCTTCTTCTCTCTCTCTCTCCTCTCTCTCCTCTCTCTCTCTCTCTCTCTCTCTCTCTCTCTCTCTCTCCTCTCTCTCTCTCTCTCTCTCTCTCTCTCTCTCTTTCTCTCTCTCTCTCTCTCTCTCTCTCTCTCTCTCTCTCTCTCTCTCTCTTCTCTCTCTCTCTCTCTCTCTCTCTGTCTCTCTCTCTCTCTCTCTCTCTCTCTCTCTCTCTCTCTCTCTCTCTCTCTCTCTCTCTCCTCTCTCTCTCTCTCTCTCCTCTCTCTCTCTCTCTCTCTCTCATCTCTCTTTCTCTCTCGCTCTCTGTTGCTCCGCTTTCTTTATTGATGTATCCTTTTGTGTTGTTTATCTTTATTTCTCTCTCTCTCTCTCTCTCTCTCTCTCTCTCTCTCTCTCTCTCTCTCTCCTCTCTCTCTCTCTCTCTCTATATATATATATATATATTTCTCTCTCTCTCTCTCTCTCTCTCTCTCTCTCTCCCTCCTCTATCCTCTCTCAATCTCGTTCTATCCCTCCCCATCGCCTCTAGTTCTGGTCGAAACGTTTGCCTCAGCTTTGCCGCAGCAAGGCGCAAGTCGTCATCGCGCCCGGGTGCGAGCACGTCACTTGCGATCTGGCGCCTCTCGCCGCAGTCCTCATCCGCGTCTGACTTGCACAGCGGCAACAGACTGAGCGGGAAACTCTCGACGACCCCCCCCAACCCTGAATTGAGAAGCACCATTGCGCATAAGCGCACCTTTCCGGACAAGTCGATTCACTGCGTTCTCTTTGCCTGCTGGGATCAAGCCCGATTGGCAAATATCAGCCCACTTGTCTAAGTCAAATAATTACTCGAGTTCTGCTTTGATTATTTGAGCTGGGTCGTAAACAAGATTTGCAACATTTTGGAGCTCACCCTTCGGTCGGACAGCTTGGACCAAACGATGCACGCGATCAATCGGTTGTCTCAGCTTCTGGGAGACGCGCATCGCAAGGAAAAACCTGTCGCCCATGACACGGTTGAAGGAACCTGTCACCCACTTGCCCATCTTCATAGCGCACGCCCCCGACTCCTGACCCGATATTTCATCAATACCACTTGCTGGCTTCTCCCCGCGTTCTGGCGCGACGCCGGGCACTCCGTATAAGCACTTCCACACTTCTCTGAGTTCGGCAAGCGGCGCTGACAATACATAGTCTTCGCAGTCTCGCACAGAACCCCATCTTCCAGTGAAGGGGCGAGGGGGTACCTTGAGGCATCCAGCATCTACTGCGCGCTGAGCGCCAAAACGGGCGCACCACATTCTACTAAAAGTTTTCACCGCGTTCGTTATCCAAAGATGTAATACCTTTGCGAGTGACGACCAATAGAAGAAATCTGACTCGAGCTCCACCAAGAACTCGTCCATCCACATGCGCAAACTTTTGACAATAAGGGCATATTGATGTGAGAAGCAATGAGTGGCGGCGCGCGAGGAGGGCGAAGAGAGGGGAATTCTCGGGGGGAAAGCTACACCTTAGACCCAATGTTTTTTGGGGGTGGGTTCCGCCTTGCAAGAGGCCATTCCTTGAGCAGGGGGCGACCGTCCCCGCGTTCTTATAATCCTACCACGAAATGTTGTCAGAACCCAAACATGTTTGGGCAACAAAAAAGAATGTTCTTAGAACATAATCCCGATGTGTTCAAACAAGACAGACTCTGCCAGAAATGTTCTAATAACATATCGTGGGAACCACAAAAGGTTCTTAGAACATTGCTTGGTTGTTTGGTAGAGCTATAGGCGAGCCAGGACGCTTCGCCACTGCTTGAATTCCCCCACACCCCTCGGCGGGCCGCCGCAATGGCACTCGAATGTGAGAGTCGAAGGGGCCTTGGCCAACTGCAGAGAGAACATCGTGCGCGCAACGACCTCGTCCGAGCCAGCGTCTGCGCACATCGTCCAGAGCGTCAACGGCCTATCTTCCCCCCAACCCTGCGCTTCGACCTCAGCTGCAACCTCAGCCAAGTCAGCACCGGCTACATCAGCCAAGGCAGCCCCGGCAGCCTTCGGCACTGGCGGGGCTTCCAGAGGGAGCGGCGGTTCGGCGGGCCCTTGGGGATCTGGCTCGGTCCACGCGATCGCTGGTACATGTGATTTTCAGGTGGTGTCCATGCCGATTGATTGCAATTGTTTGCGCATCATGCTCAAAGATCCCATGCCACTTGCACGCTCTACTACCTCGGGGCGGAATTGAAAACAAAAACTCCTCCTCCGCTTCTTCTGGTCTTGCCTCCTTCCTTCCTTCCATCCATCTTCCCCCTTTCCTTCTCTTCTCCTCCCTCCTGATATCGCCCCCTGTTATTCTCGTGGGGGACCTGGAGTTCACCCAGCATCTTTCTCGTCCGACAAGACCTTTTGATAGCATCATAAGCAGCGGTCGCGAGGGCAGGGCCTGCAGAAAATGTTGCCCCCAGCTCAGTTACGCGCAGTTTCCTCTTCTGCCGCGCCTTTGTCGTCGCCAATCGTCGTCGTCTGTTTCGTCGTCGTCGTCGAGTCATCGTCGCATCAGCATTAAAGCCAACCCGCATACCAAGGATGCGCGCTAAGGGCGCAAGGGCCGCGGAGCGCCGGAGTGCCGCGCGAACGTTTATCTCGCGAGGTTGGCCAGCCAAAGCGGCCATGGATAGACCGAGGAGGCAAGGATGTAAGGGTACCCTTGGGAAGGTTGCCCTTCCGCACTATGCGGCTTGACTGTGTCGTCGTCATCCTCAGACTGCCCCTTCTCTGACGTCGTGCCTGGGCGTTGGTGGCATCGCCGCGCACTCGGTGCATGCAGAATGCCCAACCTATCTCGTCCTCGCTCTCTGCTGTACCACACCGGCATTCCAGTTCCTGAAATACGTCGCGGTACCCTAGTCGAAGGAACATCTGCATCGATAGCACTCGAGCCGCCCTGAGCTCGAGCCCCCACTGGGTAAGGGAGGTATTCGACACATCTATACCGACAGCATACCCCATGGTTGAAGCAGGAACATTTGCACAATTGCGGCGGGCGACTGTCGTGAGAGCACAGTGGTCATTCGGAAAATACCGCCCACTTTTGGCGAGAGACTTCTTCAATTCTTCGTGCAGTCGGTCAAGCGTTTCACGTTGTTCAGCATTCTTGGTCCTTGATGTTCGTTCCCTCATCGCGGCTAACTTCAATTCGTATTTCGCATCTGCTTTCTCAGCTCTCAATTGATCACTCTCTCTCTCTCTCTCTCTCTGAAGCTTGTCCACTCGTGCTGACAGCTCTGTTACCGCTCGAATGGCGCCATCGGGCCAGGCGGCCGCAGCTGCTGAGGGCTCTGAGGGATGGGGCTGCTGAGGCTGCTGCTGCTGCTGAGGCTGCTGCTGGACCAGGGCGCCTGAGCCCCTCGCCGATCAGACAGGAGAGGAGGATTTGGAGGGAGAAGGGAACGTCGGGAGAAAGGAGGAGCAGGGGCAGGAGCATGAGCTCATCATGAGCAACAGCAGAAGGGAGAAGGCGAGGGGAAGGGGCGTCGCCCCTATCAATCGGCCAGTCAGCCAGCAAACTTGGTCGACGGTTCGATGGATTCGATGCTGGAGCGCAGAGTCGGAGCCAGAGGAGTCGGAGTCGACATCGTGAAATCAACATCGCTGGCCGAACAACTGAAAAGCTGGGAGGTAGGTGCTGCGCCCCATCCCTTGCCCCTGCCAGACCCCGCCCCCCCCCGCGCCTGCGGCGTCGGCGGCAGCGGCCAGCGCGGACTCGCCGAGGCCCGCCCCCTCGCAAGGAGCGGCGCGCGCCTGCCGGAGGGAAGCGGGGAGCGACGAGAGAGTTTGACGGGGCAGAGAGGACAGAGAAAGGATGGATTGATGGGTGGAAAAAATATGAGCTGGAGAGACAAAGACAGGAGCATAGGCGGCTGACGGACAACACATGCGTGCAAACGTGTAGATATATAGAGAAAAGAGAGCCCAAACACAGATGCGCGCGGCCTCCAGCCAGGCAGCCCCCGCCAGCGGCGCACCAGCGCAACGGGAGATGATCTCGCCGACCACGTCGAAATCGAACCAGGACTCATCCAAGATATATCCACCAAGCTGCTTACGTAGCCTGCCCCTCGCCCCTCACAAACCACGAACAATCGAAAGCGAGGCTGCGTGAACACGCCTGCGCATAATTAGATTGCCCACCCAAAACATGAATGACTGGCAACTCTGATTTGCAACAAGCGCAGTGCCCCACGCACCCTTCCCTTCCCCTCCTGTCGGCACTCCACTGGCCAAGCCCAGGCCAAATCTGTCTGAGCTGGCCGCGCAAGCGTTACAAGTCATCCACGCCGATGACAAGGTAATCGGCACGTCTACATATGTCATGGCTTCTGCACGAGATGCACACCCTTCTGCCGTCAGACACCATCGAGCCAAAATGGCTGCAAACGAAGACGACGGCGACGAAAAGGAAGAGGGCGCCCTGATGGCGTCAAGAAGACTGCGCATCGTCGCATAAAACAGCGGAGCCCAGGACAGAACGCTTGGTTTCTCATGAACGACTTGCCACATAGGCCAGACCCGTCCGAGAGAAATTCGCGAATGGCCTGACCCGAAGTGCAAACCGACCGAGTTCCCAACGCGAGCGCGCCCGAAAACAGACAAGCGCTACAAGCGGACTCGATTTGACAGGACACGCGAGAGGACACAATACCCTTCCGAGGGCCACATTGCCACAGGAATGAAGGAAGCATGGGTCGCGAGACACAGGACAGAAGGGCACCCTTGATGCGGCAGGATCGACCTACTAATCTGGGCCGACTGCATTCACGCGTAGCACGATGCAAAAGACGAGCGCTGGAACGCATAATCCAGAATGGTCGCGTGACAATGCAATAGACTGACTACGCGGGTGCACCCGAAAAGCACAGCGCGCGCGATTGAACGCTGGAACTGCGCATCAACACTACTGCGCTTCAGAACGGCACATATGCGCGACGCCACGCGGCAAATATTGGGAAGGTCATTGTCTACATCTTTGGAAAGTACAACGGCGCGCCATAACAAAAACCTTATACGATGTCAGACTTCTACGTTGCAACGGCGACGATATTCCGAAACACGCAGTCGATATTTTTGAAAATCGCAACCACGTGCCATTAAAAAAAGAAGGCTTGCTGTCAAGCATCTACAAATCTATGGGAACAATAATCCCAAACTCACAAAGGACTCGCCCGAAAACCGAAGTGCCGTGTGATGGAATCGCGCGATGTGATGCATGCGCAATATAGTAAATTCCATGGGTAACGCCTGGGAACCACAACGGTGTAACACCGAAATATAAAGCTGCATGGTAGAAACCGTTCTGAACAACACCAGTTGTCGGCTTGAAAACGACAATGGCGATTCAGGAAAGGCACGACCAACCCCACCCCATGCCCTCCCCAACCCGAGGCCTTTTCGGCTTGGGGAGCGGACCCCTGGGGAAAGGCCGGTTCGGCGCGAGCTTCCTCCCCGGGAGGAGGGGGAGGCGCGCAGCCAGAATCCAGGACCTCCGGACAGATGCTGCGAAGCCGGGAGAATCGGGGGGGAGGAAGCGGAGGCTCGCGGCCAGAACCCAGGATGCCCGACAGGATCTCCTGAGCCCAGGAGGATCGAGGAGGAGAGTCGAGAAGGATCGAGGAGGGTCGAGGAGGAGGATCGAGGAGGGCCGAGGAGGAGGAGGAGGAGGAGGAGGAGGAGGAGGGGGGGCGCGCAGCCAGGATCCAGGACCTCCAGTCTGATGCTGAAACCGGGATAATCGGGGAGGAGGAGGCGGAGGCTCGCGGCCAGAATCCAGGATGCCCGACAGGATCTCCTGAGCCCAGGAGGATCGAGGAAAGTCGACGAGGAGGCGAGGGAGGCTCACGGCCAGAATCCGGGGTCTCCGACGGCGCATCTCCCGAAGCCCGGCACGCGTCTGCGACTCCAGCCCTGCGGGGCCCTCGTCGGGCCCGGGGGCCAGGGCCCGGGGCGCAGCGCATCATTGCCAAGGCCGCGCGAATGGCGTGCTCGGTTAACGGCGCGGTTGGGGGCATGTTTTTTCTTGTGGCACCGAACTCACAATGAGCAACATGTAGGGGATCACGACAGGCCGTTTCCTACAGCTCGAGTGTGCACACGCACCGAACGAGCACGACACAGCGAGCTGTAGGAAAGCACGGAGCACGCGTTCCGACAAGTGGTTTTACCCACGAACCGCGCTTTCCTACAATTGGATGTCCTACTTCGCCGTTAGCTAACACACCGTCAGCGCGTCTACGGGTATGATACCCAGGGGAGGTGACGAGACTTCTGGTGTCGCGCAGCGTTCCGCCTGGTCACGGGCCGTCAGGCCCTGGGGCCGAGGAACAAAACTCACGACCGAGACTAGACACTCAAACAGCCCTGTTGCTCGAAGCATCACGGGAATACCGAGTAGCAGGATCCACGCCTGCACATTCATTGGTTTGTAAAGTTCCAGCGTGTATAGCAATGATATCGTTGAAACGCAAGGTTGATTGTCCGTAGGTGTTAAACAAAACCCTTGAATTCATGACGTCAATACATAATTGTTGAGCTCCCCTTTGGACATCTTACAATGTGGGATCGCTGATATCCGACGTGTTGTAGAAGCGCTCGTGGATCGCACCTCCTCACTCTTAGTTTCGTTGAGATGGTTCGATCGAGCAACCGGGTCATTACTCGCTCTAACTCCCTGGGGCCCCTTCAGACTCCACCATTGTCAACATCAATGCAACTTCTCATAACACGTTCGACGCACAGGCGAAACCTCGTCACATTTGGAACCCATAGTTTGCACATTCGCACAATAGCCGTGTCGTGGTCATATCTACATACTTCGTGTATACGTGTATACACAAAGTCACATTAAAACTGGCACAATCCCCGCGTGGTCCCCATATCAAAAGCAGCACCACCACTCAGCACAAATAGCGACAAGCGTGACCGCAGCCTCGCCGCTTTGGCTCAAGGCTTGGGGGCACGGCAAAGCGCGGACCAAAGACGCACAAGTGTCCACATCGATCGCGCTGCCAAGCTCTTGGCGGACACAGCGAGACGCTGCCAGCTTCCAAGCGCAAGGCTGGGACACAACATTGTGAGGCACATCACCAATGCTGGTACAACGTCATATTGATATTCCATTACAGACATACCCCAACACACTCACAGCAACTCTCGACGAGACATCCACACCCCCAAACACGTATTATTATGGAAGCTTGGGGTGAAGAGCATCATAACAACTCATGAGTTCGATGCAACGGACAATGTACAACGATGCTGAGAGGACTGGCCACCATGGCCGCGTGATGTTCGTGAACCTGCTGGCGCGCCAACGGAATTACCTGAAGCCCCCCACTTTCGCTTGCCCTACAACCGTCGTCGACCGGATGCATATCGATAGACGGGATATCCCTCAGCACGAGAAGGGGAGCTGCGGAGCCACGAGGCTGCGGACCACGCAGCCGACCCGCATGGCGACAAGGATATGGCGTTCGCGCCGAGGGAGAAGCAGGTTGTGGACTGCGTGCCAATTTCGGACACCTACTGCGCGGGAGACCTGGGCGGCCTGGGGCGAATGTTCTCGGGAACAACGGCGACCAGCTCCCCTGCCGCACTGACTCCCGAGTGGTCCTGGAGATGCGCGTAGACACGTGGAAGATTCCTCGAATGAAATCAATCAGCCACCAGAGTCGGCAACCCTCAAACCCGTGGACTACGCGAACTCAAGGCCAGGCTCAAGAAGAGCATGACAGCAATGAAAACTACGGGCGCCATGAAACGCAAGAGAGGCACCGGCATCAAGAAGGTCAAAGCCGCCAAAACGCCCACGAAGGTCATGCAAACCAGGATCGCTGCGAAACCAGGTGATGCTGGCGCAGCTGGCGAAATGGCCGGCGCCGACGACCTCCTCTGGGAGTACGTGAGCAATGTCAAAGTCGACGGAATTGCCATACACGTAGTTGCAACGCGGTTACCACCCAATTGATACCACGAGCGCATGCGGCATGTCGGCGGACCTTCGGAAACCCAGGGCGACAGTAGCAGGGCGCGCAGGCGTCGCATGCTGGCTGTCGCCGCTGTGAGCCAGCCCCGTAGCAATGTCCACCACCTCGCCCTCGTCCTGCACCCCTCCTCCTCCCCTCCTTTTCCTCCTCCTCCTCCTCCTCCTCCTGCTCTTCATCCTCCTCCTGCCCCATCCCCCTCCCTCTCCCCCTCCCCCTCCTTTTCCTCCTCCTCCTCCTCCTCCTCCTCCCCCTCCTCCTCCTCCTCCTCCTCCTCCTCCTCCTCTTCCTCCTCCCCCTCCCCCCCTTCTCCTCCTCCTTCTCCTCCTCCTGTTTCCTCCTCCCCCATCCCCCTCTCCCTCCTCATCCTCCTCCTCTTCCTCATCCTCTTCCGCGTGAGTTGTTTCTCCTTACCTTGCTCGCCCTCCTCCTCCGCCTCTTCCCCCTCGTTCTCCACGTGCCGCCTTCCCCGATTCCCTTCTTGCTCCTCCTCCGATACCAGGCGAAGCAAACACTGTGCGAACCGAACTGATGTAGGCAGACTCGTGAATTTAATGATGGGCTGTCATACGCCGCGCGCGGCGGGGGCAATTCCGGGGGGATTCGCACTGGAGAGACTTCTTTGGCGGAGGGGGAAGATGAGGATGGGGGCGAAGGGGTGGGGGAGGACGCGGCAGAAGAGGGAGTGGAGGAGGAAACGGAGGAGGAGGAGGAGGGTGAGGAACGTGAGCGCGATGCGGAGAGGAGGAACAATGAGAGGAGGACGACGGCACGTGGCAGAAGCACGAGGCGGGGGAGGGGGAGTGATAGAGAACGGGCGAGAGACAGAGAGAGAGAGAGAAATCAACGAGATAAATAGAGAGACAGAGCGAGAGAGAGAGAGATAGAGAGAGAAAGCGAGGGATAGAAAGAGAGAGAGAGAGAGAAACAAAAAAAAAGAGAGAGAGAGAGCGAGAGAGAAAGAATGAGAGAGAGAGAGAAACAACAAAAAAAGCGCGATCGCGCGAGCGAGGAGGGGAAGCGGAGGAGGAGAGGCGGACAGGGGAAGAGGGAGGGCGAGGACGAGAACGGGACTGAGGATAAAGACGAGGATGGTAGCGTTCGGCGGAGAGCCCGGGGGGAAGCGAGAGGGGGCGCGCCTTCTTGGAAGGCGGCGGGGCTGCTCAGAAGCCTTCGCGCCTTCTGAGAAGTTTTCTGTTTCTGCGGAGAGCAGGAACACGAACAGAAACAGGAACAGGAGCCGGCGCAAGGCTCCGCGAAGGAGCTGCCCAGGGGGGCTGAAGCCCGCTCACGTCTTGACGAACTCGGCCCTCATGCGGCTCCAATCCTCTGACTTTGCCACACGTGCCCAATTGTCGCAACCAGCGGTTGTCAGCACATGGTGTCTTCGGAGAGGGCTGGGACAGCCAATCTCAGAAGGCCCGTCCGCTTTGCGTTCCCCCCCCATAGCTCGCCGCGGGAACGTGTTTGAAGGGTCACGATGGTAATGGATGATGGGGGGGAAGACGAAGACGAGGGCGACGGATGCGGCGGATCAAAATGACAAAGGGGATGAGAATTGAACGGGAGGGTGGATAGGAGTAGGGGGTGGGATGAATGGGAGCAGATACAAAGGGGATGCATCTGATGAGAGCGAAGATGATGATCGACGACGGCGACGACACCGCTTGGGCTCCACTGCCAGTCCAAGCTGTGAACACAAATCGGGCGTAGCCCCGTATACACTGCCTGAGGGTGCGCCGCCCATGGCTTGCGCACCATGGGTTGTCCCATAGCCTGTGCCACTTTTTTTTTTACTGGCCGGTGCCCGGGCAGCAGCGGCGCCTGTGGTCCCCGGCGGCCCTGGGCCGTAAACGGCCCGCAAGGCCGCGAACCACGCGGGGCCGCGAACCACCCGGTGCCACTGAAGGCTTGCGCCATGAGATGCGCCATCCACGGGCTGCGCCACGGGTTGCGCCACCCGTGTGCTGCGCCACGGTCTGCCACGCCCACTGCATGCGCCAGAGACTGCGCCACCCACCTGTGGCATCATGCGCTGCACCCTGGGCTCCGCCGTTAGTGGTGCCATCCATGGCGTGCCCCATCGGGGTACGCCATGCATGGTCTGTGCAGTGTGCTGCGCCATAGGTTGCGCCACCCATGGTCTTCGCCATGTGTGTCGCCATAGGATGCGCACCCCGCTGCCGAAGATGAGCCAACCTGCAACTGATTGCGCCGTGGGCTGCGCCGCAGACCGCCCACGCGAAACGCACATGACCTGCCACTGGTCACGCCACGTCCTGCTCGCGCGACTGCCGAACAGTAGCCCGACGACGGGCCCAGGCCTGTGCCGCCGCGTCTAGCGCAGGGCGCGGCCCTCTCCCCTATGTACATCGCGCCGCTGGGAAATTCGGATATGGAGGCTGCAGGACACACACGCGCAGAAGCGCGCTGAAGTCAGCCAATGCTGGGCCCGATGCGCGCGAAAGGTGCGCAGAAAAAGGCGGGAGAGACACCGCGAAACGGGCGGGGGGGGGCGCTATGCGAACTTGCCCACTGGGCCCGTAAACGGAGCTCCCTGTGGGGCACTATCCGTGTGATGGGTGCGCCCGAACGGGCGGGGGGACGCTGTGTGATCTTGCCCACGTGAGCCGTAGGTGGATCTCCGTGTGAGGCACGATCTGGGTGAAGGGCGTGCCGAAATGCAGGGGGAAAAGGAGACGGCGGGGCACCACGCGAACTTGTCCACTGTGGGCATCAATGGCACCCCATGTGGGGCACGATCCCTATGAGGAGTGTACAGGCATGAGCGCGGGGAGGTTAATATATATATATATATATATATATATATATGTATATACATGTATATCATATATATACATACATATACATATATGTGTAAATATGTGTGTACATATATATATACACACACGGGAGCGCACACGATGGCACCACAGGGACCGTGAAGCGTAGCGCAAGCGCGGGGAGGTGATGCTAATGTTTACCAGCCTGGAACATATCCCTATCCCTAAGCTGGGCATCGCCTCAACACAATGCCAATCTTAGGGATTCCCTTCGTTTTTCAGGGCGCATCCCTAAGATTGTCATCGCCTTTTGGCGCGTCAATCTTAGGGATATGGATACGTTCGAGGCTGGTGAAATGTGCCTTGCCCACTCGGGTCGCACGTGAAGCGCCCTGCAGGGCACGACCCACGAGTGGTGTGCCGAAGCGCCCGTGGCACCAGACGAGCTTTTGCTTACGGGGGCCGCACCGTGTGGAGTTTCCTGTGGAGTTATCGCTCGGACGTCCATTCCCTGTGCTTTTTTTCGGTTTCGTGCGTGGTTTGTCGCCAAGCGATCAAGAATGCTCCTCGATGGTCCTCGCCGTAGGAAAAATGCACACGTCCGAGCGATGCCAAGTTGTGGGGCACGACCCAGGCGAACGGGAATGACGAAATGGGAGGGGGGACGCTATGCGAGCATACCCGCTTGGGCCACAGAAGGACCTCCCTGTGGGGCACGATCTGCGCGGGGTGCGTGCCGAAATCAAAGTGGGGTGGCGCTGGGCCGTCTGTGGAGCTCCATGAGGGGCACAGTCCGCGTGAAGGTTTTACCGAAACGGCTGGGATGACGCTATGCGAACTTGCTCACCGAGGTCGTCAGGGGAGCTCCCTGTGGGGCACCATCTGCGTGAAAAGCGTGTCAAGGTGGGCGCGGGGGGCTATGCGAACTTGCCCTTGGGCTTTAAGCGGAACTCCCTGTGGGGCACGATCCGCGTAAGGAGTGTGCTGAAATTTGCGGGGGGACGATATGCGAACTTGCTCATTGAAGCCGTATCGGAGTTTGTGAGGACCGTGTCGGGATAGCCATGTGGGCAAGAGGGGCATGGAGAGGGAATGAGGGGAGGCGGCACAGGGAGACGTGAACGCGCAACGCAGCGGATTCATAGCGGGGTCCCAACGACTCAGGAGAGTTGGGAAAAGCAAGCGGGGGACGGGGAGTAGGTGAAGCGGGATGCGGCGCCGCGGGTTAAAAACACACATCCAACAACAAGAGAGTCTCGTGAACACGACGGCCTGCTAATGATTGCGCCATAGGCTGCGCGCGCGGCGGCCGAATATGAAACGGATGGTTTGCGCCATAGGTTTCGCCGATGGCCGCCGATAGTAAGACGGCCTGCTCGTGGTTTCGCCATCGATTGCCCACATGCGGGTGGTGGTGGACCCGCTTGGGTTCGATCAGCCTTAAGGCGCGAGTTCTAACACAAGGAGAGTGCCGCAGCAGCTGCGACTGCTGAGCATGCGGATAAGCAGCTCCAGCAGAAACTGCGACATCGCGACATGCGCACCACTCGTGGATCTGACGTTACTGCAACGGCATGGTACCCACGGGCACGACATGAGCCACGCACAACTTGTTGTACACATGATTTAGCACGATCTACCCTGACTGTCCCTGAACAGGAATAGCTAAGTTATCGTCCGCTGGCGAATAAGCGGCGAACTCATGTCAAGACCAGACCATAAACCAGCGTATGATGCACAAGTGCATGTTATGATACAGTATTGGACGGATACATACGCTTAATACCAGGACGGATGATAAACATACAATGCATCTAGATGGTCACACTAGCGAAAAGGGTCGGTGGCACCAACCGCAAGGCCTTCGCACTGCATGGGTATACACATATATACAAGTGGCACGTGTGTGCCCAGGCTCATACAACAAGCTGAAGGGGCGTTTGAAGCAGGAGTGACATGCAACAGCGAAGTCGCACTCGAGCGCAAGTGGGGTTGCCACACCTTGCGATGTGTGTACCAGGGCCCCCCAGGAAGCCTCAGGAGGCCCGACTTGGATACCAGAAGAGGCTCCAGGAGGCCCCAGGATTGTGAGTGTTGTGTGTGTGATGTGTGCTTTGTGTGGTGCGTGCTTTTTGTGTGTTGTCGGTGTTGTGTGTGTATGTTATGTTTGTCTAGCGTGTGATGTGTTGGGCGTGATTTGTGTCTCTGTGTGTGCATGTAGTTCTGAAGCCCCAGGAGGCCCCAGGAGGCCCCAGGCGGCCTCAGCAGGCCCAGGAGAACTCCAGGAGGCTCCGAGGCGGGGTCTGGGGTACCAGAAGGTCCAGAAAGCCCCAGGAGGCCCCAGGAGGTTCCAGGAGGCCCCCAGGAGGCTCCGAGGAGGGGTCTGGGGCTCGATGTTGGAAGGATGTTTTATGCGAAACCGCCATTCTCTGAGATCCGGGGTCAAAATTATTGAAATTACAATGTGGTTTTGAAGGTTTTATGTTAAAATGTTGAAATTCCCATGTGTTGTTGGACCCTGACGTCACGATCTGCGTGAGGGGTGCCACCGATTTTCAGAATTTCGAGGATGTCCCAAGCGAAACGGCCAGAAAAATCGCGGACGACGTGCGCATTAATCGCCTCTGAGCTCTACTCCCTCGGAGAGGTGCGTATGAGAATATATATGTATATATACATACATACATATATGCATAGATGCATATACATATATATATATATATATATATATATATATATATATATATATATATTTGTGTGTAGGTGGTACCGCAAAGACTTGCATACCCTGGGCCCGAACCGACTTCTCGTATTGCCCGTGAACGCAGCCGAGAAATCTTGACTTGATGTCAAACTGACCCAGGCGGTACCCAGCGCTGCTCCATCCGAACTGGTACCGAATGAAACAGATCAGTCAAGTTCGGCCGCGACCCACTCATAAGACCCCTTAAGACATCAATGGGCGCCGAATGGATGGGGAGAGGGGGGAGGGGGGAGGAAGAGAAGGAGGAGGAGGAGGGAGGAGGATGGAGTAGGGAGAGAGGCGGAGGAGGAGGAGGAGGAGGAGGAGGATGAGGAGGAGGAGGGAGACGTCCAAGTAGGGAGATAGGCGGAGAGGCGGAGGAGGAGGGAGGAGGAAGGAGGGAGGAGGAGGAGGAGAGAGGAGGAGGAGGGAGGAGGAGGAGAGAGGAGGAGGAGGAGGAGGAGGAGAGGAGGAGGAGGAGGAGGAGGGAGGAGGAGGATGGAGAGGGGGGGGAGGTCAGGACGTCCAAGTCAGCAGACACGAGGCGAGTTGGAGTGCCAATGGCCTCCTCAGCCAGCCAGCTCCGCCGACAGCCTGGTCTCCTCGATCTCCTCGCGCTCCCTCGTCGGCCCCCCTCTTCTCCTCCTCCTCCTCCTCCTCCTCCTCCTCCTCCTCCTCCTCCTCCTCCTCCTCCTCGATCCTCGATCCTTCCTCCTCCTCCTCGTCCTCCTCCTCCTCGATCTCCTCTTTCCTCCTCCTCCTCCTCTTCCTCTTCCTCCTCCTCCTCCTCCTCCTCCTCCTCCTCCTCCTCCTCGATCCTCCTCCTCCTCCTCGATCCTCGCCTCGCCTCGATCCTCGCCTGGAGGTTCGCAAATCAGGGCCCGAGACATGTGCGCGGACGAGGGGGCGGGACCAGGAAACGCATTGATGGCAACAGAGGGGGCACCGTTCATGATGTCCCACCCAGCCCCCTTAGCACAACGCCCCCGATTCGCCTTCCTCTCTGACCCCCCCCCGCCAGTTCTTCGTTCCCCTCCCTCGCTGAGGGGCAGCGTTTGGGGGATATCGGCTCAGGGTGGGGGCGGGTAGCATTAGGTCGGGCATGTCCTCCTGATGAAAAATTGGACATATCCCTAACAGATGCAAAAGTAGCCAGGAATACTCCAAACATCGTCCCCTGACTATGCTTTGTCTATTTTTGAAGTTTCCTCCTGTCGATGGACAGGCCCGACTTCAGGGTTAGGTTGCTCCCATCGAACTGCAAGGCCACATCCCAAAAATATGTTCGAGCACCCGGAGAAGTGTCGAAAGGGTGCCGAAGCAATGTCGGACGAGTGTATACCAGGGCCGACACGCGGAAACTTCAAGTTTCGATACTTTTGTTGGGCGCTCGGGATTCCTTCTGGTGGTCAAGGCAAAAGTAGGTTGGAACATTATAATTTAAGGGTCGCATCTAATTGGAATCGGCGATGCATCGCAAGCCGATCGGTGACAACCCCCCGACGACAACTCCGCACGGTCCTGGGCGGGCCGGGCGATCGAGCCCGCATCGGCGATGAATGGGCGCCGAATGGAAGGGAGAGGGGGGAGGGGGGAGGAGGAGGAGGAGGAGGAGGAGGAGGAGGAGGAGGAGGAGGAGGAGGAGGAGGAGGAGAAGGAAGAGGAGAAGGAGGAGGAGGATAATGAGGAGGAGGAGGAGGAGGAACAGGAGGAGGAGGACGAGGAGGAGGAGGAGGAACAGGAGGAGGAGGAACAGGAGGAGGAGGAAGAGTTGGAAGATCACCTCTGAGCCGATCCCCCCTACAGTCGGACTTGATCGGACAGGACCACTGGGAGGACACGAAACTCCGCAGCGTGGCCCTAGAACGCCAAAGGCCAATGGGCCGGGATGGACAGGACACATTTGTTTCGTCAGCGGCGAGGCGGCGAACTCCGCTCCAGCGAGAAGCTAGACAGGGGCACCAACTAGCGAATTGGCCGGCGAGCAAAGAGGGGGGTGGGGGTGGGGACGGCCGAGGGGAAGAAGGGACGCTCAGACGCCGAAGAGTTGGGGCACCAGCAGCCAGGCGCGCAGGGCCAGAGCGCGGTGGAGGGACAGGACACAAAAGTACCCTCGATTTGGCATGGTCGACCTGAATGGGGCCCTGGGACACACAAATAAATACACGCAAATAAAGCATGTTCCCCTTATTTCCGGGTTTTTGTCTTCCCCCCACTTCCCATATTTTCCTATACTTTCTGGGGAATCGACGATGAATTGTGTCTGTGTGTTTTTTCCCTCCTGACGACCTACCAACGAGGGCCGACTGCAACGCTGCCCCTGGCCTTGTCCGCTCCCCTCCCGCGCTCCCTCCGCCTCTTTTCTCCAGGGCCCGCCGCGCGCGCTCGCGCCCAAGAGGGTGAGCACGTACAGTCGGGGCGTTGACCTAAGGAACCCTAAATAAGGAACGAGGCCCCATTCTTCCATGAGTTAAACTTCGATCTGCCGTTGAAAACCCAAGGAAAACCCACGGCAAACTGTAAAACAATCAAGGAACACCGAGCCCCTCCCCAACGAACAGGGTTCCTTCTTCGGCGCCCCGACTGCACAACAAAAAAACACGAGCACGGGCGCGGCACGGGACAAGCGCGCAGGGGGGCACGGGAGCGGAGCAGAGGCGGAACAAGGGATCGACAGGGGAGGGAGGCGCTCCCTCGAGGAGAAGCGGCGAGAGGGCACAGAGGGGCAGGTTCTCGCCTTCCTCTGATGTTCTCCTCCTCCTCCTCCTCCTGCGCCCCCTCCTCATCATCATCATGGCCTTCCTCATCCTCATCCTCGTCCTCATCCACATCCTCCCTGCACCTCCTTGCTCCTCCCTCCTTCCTGATCCTCCTCGTCATCCTTCATTCACTTACTTCCCCCTCCCTCTTCGCCTCCTCCTCCTTCTCCCCCTCATGCTACTCCTCCTCCTCATGCTCCTCCTCCTCATGCTCCTCCTCCTCCTCCTCCTCCTCCTCCTCCTCATCATCATCATCATCATCATCATCATCATCATCATCATCATCATCATCATCATCATCATAATCATCATCATCATCATCATCATCATCATCATCATCATCATCATCATCATCATCATCATCATCATCATCATCAGCATCATCATCATCATCATCATCATCATCATCACCATCATCACCATCACCATCACCATCATCATCATCATCATCATCATCATCATCATCATCATCATCATCATCATCATCATCATCATCATCATCATCATCATCATCATCATCATCATCATCATCATGCTTCATTCCTCCACCCCCTGCCCAAAACACTCCCTCTTCCTCGTCTTCCTTCTTCTTCATTCCGTCCTTCCGCTCTTACTTCCTGTACATCCTCGATCCTCCTCCTGCTCCTCGTGCTTCTCCATTTCCTCCTCCCTGTCCTCCTCCTCCTCCTCCTCCCCATTTCCCTCCCCCTCCCCCTCCCCCTCCCCCTCCTCCCCCTTCTCCTCCTCCTCCTCCTCCTCCTCCTCCTCCTCCTCCTCCTCCTCTCCTGCTCCTGCTCCTGCTCCTGCTCCTGCTCCTGCTCCTCCTCCTCTCCTCCTCCTCCTCCTCCTCCTCCTCCTCCTCCTCCTCCTCCTCCTCCCTCCTCCTCCTCCTCCTCCTCCTCCTCCTCCTCCTCCTTCCTCCTCCCCCTCCTCCCCCTCCTCCTCTCCTCTCCCTCCTCCTCCTCCTCCTCCTCCTCCTCCTCCTCCTCCTCCTCCTGTGCCTCCTCCTCCTCCCCTCCTCATCATCGTCATCAGCATCATCCCCTCTCCTCCTGCTTTTTTCCCTCATCCCCTCGTTCTCCTCATCCATCTCCTCCTCCTCCTCCTCGAACCTCCTGCTCTCCTCTCCTCTTCCCCTTCGTTCCCCTGCTCCGCATTTCCGTATACCTCATCCTTCTCTCTCCTCCTCCTCCTCCTCCTCCTCCTCCTCCTCCTCCTGCTCATCCTCCTTCTCCTCCTCCTCCTCCTCCTCTTCCTCCTCCTCCTCTTCCTCGTCGTCGTCGTCCTCCTCTTCCTCCTCCTGGTCATCATCATACCTCCTCCTGGTCATCATCATACTCATTATCATCCTCATCCTTCGATCGCATCATTCCTCCTCCTCCTCCTACTCCTCCTCCTCGTCACTCCTTCACTTCCTCCTCCACTATCCTCCTCCTCCTCCTCACCTTCATGCTCCTCCTCATTCTCCCCATCATTACTCCCTCCAATTCCTGCCCAACGTACTGGCTCCTCCTCATCATCATTCCCCTTTATGTCCTTCCTTCCTTATTACTGCATATTCTCCTCATCTTCCTCCACCTCCTCCTTCTCCTCCTCTTCCTCCTCCTCATCCTCCTATCTCCCCCCTCCCCTCCTGCTTCCCCTCCTGTTTCTCCTCCTGCTTCCCCTCCTCCTTCCTCTCCTCCTCCACCTCCTCACCCTCCTGCTCCTCCTCCTACTCTTCCCCTCTCGTTCCCCTCCTCAGCATTCCCATCTGCCTCCTCGTATTCTCCTCTCACTTCTGCTCCCCAGAATCCTCATGCTTCTCCTCCTCGTCCTTCCGCCCTCTCCCAACCACAAACCCCCTACTACGCCCGCCGCCACATCCGTTCTCCACCTCCTCCTCCTCCTCCTCCTCCTCCTCCTCCTCCTCCTCCTCCTCCTCCTCCTCCTCCCCCTCCTCCTCCTCCCTCTCCTCATCCTCCTTCTCCTCCGCGGCGGCATCCGCTGGGGGAGGTAGGCCCATGGTATGATCTTGTGATGCCGGCGGTAAAGTTTAGTCATACAGGCCTCGGGTGGTCCACACGGGGGGCGGTTGTCCCCCCCAGTACGGGGGGGTCCCCCCAATGCGGGGGGGAGTGTTCCCCTCCGCCTGATCCCGCTGCTCCTGCTCCTCCTCCTCATCATCCTCCTCGCCTCCTCATCCTCCTTCTAACTATTATTATTATCCTCGCCTCCTCCTCCTCCTCCTCATCCTTCTCCTCCTCCTCCTCCTCCTCCTCCTCCTCCTCCTCCTCCTTGTCATCACCCACCACCATCATGAACATTGTTGTCATCCTCATCCGAATATTCCTCCTCATCCGTCTCTCCCTCCTCCTCCTTCTCCTCCTCCTCCTCCTCCTCGTCCTCCTTCTCCTCCTCCGCCTCCTCCTCCTCCTCCTCCTCTTCCTCCTCCTCCTCCTCATCACCTCATCAGCAGTAGAATCCTCATTCTCATCCAAATCATCAACATCATCCTCATCATCACCATCCTCACCATAAACTCCATCCTCCTCCTTCGACCACATCCTTCCTCCTCCTCCGCCTCACTCTCCTTCACTTCCTCCTCCAATGTCCTCCTCCTCCTAATCCTCTTCCTCCTTCTCCTCCTAATTCTCCTCCTCCTCCTCCTCCTCCTCCCCCTCCTCCCCTCCCCTCCTGCTTACCGTCCTCCTGCTTCTCCTCCTCCACCTCCTCACCCTCCTGCTCCTCCTGTTCCGCCTCCTCCTCCTCCTCCCTTCCCCTCTCGTTCCCCTCCTCAGCATTCCCATCTGCCTCCTCCTTCTCCTCTCACTCCTGATCCTCATATTCCTCATGTTTCTCCTCCTCGTCCTTCCCCCCCTACTACGCCCGCCGCCTCATCCGTTCTCCACCTCCTCCTCCTCCTCCTCCTCCTCCTCCTCCTCCTCCTCCTCCTCCTCCTCCTCCTCCTCCTCCTCCTCCTTCTCTTCCACCTTCTCCTCCACGGCGGCATCCGCCAGGGGAGGTAGGCCCATGATGTGATCTTGTGATGTCGGCGGCAAATCCGCCGGTCCCCTTGCGGGGCCCTCAGGCTGCGAGGATTAAGGCTGCTGCTCCCTGCACCAGTTCCAGTTTCCAGTTTCCATTGTTACAGTACTGATTTCTGCTTCCTACTGTAAAGTGTTACTGTCCGCGCGAGGGGGGGGAGCCGAAAAGGGCCCTGGCTAGCGTCCCCCAGGAGGGTTCTCAGAATTTCTGGGGGGGCGTGGGACACGTCAAAATACATGGGGCTCGTGCCCCCGAAGCCACAATCCCTTGCAAATTACACTGTATTCGCGCCCCCGAGGCCACGATCCCTTGTGAATTACGCAACATTCGCGTCTCCGGGGCAACGATCCCATGTAATTTACACCACATTTGCGTCTCCGAGGCCACGATCCCTCGTAAATTACTCCGCAGTCGCATCCTCGAGGCCACGATCCCTTGCAATTTACGCTACATTCGCACCCCCCCAAGCCACGACCCCTCGTAAGTTACGCCACATTTGCGCCTCCGAGGCCACGATCCCGCGTGAATTACGCAACATTCGCGCCCCCGAGGCAACGATCCCTCGTAAATGACGCCGCTGTCGCGCTCCCCAGGCCACGATCCTTCGTAAATTCGCCGGCCCAACGGGCCAGGGCGTGCTAAGATCTCCGGTAACTGGTTAACAGTATTAACAGTATTTCTAGTTCGCGCGCGCGGGGCGGCCCCTGGGGGTCCCCCGGCGAAAAGTACCCCGACCAACGCCCGGTCGCCGCCCGACCGCCGCCCGACCGCCGCCCGACCAAGTCTACTCAGAGATGGTTTTCCTTCTGGGTGCGGCCTCTCAGGCTCCCCAGAGCGCGCTCAGAGTGCCCCAAGAGGCCCCCAAGACTGCCCAAGAGGCCCCCGAGACGCCCAAAGAGCGCTCGAAGACGCCGAAGATGACCCCAAGACGGCCCAAAAGG
Source organism: Prorocentrum cordatum (assembly GCA_963575745.1). Taxonomy (NCBI): domain Eukaryota; class Dinophyceae; order Prorocentrales; family Prorocentraceae; genus Prorocentrum; species Prorocentrum cordatum. The sequence goes on from CAUYUJ010001800.1 coordinate 33,720, forward strand.
CCCCCAAGACAGCCCAAGAGGCCTCCAAGACGCCCCAAGAGCCTTCCAAGAGGCCTCCGAAGAGAGCCCCAAGAGGCCAAAATCGTTGATTTTCATTGGTTTTTTCGATGTTTTTTGTGTTCTGGCTTTTTCGGCTTCCGGACGCTCCAAGACGGCCCAAGAGGCCCCCAAGACCGCTCCAAGACGGCCCACGAAGCTCCCAAGACGGCGCCGAAACGACCCAAGAGAGCCCTCAAGACGGCCCAAGTGCCGCCCAAGACGGACCAAGAGGCCCCAAGACGGGCCCAAGAGGGACTCAGGAGGGATACCGAGAACTCAAAAATGGAGCCCTCCGTCCCAGAAGGCGCCCAGGAGGTCCCAAAGAGGCCCCAAGAGGCCTCCAAGAGGCCCCAAGATGTCGCCAAGAGGCCCCAGGAGACTCCCAGGAGGCCCAAAAGAAGCCCCAGAAGGCTTCAAACATGTCTCCCAGGCGCCCCCGAACGGCCTCTCAACAGACCCCAAGAGGCCCCCCAAAGAAGCATCTTGACGACGACTCTATTTCGCCCCATCGAGAGACGACCCCCAGGGAACTGCTTCACCATCAAAACTCCCCACGCAACGCGTCCGAACGACACCCGCCCCCAAGAGCGCAACATGGGCAACGAACACACAGACAAAAACAAGCGATGCCATATCACGGGCCGGCGGAATGAGCGAAGCGATTCAATTACTCCAAATTCACCTCCCCGAGGCCACGATCCCCCGCAAATTACACCAAATTCGCGCGCACCCCCTACGCTACGAATCCACCTCGCGCAAGCTGCCCAAAGGCGCCGCTCCTCTCCAGAGCAGAACAATTACCCTGTGACGTACCCAACCCATTTGTATCAATGAAAACGAGGAGTTGGCCGAAACTTGTATGGACAATCAACTTGATGTGTAAGCTACTTGGGAGGCGTCACTGTGCTGGGCCCCCCAGCTGGCCTCGAAAGTGGCGACAGTTTCACAGATCGCAGCCCCCCAGGGATGGCGAGGTCCCATTTGAGTCCGCCGTGTGTACCCACTGTGTTGGGCCCCTTTTCAGCAGGCCTCGAAAGTGGCGACATTTCACAGATCGCAGCCACCCAGGGATGGCGAGGTCACATTTGAGTCCGCCGTGGGTACCCACTGTGCTGGGCCCCCCAGCAGGCCTCAAAAGTGGCGACAGTTTCACAGATCGCAGCCCCCCAGGGATGGCGAGGTCCCATTTGAGTCCGCCGTGGGTACCCACTGTGCTGGGCCCCCCAGCAGGCCTCGAAAGTGGCGACAGTTTCACAGATCGCACCCCCCCAGGGATGGTGAGGTCCCATTTGAGTCCGCCGTGGGTACCCACTGTGCTGGGCCCCCCCAGCAGGCCTCGAAAGTGGCGACAGTTTCACAGATCGCAGCCCCCCAGCTGGCACGCAGCGACGAGCGAGGCGAAAGGCAGGGGGGAAGAGAGGGACGGGAGGGGGTGGGAAGGAGACGCGCGAGCAGTGCTCTATTCAAAGCGAGCACCCAACGCAGGAGGGTTGGGAAAAACAGCGAGAACAGCACAATCAACCACAATAACAACAGCACCAGCAACAACCATTGCAGCAGCGTCAGCATCAGCATCAGCACCATCATCACAATCAGTATCAGCAGCGTCAACAGAAATGTCAGCATCCTCATCACCATCAGCAGCACCACCATCATCGTCCTCACTACCATCATCATCAACGTCATCGTCTGCATCAGCATCACCATCATCGCCATAATGGGCATCATCATCAACAACAACGTCATCAACATCATCATAACATCGACGGGAGCATCGTCATCATCATCATCATAAGTAGCATCATCATCCGCAACAGCAACAGCGTCAGCAGCATCATCATCATCATCATCAGCAGCATCAGCATCACCTTCATCGCCATCATCATCAGCATCACCATGATCATCATCACCATCAAAATCATAATCAGAATAAGCACCATCCTCATCATCATCATCATAGTCAGCAGTATCTTCATCATCAACGTCATCAGCATCAGCATCATCAACAACATCATCACCATCTGCAACACCAGCATCACCATCATCAACATCACCATCATTACCAATGTCACCATCACCAGCATCATAATCACCATTATCATCACCATCATCATCGTCACCGTCATCGTCATGGCCATCGTCATGGTCAGCAGAACCACCGTGATTGTCACCATCCTGCTGCTACTCCTGCTTATATCACCTCTCTCTCTCGGTCCATCTCTCTCTCTCTCTCTCGCTCTCTCTCCGCTCCCTCTCTCCCTCTCCCTCTCGCTCTCTCTTCGTCTCTCTCCGTCCTCCTCCTCCTCCTCCTCCATCTCTTCCTCCTCCTCCTCCTCGTCCTCCTCCTACTCCTCCTCCTCCTCCTCCTCCTCCCCCTTCCTCCTCCGCCTCGTCCTCCTCCTCAGCATCCGATTCCTCTTCTCTCTCCTCTTCCACCTCATCGTCAAGCTCCTCGTTCTCTCATGTTCACTCCTCCGTCTCCTCCTCCTCCTCCTCCTCCACTTCCTCCTCCCCCTCCTCATCTTCTTCGGCTTCCTCTTCCTCCTCATCCTCTTCCTCCTCTTCCCCCTCCTCCATCTCCTCCTCCTCCTCCTCATCCGCATCCGCCTCATCACACTCTTTGCCCACGCCATTCCATTCCTCCGTCCTCCAGCTCTGGCCTCATCCGCCTATCCATCATCCCAATTCCTCCTCATCGTCGACACGATCAACATCATCATCAGCAGCAACAGCATCGTCATCATCATCATCAACATCATCGTCATCATCATCATCATCATCATCATCATCATCATCATCATCATATCATAATCATCATAAGCAGTATAATCATCATAATCATAAACATCAACATAAGCATCGACATAACCAGCATCAACTTAATCATCATCCTGCTCACCATCCCCGTCATCAATAGTGGAATCCGTGCTATCATGATTGCACTCGTGATCGACATAATCATGACCAACATCCAGACATCAATCATAAAATGAGTCAGCATCATCATCATCATCAGCATCATCATCATCCTCATCAACATTATCAGCACCGCCACCATCAACCCCAACAATATCATCGCCGTCGCCGTGAACATCGACAGCACTGTCATCATCATTAGCAGCAGCATCATCATCAGCATGCTCATCACCAACACCAGCATCATCATAACCAGAATCATAATCAACACCATCATCATAATCATCATCACCATCATCATCATCATCAGCATCATCATCATCATCATCAACGTCATCATCGCCGTACGCATCAACCTGGTCATTACCATCACAATCAGTCAGAAGCAACATCACCATAAGCATGGCGATCGCCGTCACCACCATATAGATCATGGTCAGCATCATCAGCAATATCAGCATACTTATCCCTGTTCCAGGTCCCCCGTAACCCCCCCTCATTCGAACCCCGCCCTCCCTCCCTCCCTCATCCCTGGTCATCCCGTCTCCTCCTCCTCCTCCTCCTCCTCATCCTCCTAATTAGCATATTGCTTCTGGTCGCGCACTTCCTGTCCTACTCCTACTCTTCTTGCGCACTGCCCTGCGCTCGACCCATTCATCGTCGATCCGCCTCCTGCTCCTGCCGCTCTCGCTCAACCTCTTTCTGCCCCACATGAGCATAGTCCTCCTCGTCCCCCCCCCTCCTTCGACGCCTGGTGGTGAGACGGTTGGCGGATCTAGATCCTGCGCCGCATGCTACTCATCTCCCCCCGACTACGACTGGCAACTACGAATCCGAACTTTACTACACGTGATACGAATGGCAACGAAAATCATCACATCAAACATATTACGGCCATGACTACCGTGCGAGTAGCAACACAACGTATACGATCACCAGGTGTGACAACAATCCAACGTCATCAACAAGACCGCCATGCTCCTGTGATCTACTCGCTCCCCCGGATCATCCTCAGCATCCTCACGCGTCCCCTCCTCCTCATCACCGTCATCGTCATGGTCCTCGGAATCCCATCCCCCTCAGTATGCTTCTACTCCGAGTGATGCTCATAATATTCATCGTCACCACCACCACCATCATCAGTATCAGCAAAAGCATCATCATCACCATCATCATCAAAAGTATCATCACCAACATCAGCATCAGCATCATCATCATCATCATCATCAACATCACCATCATCAGCATCGTCAACATCATCATCAACATCATACTCATCATCATGATCATCATCCTGATCGTTGTCATCAACATCAGGATCAACACCATCACCATAATCGGTATCGGCATCAGAATCAGCACCAGCATCGTTCATCATCAGTAGCATCACCATCACCATTACCATCGTCATCATCACCATCACCACCACCATTCCGCCATCGTCGCCACCACCGTACCATCATCATCATCATCATCATCATCATCATCATCATCATCATCATCACCAACATTCCGCCAGCGTCGACGGCATCATCACCAAATTTAGAATCATAATCACCATGATCACTGCCCATTCCCCTATTCTAGCTCCCCTACGATTGTAGTCCAGGCCGCCTCGAGAGACTGGTCCCGCGCCTTGTCGGTCTCTTTCTCGAGCAGCTCCTGCACCTGGCCAGCGGCAAGGTTATCATAACAGGGGAGGGGGGAGGAGAAAGAGGAGCAGGAGAATGAGGAGAAAAGCGACAACAACCTCCGTAGCCATTTTGGCTCAAGCCGCTCACCAGCGAGCGAAAGCCCCATTGCTCAAGCGTTCGCGATGGTGCAAGGGGCCGCCGCTGGTGCTGTCTTCGCTGCGGGGGGCAGCCCGAATTCGTGGCGGCCCAGCTCGACAAGGTCAGCCGAGATAGACCTCTTCGGGCCGTCTTCTGCTCGCCGTGCCGCTCGTCGCAAGGGTCGGGCCGCCCTCGAGGCTGCCCTCCGCGCTCGTGCTTGCGTGGGCGAGCCGGGCTCCTGGCAGGACAGGGAGATGGCGGCCAGGCACGCGCTGAGGCTGATGTCGCACGGCCAGCCTGTCCCTGGGGGAGGCCGCAGGAGGAGGAATGCGGCGTGGCACGCTGCTCGCGTTCCAGCGAACAGCTTTGTAGCTGCCTCGCCAGGAGAGCTCGCTTAGGCAGCAGCGGGGCCCAGGCTGGGACATCACGCTGCTGCTGCTGCTGCTGCTGCTGGTCCTGACGTCGGGGGCTCTGCCATGCGGGCCGATGCCGTCGCCTTCGTGTCGCTGGGGGCTGGGGCTGGAGATGGAGCTGCCGTGGTTCCGCCCGCCCACGCCGCCGCCGCCGCTGGCGGGATGACATGCAGCACACGCGGGGCGGTCGTCTTCCCTGATGCCGTTGTGCGCTCGATGCTGGACGTCGCCACCGACCCAATCAGCGCTTCGGAGTTTGGTGCGGTGGAGTCGGGCTTCCTCTGCCCTCCCCCTGCTCGGGCGTTTGCTGCTGAGGACCCTGCGCGAGGACCCGACGATGAGGGTGATGGTTCAGGCACCGCGGCTTCTGGGCCCCTGCGGGTGAGGACTGCCCGCGGTGCTGCGCAGCCGCCGCCTGCAGCCGGTGCGTGGGAGCCCGTGGGCTTGCCAGTGGACCCTGGTGAGGGTCTCCTCTTCGCAAACGGTGCTGTCGATTATGTTTTTTTCGTCCTCTTCTGCTGCTGGGATGCGGCTGACGTCGTCGACTGGCGGGGCGGGATTCCCATCGTCTTGTTTCGTTGCCTCCGATTCGGAGGACGACGACGATCCGCTCAACGAGTATGACTTCAGCGGCTTCGGCATATGATGTTTTCTCCCGGGCTCGCATTTTTGTTATTCAGGTATGCTTGGATAGATATACTAATTCTTCGCTGGGCTCACGGCACACTGCGATTGTTGTGGCTTCTGTTTTTTCTCGTGCGGGGCATGGGCTTCCTGATGCGACTCGATCGTATTGTATGTGGCACTGCGGACCGACGAGATCGAACAACGCTTCTGGGCTGTGTGTTCGGCACCTCGAATTACATCTGAACTGTCGCTGCTTTCTTGAAGTTCATCGCTTTTGCGAATGATATTCAGGTACGTCGCTGGGGTACCTCGCTCTGCTACGTACGTGATCTGATCGTGAAAGAGGTGTCTCGCTCCTTGCTCATCGGGTCTTCCTTCTTGTACGGCATGTTCTTGTCGCTGGACGAGGCCCCCGGAGCTTCTCTGAGGCATGTCAAAAAAGAGCGACAAAAACGACTACGACGACGCCGACACCGACGACGAAGCCGACGCCGACGCCGACGCCGACGCCGACGCCCACAGCAACGCCGACATGGCCGCCGATGCCGACGCCCACGCCGTCGCCAACACCGACGCCGAAGCCGACGCCGACTTGACTTGACTCGGCCTTCAAGACGGTGGCTCCAGGGCCCTAGCCATCCGGGTGACTTAAATCTCGAAATTGGTGCCTGGAGGCACTGAGCCTCTACAGGGGGAAGTGAGAAAGAGCGGCAGACTTAGAAGAGGGGCCCCCCAAGTCGATACAATATTCAGCACTAGAAGGAACTCAGATCCGAGGCCAGGAAAGCATAATGTTTGAAGCTCAAATATATCCAGAAGCAATCGGAGGTGTGGGTTCTGGGTTTTTTTTAATGTTCCCTGTCCGTGTTGAACCTCACGACGCCAGTTACTCCAGTCAAACTCGGAGTCTTTCCAGCGTTCGGGGTCCAGTGCGATCTCGCGCCACTGCAGCCCGTAGTAATCGACGAATTGCTTCTCCCAGCGCCAGACATGGAAAGGGTAATGGTGCCCTTGGGAGCCTATGGAGTCCTCGAAGTGCTTGAGATAATGGTAATCTTTATACCCCAGAGCTTTATACACAATGCGGTCGGGTTCATAGGCTTTCATACGGGCAACATGGCCCGCCCAACGGTGTCCGAGGGTCAAAACGTACTGGTCCCAGGGCATGGTTTTGGCGTTCATCATCAACTCGTGGATTTTGCGGTAAACGCGTCCCATAAAAGCTTCCATGGGTTCCTCATCTGGCTTGCGGATGCCTACCATATGACGAATCATGCGATACTGCACTGCACGGATATGGCTGAGATGAGCTCTCGTGAAATTCAAACTTCCAAAGCAGAAAAAAAAAGTGGCCTGACGAACAACCGAATCCAAGAGGCCGAGGCGCTTCAGAATGGGGCTTCGCTTATTGCAGAGGATCCCACGATGTGTACTGAAGACTGCCCAAGCTCTCGTGATGCCTCGGCTGACCGCCGGGGAGGCGCAGTTATCCGTGGTGATCCACGCTCCAAGCTGACGAAAGCCCTCAGAACGACCGCGACGAGAAACGAGGCCTTCTTCCAAGCGCAGCGTCGCCGCCGAGTCCTTGGCGGTCGCGAGCCAGAAACAGTCGCTGAGCAAGACCGTGCAAGCAAAGCGCTGGCGTAGGATACGGTGCCACTCCGTCCACATTGCTCTCAACATCTGAGCGGAGCTGGCTAGCAAGTAAAAATTGTCGGCGGACACCATGAGGGGTAATCGGGTGATCCTCAGGTCCTTTTGGTATTTCTTCGGGGAGCTCAGCATAGCCAGGTCCTCGGGTTCCAGTGGGTATCCCCATCCGATTTTCTCGCACAAAACTTCAAACTCGGTAATCGGATCGTCCAGGAAGAGATTGAAAAGCTTGGGGGCCTCTGGATCCCCCTGGAGCAGAGAGCGCGCGCGGGAAACCTGGCGAGTGGGTGCCACACCAGGCAGCAGAAACTCTGACCGTCCACTACATATTTCTCGTAGCCACGCCGCAGTGATGATTCTGGGGATCTGACGTTTCCGATGATTGCGGATGATATGGCGATGACGTACATGATCATAAGCTTTGTGTAAGTCGCCCACCCCCAGGAACAAAGGTTCACGGAATTCCACGGCTCTTTCGATCAACAAGCGGGTGGTGGCTACAACCTCGTGCACCTGGTAGCTCTTGCGGAACGCAAGCTGGAGCTTCGATAAGGGCATCTGGTCGAGCTCTATCAGCTCGCTCAGGCACATGGAGTACAGCTTACGCACGCAAGGCAGCAGAGCGATCGGGCGGAAATCCTTGACCCTGCAAGCTCCATAGAATGGGCCAACAGCGTGACCTAGTGTCTACTGAATATCGGGTCGAGATGTTCACTCGGATGATTACGCAGGCGGAGTACATAGAGTTCAGCTAGCAGGTCCAGGGTTTCGGTGCTAAGTTCTTTCAACATTTCCATGACGATGCAGTCATCTCTGGAGCAGGTCTTTCCAGGCTTAAGGCGGGAAAAGCACTTCCTAATCAACTGGGCGTCCAGGCGCTTGGGCAACTCCTCCAAAGCCTCGGGGCCCCAGCGTTTCCAAATCCACCTGGGTAGACTAGCATCTGTCGGGTCCTGAAACAGAGCCTCGTAAAACCGAGCCGCCTCCTCCCTCATCTCGTCCTCATCCGTCGTGATGTTCTCGTTTCCTCCTCCCACCTTCAGTGCTTTCACCTGATTCTGACCACGGAAACGATCGATGGAAACGATCGACTTTGCGATGCTGTACAAAATAAGCCGCACGAACATTTTGCTTTTAAAAAAGCGAACTGGCGCATCAGCGGGACCAGCTGCAAGCTCATGGCCTGCCTGAGCGTCGGGTCCTGCTCGGTGTTCCGCGCTTGCAGATACTGATGGATCCTGTAACTCAGAGGATGATCCTTGGGAACGTTCGGGGGTCCCTCGGAGGTTTCCTCGCCGCAAGCCGAGGCGATCTTGCCCACCAGAGCGGTGGAAGAGCCCAGGGAGGGGGCCGGGAAACCTTGACGATCGACGCGGGTGACTTCCGAGGCCGACGGTGGAACATCCTTTGCGTCGCTATCAAGCGTAATCAGCTGAGTCTTACGCGGCCGATCTAGTAGGTCTCTCCACGACCTGTGAAAGAGTATCGACTCCTGCAGAGCCGCACACTGAAGATAAAGGTACTGCTGTTCCGATAGAAGGACATCTGAGTTGTTGAGGATGGCGCAAAACTTCTCGGCATTCAGGGATGGGATGGGGCACGGCCGGGTGCGGGGCCATTTATGTTGTTCCATTTCGCCGGGGAGAGGTTGACCTCCAGCTTCAGCTAAACGATCAGCGATTTCATTTCCCCTGCACTCAGAATGCCCTTTGATCCAGGAAAAGAAAACCACGTATTCCTTCTGGGCAGCCCCCCCAGACGTGCTGCAGCAATAAAACCAGAACAACATTATGTTTAGGTCTGAACTTGTAACGCAGTATTCCCAAGACGTAAGTCGAATCGAAAACGGCTTCCAGGACCGAGCCTCTCGGAATCGAAGCAGCACCTGTCGGTAAGTGTTGCCCCAAAAGCCAGAGTCCCATCTCGATGGCCGCGGTCAGCTCCGCGGTGTCGTTGGTCTGCCTGAGAGCTCCTAAGAAACCATCCTGGTGGGGATCCAGAAAGACGGGTCCACAACTTTGGAAAAACGGATCGACTTGGCCCCCTGGGGTCTTAGAATTCTCGGGAATGCCTGGGGGGGTCGTTGAAAACCGAAAATCCCCAGCCACAAGTCCCACGGTGTTTATTGTACTGTTTAAAATGGCCATCGCCATACAAACGAAAACGCACATCATCTAAACTAAATTCGGCCCCAAGACGAGCTTCGATTCCAAGCTGGCCCTCAACCTTCCTAGCGAAGGTGTGGTCGAGCAATCTCCAGCCAACCGGCTTGGTTTTAAAACTGCACTCGATATTCGGCAAAAACTGCGGCACCGGTTTCCTCGCGGCAAAGAACCTGCAAACTAGAGGGCAGCGATCACTCTTCCAAGCGGAGCAGCAGCGGGCCTGGCAGTCGCAAGAGCCACGAGAGGGTCCTCTGCCGATGGCCACGAAGTCTATCTGCCTGGGCTCGAACTTACCGTCGTAGAAACAAGTGCACGATCCCATCAAAGCCTTACTCCATGTACTGCTCAAGATCAAGTTGTTGCTGACCACGAACTCATAGAAGGCGTTAGACTTCCAGTTCCTTATGCCAGCAGTGTAAGGGCCGACGGTCGAAGATGGTCTGAAGTCGCGCTCGAAGGGTGCATTGGCGTCGACGCACAACATGGGCGTGAACTGTGGTGGGCACCTCCCGAGTAACTGTTCGCAGTCGGCAGTGTCCGCGTAATATTGACTATGATGATTGGTGTCGGCATCAAGATGCGAGAAAACTATGGTTTCCGCCGTGAGGAGTGACGATGCCCACGGCGATGCTGTTCCCGAAACTGACGGGGCCGAAGGTGATGCAAGCCTTCAGCGTCTTATGCACTACAATCGCGGGTCTCCTTTTCCGCCCACGCCCTAGGATTACGCGATGGCCAGCTATCTCCTCGCAGACGTTCAGCACACCTTGTAGACATGCAACATCCCAGTGAAAGCCGGCCTCCATGAGTTCTAGCCCCCTTGCGGCACTACGCATCGGAACTCCCCTGCAGTTCCAACTGATGACTATGGTGTCGTCGCTAGATGGAAGGCGCCTATTCATATCTGAAGATAATCAAAAGCCGCCCCGACGGGGCGGATTGTTGAATTCCTCCATGTGCTGGGAAAAGTCGATCTCCACTCCCTGCGTCCTCAACCACTCCTGCGCATCAGGCATCACCTTCAGGTTGTAAGAGGGAAAATTGCGCATCAGGATCTTCAACGGGTTCCTCGGGACAACATCGGCGGGTAAGAACTTACGGAGCAACACCGCGGAGCCCATGTCCTTGGAAGCGCCAATCATCTGCATCAGCTCGGGTTCCGAGAAGGTCGGCCACTTCGTGCTGACAGCTGCTTTGAGAAGGTCTTTGGCATGTGTGGCTCGGTTCTGGCAGGTCAACTCCTCGGGATATTTACCGATCGTGTGCCACAGCTGCCTCTTGGTGGGGTTCATCGTGTCCTGCGGCCTGTTCTCGCGCGCGAGCGTGGAAGAAGACCTCATGCCCTTCATCGCCACCAGGCAACCCCACATCTTCTGACTCGTCTCGAACTCTGCGTTGACGCGGTCCGCGTAGCTGCCGACAGGAAATATGTTCTTCATCCCAGTGATGTGACTGTCAGTGAGGATATGCTTGAGGTTGTTGGCGAGCTCCAGTCCCTCAGTGTACTGGTAGCCTCCGACGCACAAGATCTGCCGCTTGTTGACTGGGAGCCTGATGGTGGGTTGGACGGCGGACAAGTCTGATCCCGAGCCAGCAATACTGCCAGCAGCACGTCCCTGGCCAGCGCTGCCAGTTCCACCTCCACCCCCTCCGTTCTCCATGACAGTGACGCGGGCGGTCAGGTTCACCAGGTCTGCCTTCATGGCGGCCACCGTCTTGTCGGTGTTCCTAACTTTGCTGGCGACTTTCTTCACTTCTCTCTCCAAGGGGAGGACACTCTGAGACAAAGTACTGCGGAAATCATTCGTCCGAGCCCTGAGTAAACGTGTCTCCATGCCGTTCTCCAGACCCTCGGGTACGGGCGCAGGCTGCGCGAGAACTGCAGAGACGTCGCCAGAGTCGGTGTCACCGTCGCTCATGTCATCGTCAATGTTCTCGACTTCTTCTTCTCCTGCGGCCATTCTCGCCTTCACGCGCCTACGCTCGGGCGAGGCTGGCGCCATGGCGGGTGCGACTGCTGCGGCTGCTCCGCTGCCGCCTAGGCCGAAGCCTGGCGAGACGGGCGCGGCCAAGGGAGCTAGCTGCGTGCATCGCGGCGACAGTATCTGTAGGTATGGGCCAGCACAAAATGAGCGGCAGTGAAACAGTGAAAGCAGATGTGCAAAATCGTGTGTGATGCAGTTCCTTGATGAGACCTTGAGCCAAAATGGCCGACGCCGACGCCCACGCCGACGCCGACGCCCACGCCGACGCCGATGTCGACGCCGCTGCCGACGCCCACGCCGACGCCGAAGCCGTCGACGACGACGACGACGGCGGCGGCGGCGGTGGCGGCGGCGAGGAAGAGCAGAGGAAGGAGTTGAAGGAGGGGGGAGCAGCTGGAGACGGGTGGAGGGAGGGTGGGACGAGGAGTACGAGGAGGAGGAGGAGGAGGAGCAGAAGGAGGAGGAGGAGGAGGAGGACAAGGGCAACGACGATTACGACGACGAGGAAGAGAGAAGAGAGAGAGGAGTGAGAGGAACTGGAGGAGGAAGAGATAAGGGAGAGGAGAGGGAGGGAGAGCGGGAGAGGAGCAGGAGAGAAAAGACGCCGACGACATCGACGACGGCGACCGCGACGGCGATGAGGAGAAAAAGAAAGGACGAGGAGCGGGGACGAGGGAGGGAAGATACTTGGAAGTGGCATGAGGACGAGGAGGAGATGGAGAAGCACACGACAACGGCGGCACAACCGTTGGAGGGAGAAGGATAAGGATGGCGATGAGGACGAGGACGATGAGGACGAAGGA
>CAUYUJ010001800.1:46192-96811 GCA_963575745.1 Prorocentrum cordatum
CTCCTCCTCCTCCTCCTCCTCCTCCTCCTCCTCCTCCTCCTCCCCCTCCTCCTCCTCCCTCTCCTCATCCTCCTTCTCCTCCGCGGCGGCATCCGCTGGGGGAGGTAGGCCCATGGTATGATCTTGTGATGCCGGCGGTAAAGTTTAGTCATACAGGCCTCGGGTGGTCCACACGGGGGGCGGTTGTCCCCCCCAGTACGGGGGGGTCCCCCCAATGCGGGGGGGAGTGTTCCCCTCCGCCTGATCCCGCTGCTCCTGCTCCTCCTCCTCATCATCCTCCTCGCCTCCTCATCCTCCTTCTAACTATTATTATTATCCTCGCCTCCTCCTCCTCCTCCTCATCCTCATCCTTTCTCTCCTCCTCCTCCTCTCCTCCTCCTTCCTCCTCCTTGTCATCACCCACCACCATCATGAACATGTGTCATCCTCATCCGAATATTCCTCCTCATTCCGTTCTCTCCTCCTCCTCCTTCTCCTCCTCCTCCTCCTCCTCGTCCTCCTTCTCCTCCTCCGCCTCCTCCTCCTCCTCCTCCTCTTCCTCCTCCTCCTCCTCATCACCTCATCAGCAGTAGAATCCTCATTCTCATCCAAATCATCAACATCATCCTCATCATCACCATCCTCACCATAAACTCCATCCTCCTCCTTCGACCACATCCTTCCTCCTCCTCCGCCTCACTCTCCTTCACTTCCTCCTCCAATGTCCTCCTCCTCCTAATCCTCTTCCTCCTTCTCCTCCTAATTCTCCTCCTCCTCCTCCTCCTCCTCCCCCTCCTCCCCTCCCCTCCTGCTTACCGTCCTCCTGCTTCTCCTCCTCCACCTCCTCACCCTCCTGCTCCTCCTGTTCCGCCTCCTCCTCCTCCTCCCTTCCCCTCTCGTTCCCCTCCTCAGCATTCCCATCTGCCTCCTCCTTCTCCTCTCACTCCTGATCCTCATATTCCTCATGTTTCTCCTCCTCGTCCTTCCCCCCCTACTACGCCCGCCGCCTCATCCGTTCTCCACCTCCTCCTCCTCCTCCTCCTCCTCCTCCTCCTCCTCCTCCTCCTCCTCCTCCTCCTCCTCCTCCTCCTCCTTCTCTTCCACCTTCTCCTCCACGGCGGCATCCGCCAGGGGAGGTAGGCCCATGATGTGATCTTGTGATGTCGGCGGCAAATCCGCCGGTCCCCTTGCGGGGCCCTCAGGCTGCGAGGATTAAGGCTGCTGCTCCCTGCACCAGTTCCAGTTTCCAGTTTCCATTGTTACAGTACTGATTTCTGCTTCCTACTGTAAAGTGTTACTGTCCGCGCGAGGGGGGGGAGCCGAAAAGGGCCCTGGCTAGCGTCCCCCAGGAGGGTTCTCAGAATTTCTGGGGGGGCGTGGGACACGTCAAAATACATGGGGCTCGTGCCCCCGAAGCCACAATCCCTTGCAAATTACACTGTATTCGCGCCCCCGAGGCCACGATCCCTTGTGAATTACGCAACATTCGCGTCTCCGGGGCAACGATCCCATGTAATTTACACCACATTTGCGTCTCCGAGGCCACGATCCCTCGTAAATTACTCCGCAGTCGCATCCTCGAGGCCACGATCCCTTGCAATTTACGCTACATTCGCACCCCCCCAAGCCACGACCCCTCGTAAGTTACGCCACATTTGCGCCTCCGAGGCCACGATCCCGCGTGAATTACGCAACATTCGCGCCCCCGAGGCAACGATCCCTCGTAAATGACGCCGCTGTCGCGCTCCCCAGGCCACGATCCTTCGTAAATTCGCCGGCCCAACGGGCCAGGGCGTGCTAAGATCTCCGGTAACTGGTTAACAGTATTAACAGTATTTCTAGTTCGCGCGCGCGGGGCGGCCCCTGGGGGTCCCCCGGCGAAAAGTACCCCGACCCACGCCCGGTCGCCGCCCGACCGCCGCCCGACCGCCGCCCGACCAAGTCTACTCAGAGATGGTTTTCCTTCTGGGTGCGGCCTCTCAGGCTCCCCAGAGCGCGCTCAGAGTGCCCCAAGAGGCCCCCAAGACTGCCCAAGAGGCCCCCGAGACGCCCAAAGAGCGCTCGAAGAACCGAAGATGACCCCAAGACGGCCCAAAAGGCCCCCAAGACAGCCCAAGAGGCCTCCAAGACGCCCCAAGAGCCTTCCAAGAGGCCTCCGAAGAGAGCCCCAAGAGGCCCAAATCGTTGATTTTCATTGGTTTTTTCGATGTTTTTTGTGTTCTGGCTTTTTCGGCTTCCGGACGCTCCAAGACGGCCCAAGAGGCCCCCAAGACCGCTCCAAGACGGCCCACGAAGCTCCCAAGACGGCGCCGAAACGACCCAAGAGAGCCCTCAAGACGGCCCAAGGGCCGCCCAAGACGGACCAAGAGGCCCCAAGACGGGCCCAAGAGGGACTCAGGAGGGATACCGAGAACTCAAAAATGGAGCCCTCCGTCCCAGAAGGCGCCCAGGAGGTCCCAAAGTGGCCCCAAGAGGCCTCCAAGAGGCCCCAAGATGTCGCCAAGAGGCCCCAGGAGACTCCCAGGAGGCCCAAAAGAAGCCCCAGAAGGCTTCAAACCTGTCTCCCAGGCGCCCCCGAACGGCCTCTCAACAGACCCCAAGAGGCCCCCCAAAGAAGCATCTTGACGACGACTCTATTTCGCCCCATCGAAAGACGACCCCCAGGGAACTGCTTCACCATCAAAACTCCCCACGCAACGCGTCCGAACGACACCCGCCCCCAAGAGCGCAACATGGGCAACGAACACACAGACAAAAACAAGCGATGCCATATCACGGGCCGGCGGAATGAGCGAAGCGATTCAATTACTCCAAATTCACCTCCCCGAGGCCACGATCCCCCGCAAATTACACCAAATTCGCGCGCACCCCCTACGCTACGAATCCACCTCGCGCAAGCTGCCCAAAGGCGCCGCTCCTCTCCAGAGCAGAACAATTACCCTGTGACGTACCCAACCCATTTGTATCAATGAAAACGAGGAGTTGGCCGAAACTTGTATGGACAATCAACTTGATGTGTAAGCTACTTGGGAGGCGTCACTGTGCTGGGCCCCGCAAGCAGGCCTCGAAAGTGGCGACAGTTTCACAGATCGCAGCCCCCCAGGGATGGCGAGGTCTAATTTGAATCTGCGTGTGGCGTCACTGTGCTGGGCCCCCCAGCAGGCCGCGAAAGTGGCGACAGTTTCACAGATCGCAGCCCCCCAGGGATGGCGAGGTCCCATTTGAGTCCGCCGTGGGTACCCACTGTGCTGGCCCCCCCCAGCAGGCCTCGAAAGTGGCGACAGTTTCGCAGATCGCAGCCCCCCAGGGATGGCGATGTCCCATGTGGGTCCGCCGTGGGTACCCACTGTGCTGGGCCCCCCAGCAGGCCTCGAACGTGGCGACAGTTTCACAGATCGCAGCCCCCCAGGGATGGCGAGGTCTAATTTGAATCCGCGCGTGGCGTCACTGAGCTGGGCCCCCCAGCAGGCCTCGAACGTGGCGACAGTTTCACAGATCGCAGCCCCCCAGGGATGGCGAGGTCTAATTAGAGTCTGCGGTGGGTACCCACTGTGCTGGGCCCCTCGGCAGCCCTCGAAAGTGGCGACAGTTTCACAGATCGCAGCCCCCCAGGGATGGCGAGGTCCGATTTGAGTCCGCCGTGGGTACCCACTGTGCTGTGCCCCCCAGCAGGTTTTGAAAGTGGCGACCGTTTCACAGATCGCAGCCCCCCAGGGATGGCGAGGTCCCATTTGAGTCCGCCGTGTGTACCCACTGCGCTGGGCCCCCCAGCAGGCCTCGAAAGTGGCGACAGTTTCACAGATCGCAGCCCCCCAGGGATGGCGAGGTCTCATCTGAATCTGCCGTGAGTACCCACTGTGCTGGGCCCCCCAGCATGCCTCGAAAGCGGCGACAGGTTTCACAGATCGCTGCCCCCCAGGGATGGCGACGTCCCATGTGAGTCTGCGGTGAGTACCCACTGTGCTGGGCCCCCCAGCAGGCCTCGAAAGTGGCGACAGTTTCACAGATCGCAGCCCCCCGGGGATGGCGAGGTACAGTTTGAACCCGCCGTGTGTACCCACTGCGCTGGGCCCCCCAGCAGGCCTCGAAAGTGGCGACAGTTTCACAGATCGCAGCCCCCCAGGGATGGCGAGGTCCCATTTGAATCCGCCGTGGGTGCCCACTGTGCTGGGCCCCCCAGCAGGCCTCGAAAGTGGCGACCGTTTCACAGATCGCAGCCCCCCAGGGATGGCGAGGTCTAGTTTGAGTCTGCGGTGGGTGCCCACTGTGCTAGGCCCCAGAGCAGGCCTCGAAAGTGGCGACAGTTTCACAGATCGCAGCCCCCCAGGGATGGCGAGGTCTAATATGAGTCTGCGGTGAGTACCCACTGTGCTGGGCCCCTCAGGGGCCCTCGAAAGTGGCGACAGTTTCACAGATCGCAGCCCCCCAGGGATGGCGAGGTCACATTTGAGTCCGCCGTGTGTACCCACTGTGCTGGGCCCCCCAGCAGGCCTCGAAAGTGGCGACAGTTTCACAGATCGCAGCCCCCCCAGGGATGGCGAGGTCTAATTTGGGTCCGCCCGTGGCGTCACTGTGCTGGGCCCCCCAGCAGGTCTCGAAAGTGGCGACAGTTTCACAGATCGCAGCCCCCCAGGGATGGCGAGGTCACATTTGAATCCGCCGCGGGTGCAGACTGTGCTGGGCCCCCCAGCTGCCCTCGAAAGTGGCGACAGTTTCACAGATCGCAGCCCCCCAGGGATGGCGAGGTCTAATTTGAGTCCGCCGTGGGTACCCACTGTGCTGGGCCCCCCAGCAGGCCTCGAAAGTGGCGACAGTTTCACAGATCGCAGCCCCCCAGGGATGGCGAGGTCCCATGTGAATCCGCCGTGTGTACCCACTGTGCTGGGCCCCCCAGCAGGCCTCGAAAGTGGCGACAGTTTCACAGATCGCAGCCCCCCAGGGATGGCGAGGTCCCATTTGAGTCAGCCGTGTGTACCCACTGTGCTGGGCCCCTTTTCAGCAGGCCTCGAAAGTGGCGACAGTTTCACAGATCGCAGCCCCCCAGGGATGGCGAGGTCCCATTTGAGTCCGCCGTGTGCCCCAACTGTGAGGTGGCCCCCCAGCCGGACTCGGGAAAGTGGCGACGGTTTCACAGATCGCAGGCCCCCCAAGGATGCGAGGTCCATTTTGGTCCGCCGTGTGTACCCCACTGTGCTGGGCCCCCCAGCTGGCCGAAAAGACGACAGTCACAGATTCGCAGCCCCCCAGGGATGGCGGCGTCAATTGACGTAAGCCGTGTGTACCACTGTGTTGGGCCCCATTCAGCCAAACCTCGAAAGTGGCGACAGTTCACAGATCGCCCGCCCCCCAGGGACGGCGAGGCCGCATTTGAGTCAGCGGTGGGTACCCACTTGCTGGGCCAGCAGGCTCGAAAGTGGCGACGGTTTTCACAGATCGCAGCATCAGAAGAAGGGCGATGTCCCATTTGTCTTCCGCCGTGGGTACCCACTGTGCTGGCCCCCCCAGCAGGCCTCGAAAGTGGCGACAGTTTCACAGATCGCAGCCCCCCAGGGATGGCGAGGTCCCATTTGAGTCCGCCGTGTGTACCCACTGTGCTGGGCCCCCCAGCAGGCCTCGAAAGTGGCGACAGTTTCACAGATCGCAGCCCCCCAGGGATGGCGAGGTCCCATTTGAGTCCGCCGTGTGTACCCACTGCGCTGGGCCCCCCAGCAGCCCTCGAAAGTGGCGACAGTTTCACAGATCGCAGCCCCCCAGGGATGGCGAGGTCCCATGTGAGTCCGCCGTGGTGTACCCACTGTGCTGGGCCCCCCCAGCCCTCGAAAGTGGCGACAGTTTCACAGATCGCAGCCCCCCAGGGATGGCGAAGGTCTAATTGAGTCCGCCGTGGGTACCCACTGTGCTGGGCCCCCCAGCAGGCCTCGAAAGTGGCGACAGTTTCACAGATCGCAGCCCCCCAGGGATGGCGAGGTCTAATTTGAGTCCGCCGTGGCGTACCCACTGTGCTGGGCCCCCCAGCAGGCCTCGAAAGTGGCGACAGTTTCACAGATCGCAGCCCCCCAGGGATGGCGAGGTCTAATTTGATCTGCGTGTGGGCTCCAGCAGCCCCGAAAGTGGCGACAGTTTCACAGATCGCAGCCCCCCAGGGATGGCGAGGTCTAATTTGAGTGTGGTACCCACTGTGCTGGGCCCCCCAGCAGGCCTCGAAAGTGGCGACAGTTTCACAGATCGCAGCCCCCCAGGGATGGCGAGGTCCCATTTGAGTCGCCGTGTGTCACTGTGCTGGGCCCCCCAGCAGGCCTCGAATGGGCGACAGTTTCACAGATCGCAGCCCCCCAAAGATGGCAAGGTCCAGTTTGAATCCGCCGTGTGTACCCACTGTGCTGGGCCCCCCAGCAGCCCTCGAAAGTGGCGACAGTTTCACAGATCGCAGCCCCCCAGGGATGGCGAGGTCACATTTGAGTCCGCCGTGTGTACCCACTGTGCTGGGCCCCCCAGCAGCCCTCGAAAGTGGCGACAATTTCACAGATCGCAGCCCCCCAGGGATGGCGAGGTCCAGTTTGAGTCCGCCGTGTGTACCCACTGTGCTGGGCCCCCCAGCTGGCCTCGAAAGTGGCGACCATTTCACAGATCGCAGCCCCCCAGGGATGGCGAGGTCCCATTTGAGTCCGCCGTGTGTACCCACTGTGCTGGGACCCCCAGCACCCCTCGAAAGTGGCGACAGTTTGACAGATCGCAGCCCCCCAGGGATCGCGAGGTCCCATTTGAGTCCGCCGTGTGTACCCACTGTGCTGGGCCCCCCAGCAGCCCTCGAAAGTGGCGACAGTTTCACAGATCGCAGCCCCCCAGCAGGCACGCAGCGACGAGCGAAGGCAGGGGGGAAGAGAGGGACGGGAGGGGGCGGGAAGGAAGGAAGAAAGGAAGGAGACGCGCGAGCAGTGCTCTATATTCAAAACGAGAACCCAACGCAGGAGGGTTGGGAAATAACCTTCCCAGATATTGCCTAAAGCAATCCCCAGCTGTTCCCAGAGCGCTTCCAGTGAACAGCTGGAGGAAAATGCCAAGAAGGCAACAGAGCGTTCAACAACAACTTCAACATCTCAATCTGTTTTGCTCATCGCCAGCCGCCCTAGCATGACGTTCCCGAATGTCATCAAGTCGGCGCCTGAACATCCCAATATAGCTATGATGTATCCAATTCTGATAGAGAGGGGGCCGGCGGCAGGGGGGGAAGCCCTTACGGATTTTACTCATACTCAATCCTCGGATGGCCCACACGAGGGGGGGTATCCCCTCCAATACGGGGGGGGGGTCCCCCCAATGCAGGGGGTAGTGTTCCCCTCCGCCTTATCCCTCCTCCTCCTCCTCCTCCTCCTCCTACTCCTGGCCTCCTCCTCCTTCTTGCTCTTCTTCTCCTCGCCTCCTCCTCATCTTCGTCATCATCCATCACCATCATGATCATCTTTGTCATCCTCATCCGGATTATATTCCTCCTCATCCGTCTCCCCCTCCTCCTCCTCCTCCTCCTCCTCCTCCTCGTCCTCCTCCTCCTCATCATCATCATCATCACCATCATCATCGTCAATATCATCAGCAGTATAATCCTCCTTCTCATCCTAATCATCATCATTATCCTCATCATCACCATCCTCACCACCAACTCCATCCTCCTCCTTCTCCTTCTCGGTTTCAGTATCCTCATCACCACCACCGACATCGTCATCATCATTATCAGCATCAGCATCAGCATCAGCATCAGCATCAGCATCAGCATCATCATCATCATCATCATCATCATCATCATCAGCATCATCATCATCCTCATCCTCATCCTCATCCTCAACATCATCATTACCATCACAATCGTGCTCATCACAAGCACCATCGGCAACCTCGCCTTCCTCATCACCATGGTCATCATGATACCCACCCTCGCCCTCATCCTCGTCCTCAGCCTCCACTTCGTTGTATTAATCATCCTAATCGTCATCACCCTTCTCATCTTCATACTCATCATGTTCTTCTTCATCGCCACCATAATCATCATCAGCATCCTCAGCACCGCCATCATCGTCATACTCATCATCATCGGCATCATCGTCATCATCATCACCATCACAACCATCATCACCATCATCATCACTATCAGCATCACCGTCATCATCATCAGCATCATCAGCATCAACATCGTCATCGTCATCGTCATCCATCATCATCATCATCACCATCATCATCGCGGGCGTCGTCGTCATCATCATCATGCACCGTGTCCTCAGGTTCATCATCGTCCTTGTGGTCATCCTCATGTTCACCTCATCTGAATCGTCATCGTCATCAGCCTCAACACGTAATCATCCGTCCAAGCCTCATCCTTATCCTCACCCTGGTCGCACGCATCAACAACATCATCAGCATCAGCATCATCAGCATTGCCATTAATAGCATCTTCTTCATCAGCATCATCAATGACGTCATATTCATCATCCGTATCCACATCATCATTCGCCTCACCAACATCATCATCATCATCACCCAAATCACCACCACCATCATCATCGTCATCATCACCATCATCATCATCATCATCCTCTGTACCAGCATCGTCATCATCAGCAACAGCAACAGCATCCTCATCGTCGTCTTCATTCTCATCACAACCACCATCATCATTATCCCCGTCTCCATCCTGATGCTCACCCCCATCCCCATCAGCATCCTCACCCTCTGTTTCGTAGTGTTCCGCCTCATCTTAAGTACCCCTCTCATCCGTATTCTTATGCGCATCTTCGTGTTCGTTCTCGTCTTGCCCTCATCCTCATTAACATTATCCTCACCACCTTCATCCTCATCCTCATCACCATGCACCTCCCCATGATCAACCCCATGCTCACTCATCCTCATCCTCCTCATCCACATCGTCATCCTTATCCTCATTGTCATCGCCAACCTCATCTTCAACAGACTCCTCCCCTGCCATCTGCATCATAATCATCATCACCACAACCGCCGCCATCATCCTCAGAATCCCCATCATCATCCCAACCATCGTCCTCATCGACAACCCAACAATCCTCATCCTCATCTCCTCCTCAGCCTACTCATAACAGCTATCCTCAGCCTCATCCTCATCCTCATCCCATCCTCCTCCTTCTCCGAATCGTCGTCAGAATCATCACCACCATCCACATCCTCAACCCCATCCCAATCAGCAGCATCGTCATACTCATCATGATTCTCATCCTCATCCGAATTCCTCTCATTTTCATCATCACCATCCGCATCATGATCACCAACAGTCACAACCCCATCCTCAATCTCATCCACAGTCTCATCATCCTCATCTGCATCCGCATCCTCGTCATCCTCATCCTCACCCCATCCTCATGATCTTAATCCGCATCCGCATCATCCTTATCATCAACATCACCATTACCAGCACCACAACCACCTTCATGCTCAAACTCATCCTCATCCTCATCCTCGCCCCCATCCACGTCGTCATCCTCATCATCATCATCATCATCATCACCATCATCATCATCATCATCATCATCATCATCATCATCATCATCATCATCACCGGCATCATCACCACCACCAATACTCTCATCCACATCCTCGTCTTCATCCTCGTCCTCATCCCCTTGATCCTCATCATCCATAGTCTCATCCGCATCCTCCTGATCATCAACAACATCCTCACCAGCATTACCCTCATCAGTACCCTCATCAGTACCCTCAATATCATCATCAGCAGCAGCAGCATCAGGATCAACGTCATCGTCGTCGTTAGCACCACCTCCCAATCCCCATCTTCATCATCATCATCACCACCATCAACATCCTCGTCCTCATTCGCATCCTCAACTTCATCCTCAGCCTCATCCTCATCCTCGTCCATATCCTCATCAGCGTCCACCTCATCCTCAGTATCACCACAACCATCCAGTCCTCACCATCATCCTCCTCATCATCCTCAGCATCCTCATCCTCGTCCTCATCTTCTTCCTCATCCTCATCCTCGTCCGCATCATCATCATCACCATCATCACCATCATCATGATCATCATCAACCCAATCCTCATCCTAGTCATCACCATCTCCATACTCATCCTCAGCCCGACTTATCATCCTCCTCCTCATCATCATCACTGGCAACAACATCATCTTCACTCGCATCCTCACCTTCATCCTCATCATCATCCTCATCCTCATCCGCCTCATCTTCACCATCATCCTCACACCCATCCTCATCATCGTCATCACCATCTTCATCCTCATCCTCATCCCAATTCCACATCCTGCTCTCCATCTTCATCCTCATCTAATCCTCCTCCTCATCATCCGCACAACCATCATCCTAATACCCATCCATCCTCACCCGCATCCTCATCCTCAGCATCGTCCTCATTGTCATCACCATCAGCATCCTCGTCCTCATCATCCTGCTCCTCCTTCTCATCATCACCATCATCATCCACCACCACAACTACCATCATCATCAACAGCATCGTCATCATCATCAGAATCAACATCAGAATCAACATCATCATCATCAGAACCACCACCATCATCATCAGCACCATCAGCATCATCATCATCATTCTCAGCATCACCATCAATATTACCATCCTAAGGTTCATCCTCGTCATCATCATGCGGACCCTCATCATCCTCCTCCTCCTATTGATCAGCATCGCCATCATCACCAACAACAGCATCATCATCATCCTCATCATCAACAGCATCGTCATCGTCGCCATCATATTCGATAATCGTCACCATATCTCATCATGATCACCAGCACCATCACCATCACCATGATCAGCATCACCATCATCAGCACCATCATCATCATCATACTCATCATCATCATAATCAGAATCGTCATCAGCATCGTCATCATCGTCGTTGTCTACATCCTCACCCTCATCCTCATCCTCATCCTCAGCCTCGTCCTCATAATTGTCCTCATCGTCACCATCATCGTCATCACCCGCACCCTCACCCTAACCCTCATCCTGACCACCAACACCATCATCATCATGATCATCATCATCAGCATCGTCATCATCCCAATCATCATCATCATCATCATCATCATCATCATCATCATCATCATCATCATCATCATCATCATCATCATCATCATCATCATCATCATCATTGTCATCATCATCATCATCATCATCATCATCATCATCATCATCATCATGATCCTCATCCTCATCCTCATCCTCAGCCTCGTCCTCATAATCGTCCTCATCGTCACCATCATCGTCATTACCCGCAACCTCACCCTAACCCTCATCCTGACCACCAACACCATCATCATCATGATCAGCATCATCAGCATCGTCATCATCCCAATCATCATCATCATCATCATCATCATCATCATCATCATCATCATCATCATCATTATCATCATCATCATGATCATCATCATCATCATCATCATCATCATCATCATCATCATCATCATCATCATCCCCGTTATCACCATCACCATCGCCATCACCATCACACTAACCCTCACATTCACCCTCATCGCCATCATCATCGTCAGCATCATCATCGTCCTTATCCTAATCATCATCATCAGCATCATCGTAATCATCAACATCAACATCATCAACATCATCAGTATTGCCATTACCGTCATCATCATCATCGACATCACCAGCATCATCTTCATTAACATCATCATCCTCATGATCACCACCATGATCATCATCATCATCATCATCATCATCATCATCATCATCATCATCTTCATCATCACAATCATCATCATCATCATCATCAGCATCGTCATCCTCATCCTCATCACCGTCATCGTCGTCGCCATCCTCATCATCACCACCATCATCATCGTCATCCTCACCCTCATCACCATCACCATAATCATCACCCCCGTCACCATCACAAGCGTGATCATCGACGGTATCATCATCACCATCAGCATCATCACTATCACCATCTATCACCATCACTTACCATTTAGCATCAGCATCATCACCATCATCACAATCACAATCATCATTGTCATCATCATCATCATCATCATCGTTAGCATAATCATCATCATCATCATCATCATCAGCATCATCATCATCATCGTTAGCATCATCATCATCATCATCATCATCCTCATCAGCATCATCATCATCACCGCCATCAGCATTATCATCAGCACCCTCCATCAATCATCCTCATCCCCATCGCCTTCTCCGCCTCCTCCTCCTCCTCCTCCTCCTCGCGCTCGCTCGTCCTCGCGCGGGCAGGAGGCCCCACAAATATCCGGAGTACCCGTTTCTGGAGGATTCCCTGGGCACCTCGGGGGGCTCAGACGGCGGCCACAACACATCCCAAGACTCCGCACCCTCGACCGTCGATCCTCCGAGGCAACAGATGGCCGCCGCCACCGAGGACCCATCGACCCGTCGACGGGGGGGAGAGGAGGAGGAGGAGGAGGAGGAGGAGGAGGAGGAGGAGGAGGAGGACGAGGAGGAGGAGGAGGAGGAGGAGGAGGAGGAGGAGGAGGAGGAGGAGGAGGCTGGGCGGCGGCGCGCCCACGTGTGACCCAGCACCGCGCGACGCTCAGGCGTGCCACCGCCCAGGGCTGGGCCCCGCGCGAGGGGCTCTCGGTGGCGGCAGCCGCTGTCTCTCCTCCTCCTCCCCTCCTCCTCCTCCTCCTCCTCCTCCTCCACCTCCTCCTCCTCCTCCTCCTCCTCCTCCTCCTCCTCCTCCTCCTCCTCCTCCTCCTCCCCCTACCCCTCCTCCCTCCTCCTCCTCCTCCTCCTCCTCCTCCTCCTCCTCCTCCTCCTCCTCCTCCTCCTCCTCCTCCTCCTCCTCCTCCTCCTCCTCCCTCGCCTACCTATGCAAAGTTGGTGGGGAATGGAGAATGGGCCCACCACACGTCGGGTCCGCACCGCCGCGTTCTGCTCCCCTCGGCGGTGGATGAGCCTCCCTTTCGTAAACCTCCCCTTCGTGAAGACGGCCTGGGACCGAAACCGACGGACCTGGCCCCGCAGAAACGACGGCCGCGACGCCCCCTCGCGAACCGAGAACGGCCGATTCCTGAATCGACGGGTCAGGGGAGGAGGTCTATCAACCTCCGATCCAAGCATGAGGGAGGCGGTCCTGAATGACATCTGGCTCCAAGACTTCTCAGAGGACCTCGCTTGGCATCCTGGGTGGCCCGTGCCGACCGTCGACGGTCCGATGGGGCCTATAGGGAGGGCCCCCTGAGAGCCCGAAGACAGGCGCCGTGAGCCTCAGAGAGTCGTTCTCTGCCAGGACCTCTCCTACTGGTCCTGCGCGGGGGGAGGAGGAGGCGCAGACCGCTGTGCCCCCTGCAAGGCACGAGTGCCGAGCAGGGGGTCCGATGTCTAAGAGAGGTCCCACCCTACCCACGCGGCGGCGCGCGCGCCCGCCTCGCAGAGCACAGTCGTGTTGAAAAAGAAGACGAAGTGCGGCGAGGGCGGCGGCGGCGGCGGCGGGGGGGGAGGGCCCAAAAAACTAAACGAGATTAGTCCGAGCCCGAGCTGGATCCGTCTCCAGTCTCGGGCAGAGGGACACTGGCCACATCGATTGGCCGATGGGCGGTCCGATCATGGGACAGCCTCTGGACCTCGTCCAAGGTCACAACACGAGTACCTTCGCCTCTCGCGCCCTCAGCCCCAGGACCACAGGACGAGCGAGAGGAGGAAGGGCCCTCGACGGGGCAGGAGGCGGCAGGGGAGGGAGCACGATTACCGTCGCGTCCTTCCTGCGCACGAGGGGCGGGCCTGCCCGCATCCGTGGGGCCAGCGTGGCTATCTCCACGCCTGCCCGGCCGACCAGCCGAGGGGGCGGAGAGCTTCGCGCCAGTCTTCGGATGCAGGCCAGCCTCGATCCTTCGAATGGCCATTCGCTGGTTGGCCTTCGTTGAGGCCACGGCCGAGAAACCAACACATCTGGCGGCTAGCTTCACAAAATTGCCAAGAGTGCCGTTTCCACCGCATTTGCGGCAGCAAAAATAATCACTAGTTTTAAACACGTCGTGACCGAGGGCCGAAAATTGAGGGTACCTGTCGGGCCCACTGGGCCCCGAGGGGAGCACAGGAGTCGGCGGGCCCTTCACCCCCCTGTCGTCGGGCCCCTCGGTCTGGCTACACAACTCAGCCTCTCTCTGGGAGGCGTCCATTGCCAGCTGCACGGCCTCGGAACGCATCAGGGCAAACCCCTGGTCGGTCGCGTGAGCATTCCACCATTCAGACGCAGCCAGGAGCTGCACAGGGCTGGCTATGCAATCACGCGTGGCCCTCTGTGTGAGCATGGCATTAAGAGAAGTCTGGCTGCGAGCAAATCTGCCACAAACACGGCGCCTCCAACTGGCGACCTTCTGGCTGTGCCAGATCTCGTGACTGGTGATCGTCAACTTGGGGGGAAGGGGGAGGCTCGAGGAAACGAGAGGAACCTCGGGATCACCAGACCACGCCTGAGACTGCAATAGCCTTTGAGCAGCCCACGCCAAGAACCTAAGAGTGGACTTGTGATATCTATATTCCCCCGCCAAGGCCTTACAGAATCCATCCACGTAGCTGTGGGACGCCGAGCCGAGCTTCGCGAAAAAGTCAGCCCATAGGTTCCCCGCCCAGTGCTCAAGAGAGACGCCTTTTTCTACAGCATCATCGAGCGAAAGGTGGGCGGGGCACCAAACAAATTGGGGGGGATCGCGCTGCTGATTCCTGAAAATGTCCGCCCAAATCGACGCATGCTTGGCTAGACCAGCAGCCTGCTCTGGGTCCCACGCGTTGCCTTCCCGAACGCTGGCCTACAGGTCGGACACAATTTTTTCCACCTTAGGCGCAAAGTGCAGGGCCTGACGTATTGACCACCGCTCCGCACGTCCGATGGTCTGGCGCACGCCAGGCAATGCGCCGAAGACGGCACGAACTGGAATTAAATCTTGATTTAATTGGACCGCTGCCCAGCCAGCCCGAGCAACCTCAGGGAGACTTGACTGGAGGCAGCTCCCATCGACGAAACAGGTGGGCCCCCACGGGCCTGAAACGTTCCCCCAGAACTGGACCTGAGGGTGGGCCTCGGGGGGCTCCAAAGCCACAGAGAGCGAGGGGATCCCATAGGTGAGATACGTGGTTTCGGCCTGCGGGTTCCCCAAGATATTTAGACATGAATTAATCAGAGCATTCCTATGGCTCAGAATCTCCTCAGGGACCTGCTCGCCAAGCGCGTCAACTCCGTCCAATACCAAGCCCGCACAGTCGTACCAGATGTGCCCGTAGGAGCCCAGGGGAGCCTGACACACACGACATTCAGGGCTTATGCGGTAACCCTGGGAAGCACGCACACCTGGGAGAGGAATAACATCAGCCATGACAGCCGAGAGAGCACCAAGTTGCCGCGGACATCGAATCGCTTGGAGACCTCCTCTCAACGCTCTGTGCCAGACCTGCTCGGTGCCCTGGGACGTGGGCATGTGATGTAGCAGCCGACGATGTTGCCACCTCTGAATACCTTCTATCATGTATAGCTTGACGTCGTACGGGCAAGTCGTGAGTAAGTTTATCGTGATATTAGTGTCCGAGAGGAACGTGTGGGCGCTGGTCATGGCCCAACCGATACGATGAAGGGAGAGCCAGCAGGCCGACATGGGCCCCTTCGCTATCTGCCACGTCGGGTTGTCGTCGAAGTAATGACGTAGTTGGGCCCAGGCCCTCTGGGCCCTCCCAAGACAAACTCTGCTGTCCCAGATCCAGGCCGCGTAGCGGAGGCATATGGTGAGCGTGCAGTCGAATATGGGATCGTAATAGGGGTCACGGTGAGCGAGGAGATACGCAGTGACCCCACCATGTTTCTTGCCCCCTGCGAGGGTCGAGGCCAACTGTCTGAAATATCGAAGAGAAACGTCGGAAACTCCAGATACACCGCCCCCATGCCCAGCAGCTGGTAGGGCTCCCGTTCTGAACAAAAGCGAAGCCTTGCGCCCGACGGCGCTGCGCAGCGCCATGTATTTGCGACGGCGCTGCTTCAGAGACTTGAGGCGTGCCTTCTCCTGGAGCCTCAACACTTTGCCACCAGCTAACTCATGCCCCAGGTTGCGCATCCATGGCCGAAACTGAAGTTTGAGCTGCGCCGCCCCGTGCCGAAACAACCTCTTGGACCTTCCCGAGGCCGCCACGATACCAGACTTCTTGGGCTGGGTGTTCAGCCCTAATACCTGGGCGTCGTACCTGAAGATCCGCACAGCCTTCTCAAGCTGCGGCAAGGTGTCAGGCGTCGTGGCGACCAGCTGCAGCGACACGTCATCCACTAACGCACGCGGCGTCACACACGGGGCAATCTGGTTGAGGCGCTTGAGCGCCCGAAAAGTCAGCACGAATAGCATACCTGTGGCATGGCTGCATCCAGCTAGGATGCCTTGGAAAACCTCGATGGACTCGGAAAGGCTTCCGAATGCCTTCAGACGCCGTGGCTGCCTGTACAATTCCACGAGCATCCACACGAGGCGTGGCGGAAAGCTGACAGCCTCTGCCTCCTTGATGAGTTGGGCAGGGTGAATCATTTCGAAGCACTTGATCATATCCAGCAAAACTGAAATAGAGATTTCGCCGAGCAGGGACGCTAGCTCAGCGGACAGGTTGTGCGCGAAAGCGCTGTCCGTGGAGCTATGCCGCTTCCTGGTGCCCCAGATCTCGAGACAACCATGCAACTCCTGCCAGCTACAAGTCACCGGCTTCCTGAGCTTGCCCCAGACTCGGCAGAGGGTGTTGATTAGGGCTATCAAGCGGACGCCCCCATCAGGCTTGGCCAAACGCACCAACTCCGTCCAAACACGATCGTTGGGCCAAGCTAGCTGGGTCTCGCATCCGTTGAACAAAAACGCTATGCCTTCGTAAGCTCCTTGGCTGAGGTGGAGCAGAGCCCTGGGCGCAATCCGCGAAGGGCCTGCCGCCGTGCTGATCTTAAATTGCTGGATGCAATCCTCAACCTCTAAGGCAGTGATGCAAGGGAGCGAGGGCCAGGCGTGGGCCCCATCGGGGAGCGGCAGCTTAGAACAGTCGTGGGTCCTCCAGATGTCAGCCCATGGCCGCATCTCTTGATCAGCGAGCTGGAAGGGTTGGGACTTGGAACCAGCAGCAACGACCTCCTGGACCGCTCGCACCTTGCTGAACCTATGGGCCTGAGAAGCTCCTCTCTGAAAAGCTTCTCGGGCCCAGGCCAGCCAAGCTGAGCTCGCGGCGGCTTCGGCAGCCCCGATCTTGGCCTTGGCGGTGAGATACACATGCGTAAGACATTCGGCAAAATCAGCTCTGGCCAGGACGGCAAACCCTGACTGAAAGAAACCAGACGTACGATCGTCGAGCCTAGCAAGCACCTTTTTGCACGCACCGACTTTGCTCATGAAATTGGAAGCCTCGGCCAGCGCACGCAGTAGCTTGACATGCTGGTTGGGAGTAAGCTCGCACATGGCTGCACACTCCTGGAGGCCTGCCACCTCCTTGGTGAGAAACTGTCTACATTTGCCGAGGTGCTTCGCCCAGCCCAAAGCTGTGGCCCAAGCCTTGGTGCTGGGGTCTTTGTAGGTGCGAGTCTTGGGGGGGGCCCACGCAAGCTTCTTCCACTTCGTCCTGGGCGGGCCCGCTCTCCCCAAGAAGCCAGACGAACAAGCACCGATGCGGTCCCACCTAGAGGACAGCTCGAACTCAATCCCCGAGATGGCCAGGTCCCAGAGCCCCGCGAGGTCCCCTTGGGCCAAAAGCTTGGGGCCCGCAACATCGCGCACGGCCTTCCAAGGGTAGACAGGGGGCCTCGCGCACCCAATGGGGGGCACCGCAGGGAAAGGCTTGGGCTCATCGGGGACCCTGGCCCACATCGGGGTATCAGACGAGGCGAAGCCTATGGAGACGGGAAGGTGAGGATAAGTAGAGGCCTCCTCATCAACATGAACCTGCTTGTGCAATCGAGTCGCTAGCATGCTGCTAGCAACGAAGAAATCAATAAAAGAGCCAGGCTGTGAGTGCCTGCAGCTGGGCAGGGCAGAAACATATGCGAGGGCACTCACAGCCTCCAGCCAGCCCGACTGGTTGAGCTCGTCGATCTCCATGTTCCAGTCCGCGCAGATGACCCAGGGCACCTGGAGCGCGTTCAGCACGCACACGTACTGCACGAGGGCCCAAACGTACGAGCAATTGGCCGCACCGAAGCCCTCGCCGTCCTTGAGGTACGCCGAGATGACCACGAGTCCGCCTGGCATGCCCCATCGAACGTGGCAAGCCACTGCGCGTCCTGGAATCAAGATATGGCTGTCAAGCTGCGGCGGAGCCGTAGCCGTGATGTACGACGGAACCAACACTGCCACTCCACCTGAAGTACCAGCGCCGCTGTCACTGCTGATGGCAGGTGCCCACAGGCCCTTCCAGCCCGCGTCGAGCATGGCATGCTGCTTGTCCGCCAAGTGCTCTTGGTCCACATGCGTCTCCTGGACAGACGTGACCGAGCAATCAGCCTGCACCGCGTAGTCGACGATGGGCCCGAAAGAGCTTCCATTGAGCGAGACGATTCGCGGCAAGTGCCTTCTAGATTTCGATATAGATGCGGCAAAAGGTTTGGACGAGGACGCGGTACTCGTGGGTCCGCGCGTGGCCGAGGTCGAAGAGGTACTCGCAGGCACCCCTCCAGCCGATCCCAGGCCCAGAGAACTCGCACGGCGGTCCTGGCCCACTGCCGAAGCAGAACACCAGCCTACCGAGGGTTCACACACTTGGCGGGGGGCAGCCTTCGCGGGGGGCCCGCAGCCAGTCGAACTCGACAAGGAAGACGAAACGGATGGAACACCTGACGTCGCAGGCCCCACGGGCGTCGCACTCGCAGGTACGCCACCATCCACAAACGCAACGCCATGCTGCGCCGAAAGAAAGGGGCCAGGGTCATCGATGTCCTGAAACGGGTCGACGTCAGAGTCGTCGAAGTTGGTACAGAGAGCCGTCATCATTGCTAAACAAAGTAGGATGGACACGGTAACTCGATGGGGACCCAAGTGCTCACTTCGAAGTGGCCTTGAGCTTCTTGGCGAGGTTCTGCGCGCTGGCCAAATGCCGCTTGAGCCGATCACGCAGGACAGGAGCGTCATCATCATCATCCACGTCACCTGGCGCGGGTACATCGAGACCACAGCTGCGAAGATGCTCACGGCAAGTGGGCGCGTCCATCTCGTCGATGTGCTTGTGGGCCTCTTCCTCTTGATCGACAGCCATCTCCTCTGCATCCTCGTCGTCTTGCTCGGCAGGCTCAGCCGCAGGAGGTGGCGGTTGGTTCGCCTCTGTTGGTTCCAGCTCCAGCTTGGCGACCATCTCTGCCATGGCCTGCATGCCAGCAGCAAAACGCTCAGAGCCACCGAGAGATTGCAGCACCTCGCCCAGCTGAGCCACGGTGGACTTGAGACCAGGGATGACCGTGCTGAGCGTCGGTGGCTTCGCCTCGCCGCCGACAGGAAGCCCACGCGCCACAATATCCCGCAGCTCATTCTCCAAGGAGAGCAAGTTGGTGGCGGCCTCGGATTCAGCTGCCTCGGCCTTGGCCAAGGCCTCTTTGGCCTTCTCGACCGCCTCCTTGGCTGCCTGGACCTTGGCTGCACAGTTGGCCTTCTTTTTCCGAGCCTCCGTGACCTTCCGATTCTGGGCATTGACGTTGCTCTCGAGAGGCTTCTCGGACTGCAGCTGCTCTTGCAGGGCAGTGCGCTCAGCCAGGAGCTTGTCGCGGTACTCGGCATCAGAGGTCCCCAGCGACTTGAGAATGTTGCCGATCTCTGCCAGACGAGTACGCCGTGCAGCCTGAGGACTGGCGTCGGTAGCCCAGGGCGGAACGGAAGCAGACGCGGCGTCGGTGCCAGTCGACGGCTGCTGCATCTGCTGCATCTGGCGTTGAAGGTCGGCGAGCTGTCGAGCCAGGGCGACTTCCCGCTGAGACTGCATCGCTGGGCTGCGCGCCACGGGGACCTTGGGCGGCGGCACTCCTCCGAACGCCGACCCCTTGGGCAAGTTGCATTGCGCACACCACTTGTGGTCAGCACGATTGATCCAAGCTGTCCCCGTGGGCTTGTGCACACACCACTTGCACTTCCAAGGCTGCGCGTTCTCGACGCGTTGCTTGGGTCCCATTGCGCACAGCCCCACAGGAGAGCAACTAGCCACCGACCAGCGCACAGCCTAGTCGTGGCGAAACACTGGTGAGGGAGCCCAACGACGAGAACGACGACCACGAAGCCGAGGAGGAAGGCCCCCTTCCCTCCGAGCTCCGACCGCACAACCTCTTCCTCTTCCTCCCCCCCATTCTCTTTCTTCTGCTCCCTGGCGTCTCTAGCGCGACAGGGCGCCTCCTTGGACGGAGAATCGCCACAGCCCCCTGCCGTGTGCCTCCACGCATGTGGGATCCTTGTGGCGATCGGGTGTCCTGACAGCCGACGCAGACACTTAGCCTGGGGATACCGAAAGGTACCGATACCGCTACTCCAGAGACCTCCCCCGAGGTTGCGTTCTGACCAGGATTTCGAAGCGAATCCAGCGGTGGCGACGAAGGCTTCCCAGGAGGCCCAAACAGGGGAAAACGGGCGGGGGGGGTAGAGGTATGGGTACCTTCCCGTCCTCTGATTAGCTTGGCCGTTCCACGCCCGCTGCCCACGAGCGCAGCCAGTGTAGTCACGGTGGGCACGAGCGTGAGCACTGGCCCGCTCTGGCAGCTCCAAGGCCACCTCGAAACCAGAGCCGCCTCGCCAAGCCCGTTGGCGCGTCACTACGCCAAAAGGAGGGGAAACCGTGGCGTGCTCCTGCAGGGGCTCACTTCGGGAGCGGCCAAGAGGGGGGTGTCCAAGAGGGGGGGGTGCAAATCATGACCGGCGGCATGTGCGCGGCCCAGCGGGGGGGCCAGGGACGTAATGAAATAATTCAGAAGAGGCGCCATGAAATCTGGAGAAATATCATGGCCCGCGCCATGAAATCCACCCCCCCCTAGTCATCACCCCCTTTTTTCCGCTCCCGAACTACGGAAGCCCCGCACGCTGATGCTCGGATCCAGACCTGGGCGAACTTGCCCTAATGCCATGCAAGCAGGCCGCTGAACATCGGTGTCCGCTGGGCTCACAGGGAGCACCAGCATCTCGAGCCAAGGTGGCAACGGAGGGCGAAGGCACAGGAGGAGGAGGAAGAGGAGGAGGAAGAGGAGGAGGAAGAGAAGGGGCACGAGGAGAAGGAGGAGGAGAAGGAAGAGGAGGAAGAAGAAGAAGAAGAGGAAGAAGAAGGCGAGGAGATGGAGCGATCCCCACACGCCCCCCCCCGCGACTGCACTGGGGGCAGGCGGGGCGGCGAGGGGGCAAAACCTGCGGGAGGCGCCGCGGCGCCGCCCCCCGGCGTGGCGCGAAGCGGCCGCGTGCCAGTCGGCGCGGCGCCGCCACCGCGGCGCTGGGGGGGGCAGGCGGCTGCCCGAGACGCCACGTCCTGGGGGGGGGGGGGGGGGGGAGGAGGGAGGAGGAGGAGGAGGAGGAGGAGGAGGGGGAGGGGAGGAGGAGGAGGAGGAGGGAGGAGGAGGAGGAGGAGGAGGGGGAGGAGGGGAAAAGGAGGAGGAGGAGGAGGAGGAGGAATGGAGGAATGGAGGAGGAGGATGAGGAATGGAGGAGGAGGAGGAGGAGGAGGAGGAGGAGGAGAAGGCCTGGGAGAATCAACCCTCAGAGGTTCAACGGGGGGTATGCCTTGTCATCCAAGGTATGCGCTCAACTCCTCCCCGTCGCCCCCCCCTCCCAGACAGGTCGGTAGGGCGGGTCGAGCGCTTCGCTTGAGACTTCCTTACCACCTCTGATCCTGAATTTTGACATGTGTGACAGCTTCGCGGATGGAAGGCGACACGTTCCAAACTGAGGCTCTCGCCTTCGCGCAGCGCGCGAGCGTCCCAAAGATCTGCAACACATGATATGAAAGGGCGGTCCGTGAACAAAAACGTGGATCTGGCCTCAGCGCAGCGCGCACTAGTCTCAAAAGCTTGCAGCAGCTTCGCGGATGGAAGGCGGGTCCCTTTCACCATGTGGCTCGCGCATTGGCGTCCCGCACATTCGTATTAAAACTTGCGCAACAGTTCCAAAAACTTGTACGTATGGACCAAGTCCCAAAAGATGTGCTCTGGCACAGGACGCAACAGTCATGTTGTTTCGCGGTGTTGAAACACCAGGGATGTTCTACCGCGTTCTACGATTGCCAGAACGCAACAGTCACGCTGATTCCGGGCGTTGAAATCCTAGGAGTTGTGTCTACTCGCGCGAGTGGGGATTCTCAAACGATTGTTTTCCAATGAGGCACTTCCCGCAATGAAAACAGACTCTTGAAAGGACCTAGCAAGGGGAAGCTGGGAGGGAGGGATTATCGCAAAAATCACTGAGGCGTCGTCGGTTCACACTGGTCCTCCTCCTCCTCCTCCTCCTTCTCCTCCTCTCCCTCCCCCTCCTTCTCAAAACGTGCCCCGGGGCGCACTCTGACCAGGATTTTGCAGGCGGATCCAGCCGCGCCGCGCGACAAACGCTGAAGGCCGATGAGGCGTTACAGGAGCTCCAGGGCATCTGGCGCCTCCCCCGTCCCTCGAGCCCGCGCGGATCCGCAGACATGCCGCCCCCCTCGCGCCTGCTCCTGGGCCCTCTCCCCCCGCGCGCGCTGGACCGCCCTTTTGGATGCCTCCGCGAGTCCGCCCACTTCTCCCGCCCTCCCCCACGCGCTGAGCCTCGGGTCCGCAAACAACCCGCATCATGAGGATGCGAGGTGAGGATGCAAGGGCATTGGATGGCCATGTCGGAGCTTTTCGAACGGGGCGCGGCCAGCGAAAGTGGCCAAGGATGGACCGAGGAGGCGAGGACGCAAGGGTATCCTTGGGAAGGCTGCCCCCATCCATGCGGAAAGGATGCAAGGGCCTTGGAGGGCCACGCCAACGTTTCGAACGAGGTTGGCCAGCAAAACTGGCCAAGGATTGGACCGACGAGGCAAAGATGCAGGGGTACAGTGCGACCGCGGTCGCAAGAACCCCCCGCAAGAAACTTAACCCTGAAAACCCGCGCGCGAATGGCACCGGAGGGACCCGGAGCAGCCCGAACGCAACAGCTCCTCCAACGGCCGCAGGAAGTTCCCACGCAGCGCGCGGAGCGAAAAAAACCAGGATACCCGGATGAAAAGCATATGGTTTCTTGATGCGCGCCCACACTGTACCCATGGCAACGTTGCCCATCCTTACTGTGCGGGTTGACTGGGCTCCGGGTTTCTGCAGTAGGGGCGGGCTACGCACAAGGAGTGCAAGATCGCCACGGCTGAACACAGGCAGGACGGTTGGCTCGCTGGGGCGCAGGGGGGAGGGGGGAATTGACGAAGGAGGAGGGAAGAGGGGGGATGACTCTTACGACGGCGACAGTGTCGACAACGAAGACCCGGATGATCATGATGATGATGGTTGTGTCCATCGTCATATGGAAATGTGGTCGGTAACGACGACGCCAGATTTGATTATGATGATGATGATGGTGATGATGATGATGGTGCTGATGATGTTAATGATGATGATGATGATGACGACGATGACAACGATCATGCAATTTCTTTCCATCAACAGCACTGCCCCACCCGCGCCTGTCTTGACCGGCTTGGCAGGCTGAGCAGCACCGTTGCAAGAGAACGCGCTGGCGGGGCGTGGGCGCTCGCGCGGGCGGGCTCACATGGTAATAGGTCGACGGCGGGAACAGCAGTGGATGGAATGATCATGAGAAAGGTACGGTGGTACAGTACGGTACATCGACAAAATGTTGCACCACATGGCGCTCACAATACATCGCGTCGATGTTACATCAATCGTTTGTTCCCCCTCCCCCCCCCTCCCCCCCGATCTTAATATTGGGTTCGGCCCGGGCTGGTCGGAACAATTCGGCGGTGCAACCTTTTTGTCGGGAGCCCCCGGGCGGAACAGGGGCTCTCGCCATGCACCCAATATTCAGATCGGGGGGAAGGGGGGGGCAAGAGCAATGCAGTATAGGTGCCAACGCACAGCAAAAATGGTGCACGACTTTGTCGATGCACGGCATGAGCGGTGCAACAGTGACGGCGCAGGGGATCGCTCGCTGGAGCGGATAATATGCAACAGCATGCTTTGCGAAACGGGCACTGGGAACCTTCTGTTGTGATACGTCCTGAAGAAGTCTCAAGCGACACGGCCGCTGGGTTTCACTGTGGTGGCCACTGTTGGTGAAGACTTCTCAAGCGCAACGGCCCTTGGGACTTGTCCGCTGTCATAAGTTATGAAGAATTCTCAAGCGAAGCTGCTCCTGTGATGAGATAGCGTGAGGAAGTGTTGCGCGAAACGGTTTCTGGTATTCTTTTGCGTCGGTAACTGGCGACCACAATATCAAGCCAAACGGTGCCTGTGGTCACGCTCGAATCATTTAATACGAAACGGCCCTTGTGGTTCAATATTGTGAAGAAGTCTCAAGCGAAACGGCGACTCCGGGAGACTCCAGCGGACTCCGCCGAAGTCTCTT
This sequence comes from Prorocentrum cordatum, assembly GCA_963575745.1. Lineage (NCBI taxonomy): Eukaryota > Dinophyceae > Prorocentrales > Prorocentraceae > Prorocentrum > Prorocentrum cordatum. Next base: position 70,731 of record CAUYUJ010001800.1, read on the forward strand.
CGGGATGCCCGCCCCCCCGGTGGGGCTCGCGGTCTTGTCTTACCTGTTAAACCGGCGAAGAGCCACTCCTGAGTACGACCCGAATCAACGTAGGGGAGCATCCATCGGTCGGAAGAAATTGGTGGAAACATCAAGTAAGGAAACTTGCGCTGTAGATTGGGCTCCCGCACGCCCCTTGAAGAGGAGAGAAGAGGGACACCCGTTCAACACTTGAAGTGGGAAGGCGGGCGCCCAAAGGATGTTCCCAGACATCTGGCCGCTCCAATTTTTCGATGCGTGGGCCTGGCCTAGGGCCGTCTTTTCGCCCTGAATCGTTTTCTGACCGCCCCTACGCCCGGCGACGGCCCCCGGACGCCGAAAACTGCCGAAAACCCGCCGCTCCAACTTTGGAGCGTCATCTCTGGGTTGAGACCTTGGACCTGGGACGCACTGAAAGCCCACCTCAACCTGGTGGCGGCCCCAAGCGCCGGCGCTTACCTGCACGCGCCGCCATGCCCGGCACTCGGCACCGACCTTCCGCACAGATTGACGCAGCTGGCGCTGCAACTGCAGCTCGGACCATGCGAGAAGGTCCATCGAAGCAGACGTTTGTCTTTCGGACGCTTGCGAGCATGCACTTTGCGAGTAGTGGAACGCGCTCGGTGACTCTCGCTCACGAGACTCCAAACATCGTCCTGAAGACTATGTAATAACTGTTTTTGAAATACTCCTCCCGTAGAGGGACAGGCCCGACGTAACCCTGGTGGTGTGGTCCCCCCTTCTCACCCACGATGCAGTATTCGGCCTGACCTAAGGCAGGATCAATGAGGAACGAGGCCCCTTTTTGTTCCAAGCTCGTCTACGCAGTCCGAAGGAACACCAGGGTGGCCTGCCGCCGAGAAAGTAGCGGAACGCATGCAAACCAAAAGAACCGCCTTGCCCCTTGAGAAAAGCAAATGTTCCTCATTCAAGCAGGATCCTGTGTCTTCATACAAGCGACCCGTATCCGAAGGAGGCGCGGCCAGGACGCCCCAGGAACTGGGGAGGGCCACGCTGGCGTTCGGCGAGCGAGGCTGGCCAGCGAGCAGCGCTGAGGATGGGCCGAGGAGGCAAAGATGCCGACGATGATGGTGATGGTGATGGTGATGGTGATTGTGATGACGATGCTGACAGCAATGAGGATGACGATGGCGATGCGGACGATGATGATGATGGCGGTGATGATGATGTTAACTGTGATATTGGTGATGATCATAATGATCATGATGCTGATGGTAATGATTGTGATGACGATCATGATTGATGGTGGTGATTGTAATAATGATAACGATATGGATTGTATTACTAGCAATGCCAATAATAATGATACGGTTTTCATGGAGATAGTGACGATGATAGTAATAGTGATAGTGCTAATGATGATGATGCTGATGATGATCAGATCAGAACCCATATGGGGCCGAACATATGTCCCGTCCAGCAGAAACCCCTAGGACCGGGCTACACCCGAGCGTCAGTTTGCGGCGCGTGTCCTTGCACCTCGCAGCTCACAGCACGGATTAGCCCTGCTGCACCCGCGGTGCACCCTGAAGCAAACGCAGAGCAGCTGACATGTCGGAGCTGCTCCACCGCGCAGAAAACCCCTGCGTGGCCGCGCGGTTGAGCACAGGCAGGGCGGTTCGCTCGCTGGGGCGCAGGGGGGGGGGAATTGACGAAGGAGGACGGGCGAGGGGGGATGACTCTTACGACGGCGACAGCGACGACAACGAGGACCAGGATGATCATGATAATGCTGATTTGGTCCATCGTCATATGGAAATGTAATCGGTAACGACGACGCCGGATGTGATCATGATGATGATGGCGATGATGATGATAATGATGATGATGATGACGACGATGTAAGCAGGCTGAGCAGCACCGTTGTAAGAGAACGCGCTGGCGGGGCGTGGGCGCTCGCGCGGGCGAGCTCACATGGTAATAGGTCGATGGCGGGAACAGCAGTGGATGGAATGATCATGAGAATGGTGCGATGGCACGGTATATCGACAAAATGTTGCACCAACTGGCGCTGACAATAAATCGCGTCGCTGCTACATCAATCGTCCGTTCCCCCCCCCATCCCCCGCGATCTAAATTTTGGTTTCGGTCCGGGCTAGTCGAAACAGCTCAGTGGTGCAACATTTTTGTCGGGCCCCCCCGGGCGGAACAAGGGCTCTCGCCATGTACCCAATATTCAGATCGGGGGGAAGGGGGCACGGGGGTGCATGAGCAACGCAGTACTGGTGCCAATGCACAGCAAAACTGGTGCAAGATTTTGTCGATGTGCGGTATGAGCGGCGTGACAGCGACGGCAAAGGGGATCGCTTGCTGCAGCGGATCATATGCCAGCGCACGCTTTGCGAACCGGGCACTGGGAAGCTTCTGTCGTGATAGGTCTTGAAGAAATATCAAGCGAAACGGCCGCTGGGCTTCACTATGGTGGCCATTGTTGGCGAAGACTTCTCAAGCGCAACGGCCCTTGGGACTCGTCCGCGGTCATAGGTTATGAAAAATTATCAAGCGAAGCTGCTCCTGCGATTATATAGCGCGAATAAAAATGCTGCGCGAAACGGCTTCTGGTATTATTTCGCGTTTGATGACTTGCGAAGACAAAATCAAGCGAAACAGCACCTGTGGTCATGTTCGAATCATTTAATACAAAGCGGCCCCTGTGGTAATATATTGTGAAGACGCTTCAATCGAAACGGCGACTCCGGGAGACTCCAGCGGACTCCGCCGAAGTCCCCTCGGGATGCCCGTCCCCCTGGTGGGGTTCGTGGTCTTGTCTTACCTCTGTTAAACCGGTGAAGGGCCACTCCTGAGTACGACCCGAATCAGCGTAGAGGAGCGCCCATCGGTCGGAAGAAGTTGGTGGACATATTAAGTAAGGAAACGTGCACTGTAGATTGGGTCTTATGTGGCAACTGCCGGGCGCAAATCTGTAACGTCGTGGCGCGTTGCTAGCTGCTGCTAGTTGTCGTTCGCTGCTGCTGTTAGTTGTTGCTAGCTGCTGTTAGTTGTCGTTTGATGGCGTTTGTCGCGGCGCCCATGGCACGATGAAGAGGGATTAGAAGAGAAACCAAGAAGGAAACATACGAAGACGACGACAATGAGGAGGACGACAGGGGGGAAACGGAGACAACGACGGGCGAAACGCGAAGGGCGAGGAACACACCCGGAAGGTCAGAAACCGTTGGGGAAACATGGGGGACGAAGAATCGCAAGAGGAGGAAGACGAAGAGGAAGGGAGACGGACGCGCGAAGAAACGAAGGGAAGGAAGGAAGACGAAGACGGAGGGAGGAAGGAGGAAGGAAACGCGGGAGAGGAGGAAGACGAAGACGGAAGGGAGGAAGACGAAGGGAAGGAGAGAGGGAAGAGGAAGGGAGACGGCCACGACAGGAAGATGGAGGAGACGAGAAAAGGAACACCAGGGACAAGGGAACAGGAGGACGGGGAGCAGGATCACGATCAAGAATTGCGAGGGGAGAAAGAACAAATATCGAAAGGAGAAGCCGGGCGAAAGACAGAAGGGCGAGGGGATTGGGGCATAGAGAGGGAACGCGAGGAGGGGAATGAGGAGGAAAAAGAAGAGGAGGATAACGCCCCACTGGGTCCGCCCTCGGGGCTCCAAAGCCCGCCCGCGGGCGCTGCCGCCGACAACCGACCTGGGCCGGCCTCCCCGTGGCGCAGGGCTGGCAGTCCCGAGTCGCCAGCGTCGCGGTCGTCGTCGTCGTCGTCGTCGTCTGCGCCGCCGTCGTCGCCGCCGTCGCCGTCGTCACCGCGTTCGTCGTCGTCGTCGTCGCGTTCGTCGTCGTCGTCGTCGTCCTCGTCGTCGTCATGCTCGTCCTCATCGTCGTCGTCGTCGTCATGCTCGTCGTCGTCGTCGTCGTCGCGTTCGTCGTCGTCGTCGTCCTCGCCCTCGTCCTCGTCCTCGTCCTCCTCGTCCTCGTCGTCGTCGTCGTCCCCGCCGTCGTCGTCGTCGTCGCTTTCGCTGCCGCCGTCGCCGTCGTCGTCGCCGCCGCGCCCGTCGTCGCCGTCGTCGCTTGTCGCCGCCCCGCCGCGGTTGTCTCACGCAGCTCCGCGGAGCCACAACGGGCCCCGCAAGTCCCGTAGGTCCAACGGGTCCAAGAGGTCCCACAGGTCCTGCAGGTACTTGTGTGCGTGTGTGTGCCTGTGAACATTGGAGTTTGCATGCGCACCTCGTGGTCTGAGGCGATGCTGTGGTATGCTATGCTGGACAGCACAGCCGAGCTGCATTTCTTTGCTTCGCCGAGGTTGGTCTGCCGTGCTGGTCTTCCGTGCTGATCTGCCGTGTTGGTCAGCCGTGCTGGTCTGCCGCACTGGTCTGCCGTGCTGGTCTGCCGTGCTGGTCTGCCGAGCTGGTCTGACGTGCTGGTCTGCCGTGCTGGTCCGCCCCGAGCAGAAGCTTCATGTTAGAAGCACATAAATTCAATCACGCTTGCTGTTGTGTTCGGCCTCAAGCACGTGCCTCGAGCCAGCTCCCTCAGGGGATAGCCCAAAGGTATGGTTTTGCTACGCTCGTAGCACGATTCACCTCTCTGGCGCGCAGATGGGGGGATTGCTCTCGGAGAGCAGAAGTTTCATGTCAGAAGCACACCAATTCATTCATAGTTGCTGTTGTGTTTGGCCTCAAGCACGTGCTTCGCGCCAGCTCCCTCAGACGATAGCCCAAAGGCATGGTTTTGCTACGCTCGTAGCACGATTCACCTCTCTGGCGCGCAGATGAGGGAATTGCTATCTGAGAGCACAAGTTTCATGTTAGAAACACATCAATTCAATCATAGATGCTGTTGTGTTTGGCCCCAAGTACGTGCCTCGCACCAGGTCCCTCAGAAGATAGCCCAGGAAGATTATTTTTGGCTCACCCCCCCGACTCGCCATCGGACAAGCAATCCTCGTGCTGCGCACAGACGCCGCTCACCTCTGGCGCCCCCGCACGCTTGTACCGCTTGGACCATGTGATCGCAGCTTTCGTCAGCTTGCTGAGCTCGCAGTACAGAAACTGCACGCCACAGTCCGTCCTCTCCGCAAGGGCGCGGGCAGCGCGGGCCAGAACGCGCATCTTCTCCTGCTGGGCCGCGGTGAACTTGCGGCGCCGCGCCCGGGCATCCAGCGTCGACGCCAACAGGCGCAGCCTCCGACGCAGTCGGTGGCACCATGCCGCCGACGACTCGAAATCGATCATCATGTCTGCAACGCTGCCCGAGCCTGTCTGGCTATTCAGGGCGGGCCGCTTGGCTGCGGGGACGCACGGCCGCGGCCCGCCGAAAGCGTTCAGACCTGACTTTGCGCCCGGCCCCCACAACGAACCCGACCCAGCCTTCATGCATTCCTTGCGGTCCGAACACCACGCAGGCCGCCGTTCACGCGTGTTCCTGATATACATTTCCAAATACGAAAACGCGTTTTTCCCGAGCAGAACGCCACACGTGCTGCCGAGGTCCATGCATAAATCTTTCCTGGTCTTTGTCTTCAACCCGCTTTTGCCGCCCATGCGTTTCACGAGGGACCTGACTCTTTTCAACTTCCCTGCGGCTAAAGATTTCTGTTCATTCCTGCTCTTGTTCGCTGCTTGTCTGTTGAATGCACGCGTAAATAACTGAATGTCGCAAGTATCAACCACCTTCTGCGCGGAATCAATCACCCGACTGGCTGTCAAATGCGGGCCCTGTGATATCTCCAACAGCAACGCATCGACAAATTCATGGCTGTTGATCACGGCAGGGACAACAGCTGCGGCCAGCATGCTCTCCTCCTCGTCCCGCGCCGCAGCGAGAAGCTTCATCACTTTTGCCGTGTACGCATCTGTTGGCTCATCATTTATTTTGAAATACTTCAACATCGTTATCGGGCTCCGGTGCTGTGTCTGGACTGCCGACCACGCCCATGGATTGCGTTGTAAACAGCGGTATTTCACCTGTACTTCAGGGAGCAACTTGTCCAAACCAGTGTACCAAGCCATTTGGCCATCGAAACCCAAATCAGTGGGCACGGCAGCCCGTGCAACCAATACCTCCAAGAGGCCTTGCGGGTCAGCTTCGCACCGGAAGGCCATGGCAAGAGTGGGGAGATATGGAGGACAGAGGAGGAGGAGAGGGAGGACAGAGGAGGAGAGGGAGGACATAGGAGGAGAGAAAGAGAGAGAGAGAGAGAGAGAGAGAGAGAGAGAGAGAGAGAGAGAGAGAGAGAGAGAGAGAGAATGAAAGAAAGAAAGAAAGAGAGAGAGGGAGGACTGAAGGAGGACAGAAGAGGAAGCAACAGAAAGGGAGGATAGGAGGAAGGACAGAGAGGCGGGGGAGGGGGGGCAGCGCGGAGAGCATGGCAGGGCGGGGGCGGGTAAAACGAGGGGGGCGGGCGAGGGAGCTGGAAGGGAGGGCGAAGAGGGGGAGGAGGAGGAGGGGGGGGAGGAGGAAAAGGGAGGAAGAGGAGGAGGAGGAGGAGGAGGAGGAGGAGGAGGAGGAGGAGGAGGAGGAGGAAAAGGAGGAGGAGGAGGACCAGGGGGAGGAGAAGGAGGAGGAGGAAGAGGGGGAGGATCAGGAGGAGGAGAAGGAGGAGGAGGAGGAGGAGGAGGAGGAGGAGGAGGAGGAGGGGGGGGAGAAGGAGGAGGAGCAGGAGGAGGAGGAAGAAAAGGGGGAGGAGGAGGAGAAGGAGGAGGGGGAGGAGGGGCAGGGCCGCGAAGTTGCTCCAGCTTGACCCGAGATGCCACGGACGCGGCAGGGGAATCTCGGGAGCCTCCCGCCCTCGGGACGACGGTGTGGCCGTCGCTGCCCCGGCTGCTGCGCCCAACTCGGAGAGGCCCTGAACGGGCCCGCGGAGGCTTCCAGGAGGAGCCGAAAAGAAAAGTCCCGGGTGCCGAGGTGGAGCGGGGGAAAAAGCTTTTCTGCTGTCGCCAAGCCCCCCCGGGGCCCTCCCGGGCGCAACAAGAAGAAAAACTATTTGTTTTCTTGTTCGGCCCGGGCCCTTTTGGCGCCCCCGTGGGTCCTCCCGAGCGGCCTTCGGGCGCCTGTTCGCTGCTTCGGGGGCGGCCCCGCTCCCATGCCCTAACACACGCGCACACACGCACACACACACACACACACACCACCACCACCACCACCACCACCACCACCACCAGCACCACCACCACCACCACCACCACCACCACCACCACCTGCACCAGCACCACCAGCACCACCACCACCACCACTACCACCACCACCACCACCACCACCACCACCACCACCACCACCACCACGCACACACGCGCGCACGCACGCACGCGCACCACCACCCACTACGCACGCGCGCGCGGAGCCACAGGTCCGCTACGACACGCGTCCGCGGATAGAGAAAATCAGCGCCATGGTAAAGGATGGGAGGGAGGGGTAGGACGTCAGATATGACGCGAGCGCACCTAGCTTGCCTCCTCCTCCTCCGCCTCCGCCTCCGCCTCCTCCGCCTCCTCCGCCTCCTCCGCCTGGGCGTTTTTCGGAAGGTCGTTCCCCCCTCTGGTCTGAAGCCGATTTCTGGTCTCCCGATGGCCTCCTTCCGACCCTGCGGGGCCCTGGGGCCGCTGGCGAAGGGGAGGGTGGATGGGCGGGGGTAGGAAGCGGGATCGATGGGGGAGGAAACCGGAGGGAGGATGTTTGCCCACCGCGTTGCCCGCGGTCGCCCCGCGCAGTCCCCGGAGCCCTAGTAGAGCGGGCCCCGAGAACGCTCGCCTACCTGGACGTAGGCCCCTCACGAATGCCCCTCGGGCCCCCCGTCACTCGTCGAACAAGTCGGCGAGGTTCTGCATGCCTGCAGGCGCCGCGGCTTTGTCCGCGCCCGCAGGCGCCGCGAGCTTTCCCAGCACCCCACCCCCGCTCGGCTTCGCCCTCACGTCCTTGAACAGGTACTTGTGAATGTCATTCGAGGTGTTCGCGGCCGTCCCAGTCAGCAACTTCACCTTGTAGTGCCTGGTAAGCACGTCTGTCACCTGGGCCTCCACGTCGTTGTACTTCTCCTTGTGCTGGTGGGACTTCCCGATAACCACATCGCCAATCTTGAACTTCTGTACTTCCTGCGGCTGCTCCTTGTGGCCCCCCTGAGCATCGGCCGCCCCGCTCTTCTCCGACGCGGGGCTGGCCTTCCCCTCCGCGCCCTTCTCGACTGCCTTCCCCTCCGCACCCTTCTCGCTGGCCTTCACCTCCGCGCCCTTCTCGGCATCCTTGGCATCCTTGGCATCGGCCCTGGCCTGCTTCGCCTTGTCCTTCTCCTCGTCGCGGTGCTTCTTCCAAGCCTGCAGCCACGCGACGGTAACGCCCTTCGGGAGGAACGACAGGAACTCCTTCGTGGCGCGGAACGCGTCGGCAGCGCTCGCCGCCGGAACCGCCGCCACGGGGTCGAAGTCACCCTCCACGGCGCCCACCTTCAACTGCAAGCGGGCCGTCAAACCCTCCTGCACAAGGCGATGCGCCCACTCCTGGCCCGCCTGCGGGGCGGTCGGCGACACGGCCTTCACGAACCCGACCGCCGACTTCAGCACGGGGTTGGGCACGTCGATGCCCTCCTCCGCGACGGCCCGGGCCACCTCCACGAACCTGTCGAACGTCATGTCCTTCACGTTGGGCGTCTCCATGAGGAAAAGCGCCGCGGCCCCCATCAAACCCTCGGGGTCCCAGTTTCTCGCTAGCTTGACGGCCTGCGGGGACAGGACGAAGTGCTTGATGCGCATACCCAGGGGCACGCGCACGTCGAAAAGCACCACTGCGGAATCGATCGTCATCTTGATGGCGGGGGGCACGTTCGGGACTTCGGAGCACTCGAGCAAAATGTCCAGCCGCTTCTGGCCTTCCTCGCTCTGGGCCTTGCGCACCTTGTCCCCCACGCGCGCTGCCACGAAGCTCCTGTACATGGCGCTGCCCCGGAAGGCTGCGCGGGCGACCGGGTCCGCCTGCGACCAGTCGGGGACGGCATCCGACGAGGCGGTGATCACGGCCAATGCCTCCAGGAGCTTGCCCTCGCCGGTTTCCTGACCGCCCAACTCCTTCAGCTCAGTGAACGTGCCTTTGAAAATGTGAAGGTGTTCGAAAGCGGGGGCCGCGAGGAAAGTCCGCGCCAGGAAGTTCGTGAACTTCGTCACGAGACCAACCTCCTTCGCGTCAGCCTCCAGGCTCAACTCCTTCAGAATCGCCTTGGCTTCTTCAATGTACACGTCAACAGTGGCGGTGTGCAGGGCGTTCTGGCTCTTCCAATGGCCCGCTTGCACAGCGCTCTTGATGTTATCGCGCAGCGTCCGCAAGGTCTCCAATCTGAGCCTTGCCTTCTTCGCTGCGGGTGCCTCCCCGTCGGCCTCGTCCGACGAATGCCTTTTCAAAGGGTTCTCCCTGGCGCCCACCGCGGCCTTCAAGTTGGGTTCCCCGGCCCCGGCGCCGCTGTCCTGCTGCGGGCTGCGAACCTCGCCGGGGCTTCCGGCGCCCGACGCGATGGAGGGCCCGGCCACCGCGTCCGAGGGCATCCTGGTCGACGATTTCCAAAAGAATTCCACGGTCTTCACGCCTTGCCCGAGCGTCTTCCGCTCGCATTCCTGGTCAATGAAAAAGTACGTCTCGTGGTCGGGCGCCCCGCCGCCCACGAGGGCCAACTCTGCCAGCTTCTCCGGTGTCATCTCGGACTTCTGCATGTCCTGCGGCAAGCCGTTCGGGAAGTTTACCTTCGGAACCCCCCACACCTCCTCCTTCACACGACCACCGTGCTCGAAATGAGTCTCCTTCCTTTTCATGTAGTTCACAAAGGTGTCCGGTTTCACGCGCCTGTGTGTCTGCCGCAAGATGAGGTACGCCTGGATGTGCTCGGGGTTGGTGGAGTCCGCATCGAAGCCTGCGAAAAAAAAAAGAGAAGGAGAGAGGAGGGGGAGGGGGAGGCAGGAGGGAGGAGGGAGAGGAGAGTCAGGAGGGAAAGGAAGGGGAAGGAGGATGGAGAGGAGGGGGAGGAGGGAAAGGAGGGAGAGGGAGGCAGGAGGGATGAAGGAGGGAGGAGGTAAGGAGGGAGGAGGGAGGACGGAGAGGACGGGGAGGGAGGGAGGAGGGAGGAGGGAGAGGAGAGTCAGGAGGGAGAAAGAGGGGGAAGGAGGAGGGAGAGGAGGGGGAGGAGGGAGAGGAGGGAGAGGGAGGAAGGAGGGATGAGGGAGGAGGGGGGAAGGAGGGAGGGAGAGGAGGGAGGAGGGAGAGGACGGGGAGGGAGGGAGGAGGGAGGAGGGAGAGGAGGGGGAGGGAGGTAGCCTTGTTTAGCGTAGCCCCGCAGGGCAACCTCGGCGCCAGCCTTCGACGCTGTGGATACGAGTGCCATCCCCTGCTCCGCCTAGTGGGACAGGCGGACCGCGCTCTCGAGCCCACGAATCTGCATGTGAGCCCCGGCTGCTCGCAGCCATTCGCAACAGCAAACAGCAGCTAACAGCAGCTAACAACAGCTAACAGCAGCTAACAGCAGCTAACAGCAGCTAACAGCGGCTAGGAGCGCGAATTCGCGCTGTTAGCTGCTGTTAGCTGCTGTTAGCTGCTGCTTGCTGCTGCTAGCCGCTGCTATACCAAGCTGCTCTTGCTAGCTGATAGCTGCTCGTAAAGCCCTTGGGCCACTCTTGGGCAGGCCGAGCGCCCGCGCGATTTTCCTGGCCCGAAGGCCCCAGAGGGGCCCCGGAAGGCCCCAGAAGGGGCCCAAGGCCCCAGAGCCCCGGAAGGCCCCAGAAAGGGGGCCAAAAGAGCCCCCAGGACAGGCCCAGGACCGCCCCCAGAAGGCCCCAGAAGCGGCCCCAAAAAAAACCCAAAAACCGTCCAGAGGGGGGTCAAAACAGCCCCCGGGAAAGCCCCAGGACCGCCCCCAGAAGGCCCGGGCGCAACAAGAAGAAAAATTATTTGTTTTCTTGTTCTCCCCGGGCCCTTTTGGCGCCCCCGGGGGTGCCCCCGAGCGGCCTTCGGGCGCCTGCCGGCTACTTCGGGGGCGGCCCGTCTCTCCTCCTCCTCCGCCTCCGCCTCCTCCGCCTCCTTCCCTCTCACACCAGCACCGCTGGCCGCTGGCGAGTCTCCAGGGGTTAGAGTGCACACCAAAAAAAGGCTGGAGAGCGAACGCCACATGGGCTTCCAGGAGTTGGGCACGCCTTGCCCGTGGGTGCAGATGTGTCCAGGAGCGTGCACTGGTGCAGACCAGGTGCTGGAAGCGAAGAGCAAGAACAACGCTGGTGGCCCTCACTCAGGAAGGTTGGCCGATGCAACACATGCCACTCACTCCTGAGTCAGCGCCGACAACTGGCTATATCAGACACATGACTTCGCTGTGTGCGTGCGCGCGCGTGTGGTGTGTGTGTGTGTGTGGTGGTGTGTGTGTGTGTGTTGTGTGTGTGTGTGTGTGTGTGTGTGTGTGTGTGTGTGTGTGTGGTGTGTGTGTGTGCGTGTGTGTGTGGCGTGTGTGGTGTGTTGCGTGCGTGCGTGTGTGTGTGTGTGTGTGTGTGTGTGTGTGTGTGTGTGTGTGTGTGTGTGCGCGTGTGTGACGTGTGTGCGTGCGTGCGTGTAGTGTGTGTGTGCGTGCGTGCGTGCGTGCGTGCGTGCGTGCGTGCGTGCGTGCGTGCGTGCGTGCGTGCGTGCGTGCGTGCGTGCGTGCGCGCGTGTGTGCGCGCGCGTGTGCGCGTGTGTGAGGGCGGCGCCGAGGAGCAGGGGAGGCGGGAAGCGACAGCAAAATAAAGACATCGGCGAAAAAAAAAAAAGTGACCGACGAGTGGCGCTGTTTTGGCACTCAGGCCGAACGACTCCCCTGAGGTCAGAGTTGGGCCACTATGTCGGGGACCCACTCGCGGAGCCGCGCGTCCGCTCTGGGATGGCCCAGCAAGCCGCCGGCCAGCGGCTGCAGGTCCTGAATCTCCCGCTGCAGGCGCCCAGCCTCCTCCGCGAAGTCGCGGGCCCTCCCCGGGTGCGCGGCCGACCATCCGTTAGAGCCAGCGCGCCACAACATCCAACACCGGAGCACGATGACCGACCGCACAGGGTCGTCGCGGCTCTCCCCGTAGTGCGCTGGGGTTAAAGTCTTACTTCTGTTTTTGTCCCCCATTCCCCCGGGTGGGGGATGGGACCAACCCTCATGCATGACGATTTTCACATCTGGGTTGCCCGTGTTGTCCGGGATGTAGAAGAAGCCGTTGTCCCAGAGCGGCGGCCTCCGGCCCCCTCTCGGCCCAGCGCCCCCGCCCCTCCCAGGGGGGCCAGCGACCTCCTCTGAGCCCAGGCCTGGCAAGTCTTCGAGGTCGACCGCCAGGGGGGCGTCGCTGCCGGCGGGCTCGCCGCCAGATTCTGACGCCGAGTCCGAGCCCACGCTGCTCCCTTCGGGCGTGGAATCTGCGTCCGTGTCGACGACCCTAGATGAATCGGACAGGCCTGGGAGGTCGTCCTCGGAAGAACCGCCGTCGCCGTCCAACCCTAGATCCTTCGGACAGGTCTCCAAGCCCGCGCCGTCGCCCGCCTCCTCGTCGCCCTCGGGCGCCTCAGCGCGCCGCGGGCGGGGCAGCGGCTCAATGAGGCGGCAGCCCGCCTCGGCGGCAAGGAGGAAGCCCCCGCCGGGCGCGGGGCCCCCTCGCACGCGGAATCGAAAAACACCGAGCACGTCAGCGTCGGTGTAAGCATCCTCGAGGACAGCCAGCGGGAGGATAGCTGCTGCCACATCAAAATCCTCCAGGATATTGTACGTCAACACGGCCCCAGTCAAAAATGGTTCCATGTCGATGGCGTAGGTTCTCCCAGCCAGAGTGTACAAAAAGAACATGTGCTTCCTGTTCGGGCGGACGTGGATGCCGTGCCACCCCGAACGGCGCTCCAGGATGACCCCCCACTGCGTCTCGCAAGGCTTCCACTGGTCGACCTCTGGCCCCACGCGGGCGGCAGGCAGCGGCAAGCCGGGCCGGGCGCGCAGGCGGTGGTTCCGGGCGCGGCGGCGACCTGGGGCGGACTGCATCTTCTCCGCGAACTGCTCCATGTTCTCGTCCAGCCACTGGGCCCACTGCGCCCTCGTCAAGGGCACGCGGCACGCAAGTAACAACGACTCGTACTCCCGCTCAGCAGCGGCCACCAAGGCGGCCCGCTGGGATTCGAGCTCGTCGGCATGCTCCTCGATGTACGCGAGCCGCCGCGCGGCCGTGTCGTCTTCGTCGGGGTCGGAGTCACCGACGCGCCCAAACTGCTGGCCGCGCGGGCGGAGCGCACCCACCTTCCATGCCAAGCTTTCCTTTCGTATCTTCCGACAGCGCCGCACCTCCCTGGCCGCCGCCTCCAATTTAAAAGCTCCGGCCTCCCTATGTTTGGCATGTCGAACGCACGTCATGTCGCGAGAGGCCGTGGCAATGTTGGTCACCTTGGAGGTCTCCCAACGTTTCGCCTCGGCGTGCCTTCGCTCCGCTGGCAGGGAAGTGGCCAGCGCCTCCTGACAGGTTCGCTGCAAAAAATCCTGCACGGGCTCGGATGCGAACCAACGAATTGCGCTCATCTCGTCCCCCGTCGCCCAGGCGAGGGAGTACAACTGAAACGTGACGCCGACATCCAATTTCCCAGCAGGCCCGTGCAGCAATCGCAAGATATGGGTCGTGTACGTCTGCGGGAACCACGCACGGCACAAGTAGCAGAGCTGGAACGGGTACGCTTTGAAAACGTCGAAACGCACAATGAGGTCCACTGCCGTTCCAAAAAGCACCCCCGCGGCCGCCCCCGCGTCTAATTCCTGGTCTTTGCACATCGTGGACAAAAGCCGCTGCAATCTCTCGTTGACAACCTCGTGGGCGGCACCTTTTGCTAGAACGACCACTGTCGGGAGGGCGCCCGGCTTTGGCTCGGCGCAGGTGAGGGCCTCCACGCCGCCAGTCAACTGCAGTACCATGGACGCCCTGCGCAGCTCTTGGGCTGCCAGCGGACTTCCGAAAAACCTTTGGATGGCTGTCAATCGCTTGCGGTTTTGTTCCCTGGGTTTCGTCCTCGCTAGCACGAAAGCGTTCTTCGGCATGTCCACGAAGTGCATCGTAAGCATCTGGTCGACCACGCCGCGGAACGTGAAGAAACGCGTGAGGGTCGGGTGCGACTCGGGCCGCAACAATGTCCGAACCAGAAAATCAACAAAACGCCGAAGAAGCCCTGGCCGCGCCGCCACGTCGTCCACGCCAGGGGCAACGGCGTGGACCAGCCGCCAGGTGCCGCAGTTCCAGAGGGCGAGCATCTCGTCTGGGATGACGTGGCTGGTGTACACTTCCCGCAACACCTGAACCTGGAGCCGGCCCCCCTCGTCCTGGTCGGCATGGGGTACCACCCGCAGCTTGGCGGAGACCCAATCGTGAACCTGGGTGCAGAACTCCTCGTAGTAATCGTTCAAAACGTATTTGAACAGGCGGACGGCGACGCCAGCGATAGCCTCGCGCAGCGCCCCACCAGCGATCTCGGCGGCGACCCCGATCACGCCGCTCTTCGCGGACAGAGCTGCTTGGTGAGTGGCGCAACGGACGACCGCCAAGAAGTACCGCACACGGCGGCCCAGGGGGTCCGCTTGCACGCAGGAAAACAACAACCTCGCTGCCGCACCATTTGTCGCGATGCCATCACCAATCAACAAATGCATCACCCAGAGTTCTTCGTCCCCAAGGGGCTGGCTCCAGTTGGCGGTGACCTGCCGTAGTATGCCCTCTAACGACGTGCACAAGGTTCCGGCCGTTTTGTCCCCCAGCGCCTCCATCTCGGTAGGGACTTCCTGCCGCAGGGAACCGGCGACGAGCGTAACCACGTGTTGCTGCACCTTGGACGTCCTTGCTCTGCGCGGGACGGCAGGCCCGTCGCGGGCGTCACCGCTGCGCAAACGAATATCCGCCTCATCTTGCACGTGCACTATGTGGACAGCCGCAAACGTTCGGCCGACACAATGGGCTTCCAACATATGTGATGACACATGCCGTGCGACGACATTGGAAACCATGGCAGTGTACATCTCCACCCAGGCGTCTTTCACTTTGCCAATCGACGGCCTGCTAACAGTGGTCTTATCAGAGCCAGCACAAACAGCGAATGCCTTAGCCAATGCCCGCCTGGACACATGAGGCGCCGCTAAAAAAACCCGCACGATCCATTCCTGGGACAGGCGGCCCCCAATAGTCTTGGATTGCGACAAGGTAGTTACCCGCTTCTCTAACTGTTGCACCTTTTTGCTCAACCGATGCGCCCTCTGACGATGCCGCTCCGCTCTGCGCAAAGAATCCCCACCCCGTTTCTTCTTATTCTTTATGGCCCGTGGGAACTCTTGAGCTAATACTTTCCCCAAGTTGTCAAGAGCAGCTTCGGTCAACGGATACGCCCCGCGAGAATTCGCTACCTGGGCGCGTAAGTTCGCCAAAAGGACCCGCAGGCGTGTCGGCAGGCCCAACATTGTAATATCGCTTGGGCCAACATGGCTACGGAGAAGAGCGCCCCCGATGGCTACGGAGATGAGAGGAGCGCCCCCGATGGCGCCAAAATCTCAGCCTCGAAATAAATCCGCCACCGTGCCCTCGGCGCGAAGTAGAGTGCCCCAAAGCACACGCAGCCTCGAGACGTTGAAGATAATAGTCTCTTCAGAACCCCGACCCAGAAGTTCCTGGGCGCTCTTGGGCGTTCCTGGGGGCTCTTGGGCGCTCTTGGGGTTAGTCGCGTGGGCCTCAGGGGGGCAATTTTCTGACACCCCTCACGAGGATCGTGGCCTTCGACCCGCCCCTAGAGGCCCCCAGGAAGCCGCGAGAGACCCCAGGGGCCCTCAAGAGGAACCCAAAGAGCCCCAACAGGCCCCAAAGAGGCCCCAAAGAGGCCCAAAGAGGCCCCAGGACTGCCCCCAAGAGGCCTCAAGAGGCCTCGAAACTGCCTCCCTGGGGCCCCAAATAAGCCAACCACGAGATCCCAACCAACATCCATGAGGCCTCTGACCCACCAACCAGGCACGGTGGCGGGATAGGCCGAAGGCCACTGGATAGCACTCGAACGCTTTGCCTTCTGCTCGGCCCGACTGAGGAGTTTCGGCGTCCTGCGAACCGCAATCCGATCCAGGTGTTCTTGCCGATTCTGATTGATATTGGCCTAACACAGTTTCTGATCGAGACGATTTTTTCTCAGCAGCGCCCCCGCATTTGGCGCAGAACCACGTGGGCGAAGACAGGAGGAGGAGGAGGAGGAGGAGGACGACGACGAGGAGGAGGACGAGGAGGGGGACGAGGGGGAGGACGAGGGGGAGGAAGAGAGGGGGGTACCCCCGAAGCCGCTAGACGGCGCCCGAAGGCCGCCCAGGGAGACCCCAGGGTACACAGCGGGGCCCGGGCCGAACAAGCCTTCTTGGAGCTGTCCTGAAGCTTTTCTGGGGGCTCTTTTGGGTTCCTTTGGTCCCTTGCGCGCCCTTTTTTTGAGCCCTCGGATGCCCTCCTGGGAGCAATCGCGGGCCCCCCCAATCCGGACCAGGTGCCTCTTGGGTCTGCTCGGGCACTTTGTGGGTTTTTCTGGGGGGGGCATTTGGGGTCCCCTCAGGCCCTCCCAGGGGCAATCGCGGGACGCTCGAATCCCAGCCGGGAAAATCGCACGGGCACGTCCTCCTCCTGCCTCCTGCCCTCGCCCCTTCCGCTCATGTGCGTGGGGAGGCTGGTCTGCCCTCAAGACTTCCCCGAGCGAGTGGGGGTGCTGACATCACCAACTTGCTTTGCGCAACGGGCTCCGCTCCACTGCACTCCTCCTCCCCCTCCTCCTCCTCTTCCTGCTCGTGCTCTCCCTCCTCCTCCTCCTCCACCTCCTCATCGTCCTCGTCCTCCTCCTCCTCCTCCTCCTCCTCCTCCTCCTCCCCCTCCTCATCCTTTTCCTGGTGCCAACTGCGACCGCTGTGCCGAGTGAGCGCGCGCGCGTGCAGCCAACGACCGCAACGCGCTCACTTGAGCAAGCATTCCACAAATCCGCCGCCGCGCCTGCGAGGCAATGGCGTGTTGGAGTGCCTGTGGGCTGTCTGGTGCGGTTTCTGTATGCCTCTACTTGTTTTTTCCGCAACTTCTACTGGTGACCGTTCAAGTGTTTCTGTAAGCCCACACTTCTACCGGCGGAACGCTGTGTGCACCTCACCTTCTCCCGCAGGATGTGTCCCTTGTAGAAACGGTGCGCGCTCCCGAGGCAACGACTCCTCGCTAAAATACGCAGGCCTATAGTTTTGAGGCCGAATTCATCCAAGGAGCCCCCAACGAGGCCCTGATGGCCTGTACAACGGCCCGCGGCGACCTTTGGGCGGCGCCAACCAAACAAGCGCGGGCAGCAGCAGCTAGCAGCAGCTAGCAGCAACTAACAGCAGCGAAACGCACAGAAAAGCAGCCATTAATCCTCTCAAAGTTGCGCCCGGCAATTGCCACATAATGGGTCCCCGGGCGCCCCCTGAAGAGGAGAGAAGAGGGACGCCCGCTCGACATTTGAAGTGGGAAGGCGGTTGCCCAAAAAATGTTCCCAGACATCCGGCCGCTCCAATTTTTTCGATGCGCGGGCCTGGCCTAGGGCCGGCTTTTCGCCCTGAATCCTTTTCTGACCGCCCCGAGGCCCGGCGAGGGCCCCCGGACGCCGAAAACTGCCGAAAACCCGCCGCTCCAGCTTTGGAGCGTCATGTCTGGGTTGAGACCGTGGACCTGGGACGCACTGAAAGCCCACCTCAACCTGGTGGCGGCCCCAAGCGCCCGGCGCTTACCTGCACGCGCCGCCATGCCCGGCACTCGGCACCGACTTTCCGCACAGCTTGATGCAGCTGGCGCTGCAACTGCAGCTCGGACCACGCGAGAAGGCCCATCGAAGCAGACGCCCCTCTTTCGGACGCTTGCGAGCATGCACTTTGCGAGTAGTGGAACGCGATCAGTGACCCTCGCTCACGAGACTCCAAACATCGTCCTGAAGACTATGTATTGGCTGTGTTTTTTTGTTGGAAGATCCCTCCCGTAAAAGGACAGGCCCGACGTAATCCTGGTGGTGTGGTCCCACCTTTTTCTCGCCCACGATGCAGTATTCGGCCTGACCTAAGGAACGATCAGTGAGGAACGAAACCCCTTGTTGTTCCAAGCTAGTCTACGCAGTCCGAAGGAACACCAGGGTGGCCCGCCGCCGAAAAAGTAGCGGAACGCATGCAAACCAAAAGAACCGCCTTGCCCCTTGAGAAAAGAAAATGTTCCTTATTCAAGCAGGATCCTGTGTCTTCATGCAAGCGACCCGTATCCGAAGGAGGCGCGGCCAGGACGCCCCAGGACCTCGGGAGGGCCACGCTGGCGTTCGGCGAGCGAGGCTGGCCAGCGAGCGGCGCTGAAAATGGGCAGAGGAGGCAAGGATGCCGACGATGATGGTGATGGTGATTGTGATGGTGATGACGATGCTGAAGGCAACGAGGATGATGATGAAGATGCTGACGATGATGATGATGCTGATGATGGTGATGATGATGGTGATGTTGATGGTGATCATGGTGATGATGATGATGATGATGCTGATGGTTGTGATGATGATAACGATATCGACTGTATTACCAGCAATGCCAATAATAATGATACGGCTGTCATGGAGATAGCGATGAGGATAGTAATGATGATAGTGTTAATGATGATGATGCTGATGATGAACAGATCAGAACCCATTTGGGGGCGAACATATGTCCCGTCCAACAGAAGCCCCTAGGATCGGGCTACACCCGAGCGTCAGTTTGCGATGCGTGACCTTGCACCTCGAAGCTCACAGCACGGATTAGCCCTGCTGCAGCCGCGGTGCAACCTGAAGCAAGCGCAGAACAGCTGACATGTCGGAGCTGCTCCACCGCGCAGAAAACCCCTGCGCGGCCGCGCGGCTGAGCACAGGCAGGGCGGTTCGCTCGCTGGGGCGCAGGGGGGACGGGGGAGTTGACGAAAGAGGAGGGAAGAGGGGGATGACTCTTACGACGGCGACAATGACGACAACGAGGACCAGGATGATCATGATAATGCTGGTTTGGTCCATCGTCGTATGGAAATGTGATCGGTAACGACGACGCCGGATGTGATCATGATGATGATGGTGACGACGGTGCTCATGACGGTGATGACGACGATGTAAGCAGGCTGAGCAGCACCGTTGTAAGAGAACGCGCTGGCGGGGCGTGGGCGCTCGCGCCGGCAAGCTCACATGGTAGTAGGTCGATGGCGGGAACAGCAGTGGATGTAATGATCATGAAAATGGCGCGATGGCACGGTACATCGACAAAATGTTGCACCAACTGGCGCTGACAATAAATCGCGTCGCTGCTACATCAATCGTCTGTTCCCCCCCCCCCCATCCCCCGCGATCTTAATATTGGGTTCGGTCCGGGCTGGTCGAAACAGCTCACTGGTGCAACATTTTTGTCGGGAGCCCCCGGGCGGAACAGGGGTTTTCGCCATGCGCCCAATATTCAGATTGGGGGGAAAGGGGAATGGGGGGGGGCAAGAGCAACGCAGTACAGGTGCCAATGCACAGCAAAACTGGTGCAATATTTTGTCGATGGACGGCGCAGGGGATCGCTCGCTGCAGCGGAAAATATGCAAGCGCATGCTTTGCGAACTGGGCACTGGGAACCTTCCGTAGTGATACGTCCTGAGGAAGTCTCAAGCGAAACGGCCGCTGGGATTCACGGCGGTGGCCACTGTTGGTGAAGACTTCTCAAGCGCAACGGCCCTTGGGACTTGTCCGTGGTCACGAATTATGAAGAATTCTCAAGCGAAGCTGCTCCTGCGATGATATAGCGTGAGGAAATGTTGCGCGAAACGGTTTCTGGTATTCTTTTGCGTTGATAACTTTCGAAAGCAAAATCAAGCGAAACAACACCTGTGGTCATGTTCGAATCATTTAATACGAAGCGGCCGCTGTGGTTGTTATATATTGTGAAGACGTCTCAAGCGAAACAGCGACTCCGGGAGACTCCAGCGGACTCCACCGAAGTCTCCTCGGGATGCCCGCCCCCCTGGCGGGGCTCGTGGTCTTGTCTTACCTCTGTTAAACCGGCGAAGAGCCACTCCTGAGTACGACCCGAATCAGCGTAGAGGAGCATCCATCGGTCGGAAAAAATTGGCGGAAAAATTGGGTAGAGAAGCGTGCACTGTAGATTGGGCTCCCGCGCGCCCCCCTGGAAAAGAAAGAAGAGGGACGCCCGCTCGACACTTGAAGTGGGAAGGCGGTTGCCCAAAGGATGTTCCCAGACATCCGGCCGCTCCCATATCTGGGCCTGGCCTAGGGCCGGCGTTTCGCCCTGAATCCTTTTCTGACCGCCCCGAGGCCCGGCGAGGGCCCCGGACGCCGAAAACTGCCGAAAACCCGCCGCTCCAGCTTTGGAGCGTCATGTCTGGGTTGAGACCGTGGACCTGGGACGCACTGAAAGCCCACCTCAACCTGGTGGCGGCCCCAAGCGCCGGCGCTTACCTGCAGGCGCCGCCATGCCCGGCACTCGGCACCGACTTTCCGCACAGCTTGATGCAGCTGGCGTTGCAACTGCAGCTCGGACCACACGAGAAGGCCCATCGAAGCAGACGCCTGTTTTTCGGACGCTTGCGAGCACGCACTTTGCGAGTAGTGGAGCGGCGCTCGGTGACCCTCGCTCACGATCGCCCAAACATCGTCCTGAAGACTATGTATTGACTCTTTTTGAAACATTCCTCCCGTAGAGGGACAGGCCCGACACTACCCTGGTGGGGTGGTCCCCCCCTCTCGCCCACGATACAATATTCGGCCTGACCTCAGGAACGATCAATGAGGAACGATGCCCCTGTTCATCCCAAGCTAATCTACGAAGCCCAAAGGAACACCAGGGTGGCCCGCCGCCGAAAAAGTAGCGGAACGCATGCAAACCAAAAGAACCGCCTTGCCCCTTGAGAAAAGCAAGTGTTCCTTATTCAAGCAGGATGCTGCGTCTTCATACGCGCGACCCGTATCCGAAGGAAGCGCGGCCAGGACGCCCCAGGACCTAGGGCGGGCCACGATGGCGTTCGGCGAGCGAGGCTGGCCAGCGAGCGGCGCTGAGGATGGGCCGAGGAAGGATGCCGACGATGATTGTGATGGTGATTGTGATGGTGACGGCGATGCTGAAAGCAACGAAGATGATGATGGCGATGCTGACGATGATGATCATGATGATGATGGTGGTAATGATGATGTTGACGGTGATATTGGTGATGATGATGCTGCTGATGGTGATGATTGTGATTGTGATACTGGTAGTGATTGTATCACTAACAATTCAAATAATAATGATACGGCTTTCATGATAATACTGATTGTGATAGTAATAATGATATTGTTAATGATGATGCTGCTGGCGATGATCAGATCAGAACCCATATGGGGACGAGCATATGTCCCGTCCAACTGAAACCCCTGGGATCGGGCTACACCCGAGCGTACGTTTGCGATGCGTGACCTTGCACCTCGCAGCTCACAGCACAGATTCGCCCTGCTGCAGCCGCGGTGCATCCTGAAGCAAGCGCAGAGCAGCTGACATGTCGGAGCTGCTCCTCGGTGCAAAAAAACCCTTTGCGTGGCCGACCGGCTGAGCACAGGCAGGGCGGTTCGCTCGCTGGGGCGCATGGGGGACGGGGGGAGTTGACGAAGGAGGAGGGAGGAGGGGGATGACTCTTACGACGGCGACCGTGACGACAACGAGGACCAGGATGATCATGATAATGCTGGTTTGGTCCATCGTCATATGGAAATGTGGTCGGTAACGACGACGCCAGATGTGATCATGATGATGATGGTGATGATGATGTTAATGATGATGATGACGACGATGTAAACAGGCTGAGCAGCACCGTTATAAGAGAACGCGCTGGCGGGGCGTGGGCGCTCGCGCGGACGAGCTCACATGGTAAGAGGTCGATGGTGGGAACAGCATGGGATGATCATGAGAATAGTGCGATGGTACGGTACATCGACAAAATGTTGCACCAACTGGCGCTGACAACAAACCGCGTCGCTGCTACATCAATCGTCTGTTTCCCCCCCCTCCCCCGCGATCTCAATATTGGGTTCGGTCTGGGCAGGTCGAAACAGCTCACTGGTGCAACATTTTTGTCGGGAGCCCCCGGGCGGAACAGGGGTTTTCGCCACGCGCCCAATATTCAAATCGGGGGGAAGGGGGAATGGGGGGCAAGAGCAATGCAGTACAGGTGCCAATGCACAGCAAAACTGGTGCAATAGTTTGTCGATGTACGGCATGAGCTGTGCGACAGTGACGGCGCAGGGGGTCGCTCGCTGCAACGGATAATATGCAAGCGCATGCTTTGCGAAGCGGGCGCTGGGAACCTTCTGTAGTGATGCGTCCTTGAGAAGTCTCAAGCGAAACGGCCGCTGGGCTTCTCTGTGGTGGCCATTGTTGGTGAAGACTTCTCAAGCGCAACGGCCCTTGGGACTTGCCCGTGGTCATAAGTTATGAAGAATGCTCAAGCGAAGCTGCTCCTGTGATGATATAGCGCGAGGAAATGTTGCGCGAAACGGCTTCTGGCATTCTTTTGCGTTGATAATTTGCGAAAGCAGAATCAAGCGAAACGGCGCCTGTGGTCATGCTCGAATCATTTAATACGAAACGGCCCCTGTGGTTCTATATTGCGAAGGCGTCTCATGCGAAACGGCAACTCCGGGAGACCCACGCGGACTCCGCCGAGGTCTCCTCGGGATGCCCGCCCCCCTGGTGGGGTTCGTGGTATTGTCTTACCTTTGTTAAGCCAGTGAGGGGCCACTCCTCAGTACGACCCGAATCAGCGTAGAGGAGCACCCATCGGTCGGAAGAACTTGGTGGAAACATTAAGTAAAGAAGCGTGCACTGTATATTGGGCTCCCGCACGCCCACTGAAGAGGAGAGAAGAGGGACGCCCGCTCGACACTTGAAGTGGGAAGGCGGTCGCCCAAAGGATGTTCCCAGACATCCGGCCGCTCCGATATTTTCGAAGCGTGGGCCTGGCCTAAGGCTGGCTTTTCGCCCTCTATCATTTTCTGGCCGTCCCGAGGCCCGGCGAGGGCCCCCGGACGCCGAAAACTGCCAAAAACCCGCCGCTCCAGCTTTGGAGCGTCGTCTCTAGGTTGAAACCTTGGACTTGGGACGCACTGAAAGCCCACCTCCGCCTGGTGGCGGCCCCAAACGCCGGCGCTTACCTGCAGGCGCCGCCATGCCCCGCACTCGGCGCCGACTTTCCGCACAACTTGATGCAGCTGGCGCTGCAACTGCAGCTCGGACCATACGAATAGGCCCATCGAAGCAGACCGCAGTGTTTCGGACGCTTGCGAGCAGGCACTTCGCGAGTAGTGGAACGCGCTCGGTGACCCTCGCCCACGATACTCCGAAGACTATGTATTGACTGGTTTTGGAATATTCTTTCCGTAGAGGAACAGGCCCGACGTAACCCTGGTGGTGTGGCACCCCCTCTCGCCCACGATACAGTATTCGGCCTGACCTGAAGAACGATCGATAAGGAGCGAAGCCCCTATCTGTTCCAAGTTAGACTACGCAGTCCGAAGGAACACCAGGGTGGCCCGCCGCCGAAAAAGTAGCGGAACGCATGCAAACCAAAAGAACCGCACTGCCCCTTGAGAAAAAAAAATGTTCCTCATTCAAGCAGGATCCTGTGTCTTCATACGCGCGACCCGTATCCGAAGGAGACGCGACCAGGGCGCCCCAGGACCTCGGGAGGGCCACGCTGGCGTTCGGCAAGCGAGGTTGGCCAGCGAGCGGCGCTGAAAATGGGCCGAAGAGGCAAGGATGCCGACGATGATGGTGATGGTGATTGTGATAGTGATGACGATGCTGAAGGCAATGATGACGGTGATAACGACGCTGACGATGATGCGGATGATGATGATGATGATGATGATGATGATGATGGTGGTGATGGTGATGATGTTGGTGGTGATATTGGTGATGATAATGATGACGGTGATGTTTGTGATGATAACGATGTTGATTGGAATTCTGACAATGGCATTGACAATGATACGGCTGATGATGAAGATAATGATGGTGATAGTAATGATGAGACCAATAATGATGATGACGATGACGATCAGATCAGAACCCATAAGGGGGCGAGCATAAGTCCCGTCCAGCAAAAGCTCTAGGATCGGGCTACACCCGAGCGTCAGTTTGCGATGCGTGACCTTGCACCTCGCAGCTCACAGCACGGATTAGCCCTGCTGCAACCGCGGTGCAATCTGAAGCAAACGCAGATCAGCTGACATGTCGGAGCTGCTCCACCGTGCAGAAAACCCCGCATGGCCGCGCGGCTGAGCACAAGCAGGGCGATTCGCTCGTCGCTGGGGCACAGGGGGGAGGGGGGGCTTGACGAAGGAGGAAGGAAGAGGGGGATGACTCTTACGACGGCGACAGTGACGACAACGAGGACCAGGATGATCATGATAATGCTGGTTTGGTCCGTCGTCATATAGAAATGTGGTCGGTAACGACGACGCTGGATGTGATCATGATGATGGTGATGATGATGCTTATGATGACGATGACGACGATGTAAGCAGGCTGAGCAGCACCGTCGTAAGAGAACGCGCTGGCGGGGCGTGGGCGCTCGCACGGGCGAGCTCACATGGTAATAGGTCGACGGTGGGAACAGCAGTGGATGGAATGATCATGACATTGGTGCGATGGCACGGTACATCGACAAAATGTTGCACCAACTGGCGCGGACAATAAATCGCGTCGCTGTTACATCAATCGTATGTTCCCCCCCCCCCCCATCCCCCGCGATCTTAATATTGGGTTCGGTCTGGGCTGGTCGAAGCAGCTCAGCGGTGCAACATTTTTGTCGGAAGCCCCCGGGCGGAACAGCGGTTTTCGCCATGCACCCAATATTCAGATCGGGGGGAAGGGGGAATGGGAGGCAAGAGCAACGCAGTACAGGTGCCAATGCGCAGCAAAACTGGTGCAATATTTTGTCGATGTACGGTATGAGCGGTGTGACAGTGACGGCACGGGGGATCGCTTGCCGCAGCAGATAATATGCAACCGCATGCTTTGCGAAGCAAGCACTGGGAACCTTCTGTAGTGATACGTCCTGAAAAAGTCTCAAGCGAAACGGCCGCCGGGCTTCACTGTGGTGGCCATTGTTGGTGATGACTTCTCAAGCGCAACGGCCCTTGGCACTTGTCCGTGGTCATAAGTCATGAAGAATTCTCAAGCGAAGCTGCTCCTGTGAAGATATAGCGTGAGGAAATGTTGCGCGAAACGGTTTCTGGCGAAAAGCGTGAAGAAGTCTCAAGCGTTTGAAAATGTTGCGATGATAAAGCGTGAAGAGGTCTCAAGCGAAACGGCGACTCCGGGAGACTCCAGCGGACTCCGCCGAAGTCTCCTCGGGACGCTCGCCCCCCTGGTGGGGCTCGTGGTCTTGTCTTACCTCTGTTAAACCGGCGAAGAACCACTCCTGAGTACGACCCGAATCAGCGTAGAGGAGCATCCATCGGTCCGAAGAACTTGATGGAAACATTAAGTAAGGACACGCGCACTGTAGACTGGGCCCCCGCACGCCCCCTGAAGAGGAGAGAAGAGGGACGCCCGCTCGACACTTGAAGTGGGAAGGCGGGCGCCCAGAGGATGTTCCCAGACATCTGGCCGCTCCAATTTTTCGTTGCGCGGGCCTGGCCTAGGGCCGGCTTTTCGCCCTGAATCCTTTTTCTGACCGTCCCGAGGCCCGGCGACGGCCCCCGGACGCCGAAAACTGCCGAAAACCCGCCGCTCCAGCTTTGGAGCGTCCTCTCTGGGTTGAGGGTTTCGACCTGGGACGCACTGAAAGCCCACCTCAACTTTGTGGCGGCCCCAAGCGCCGGCGCCTACCTGCAGACGCCGCCATGCCCGGCACTCGGCACCGACTTTCCGCACAGCTTGATGCAGCTGGCGTTGCAATTGCAGCTCGGACCATACCAGAAAAAGCAGACGCCTGTCTTTCGGACGCTTGCGAGCAGGCACTTTGCGAGTAGTGGAACGGCGCTCGGTGACCCTCGCTCTCGATAGTCCAAACATCGTCCTGAAGACTATCGTTTGA
>CAUYUJ010001801.1:0-2500 GCA_963575745.1 Prorocentrum cordatum
CGCCCGTTCCAGGGGTACCCATCGGCTCCCGTTTCCGGAGCCCGTGCGGAAGAGTAGAAGTCTGGGGAATCTTGACACCTGAGAGGTCTTGGAGATCTAGGAACGAAACTTTCTCATGACCTCTGGGGCGTGCCTGGTGGCAAGCGCCTGTGGGCCTGGGTGCCAGCGCCAGGCCTTGCGGCGAGGGGCTGAAAAGGGCCAGGCTTAGGTCGGGCACGTCCTCCTACAGGGGGATTTTGGGCGAATGAAAAATAGTAAACAAATAATCGAAAATAGGCAGAAAGATAATCAAAACATCGTCACCCGAGTATTGGTTGACTCTTTTTGGATACTCCTCCTGTAGAGGGGCAGGCCCGACGCAAGGCCAGGCCTTGGGGGCAGGCCCGGCGGCGGCGAGGCCACGGCCCCGAGGCTGTGGCCTCGCCCTCGTGCGCCACTTCACGGCGCGCGGCCCTGCGCGCCCTCGACACCGGCGTCTTGCGGCGCCGCCGCAGCCAGGCTGGCCTGGCCTCCCCGAGGCGTCTGGCGACTGTCCTGTCACTGATCCCCCGCGCCGCGTCGACGGTCGTCTTGGCGACCGCCGCGGTGACCTCGGCGCTCCCGCGGCAAAGCAGGACAACTCCAACGATCTTTTCTTCCAAGGCATCGGATGTCTCGCGGGGGCGACCACCGTGGCCAGACAGCTCGCCGCCCCACTCGACGCGACCGCGTGCCTTCGCATCAAGGACGCCTGCCACGGCGGAATAGCTCGGATGACTGCCATCGGGCGGCAATCTCCCGGCGCGCCCATCCTGCGAGGAACAAACCGTAGAGCACGCCCCGCGCGTGCGGTGATGAGCGCGCCGAGGGCGGCGCCGGCGTCCCGCGCGACGCCGGGGGCAAGCTGGGCAAGCTCCTGACGAACTGCATGCCTAAGAGTGCCGCTGCAAGCCGCTGGGCTCGCCGTCGCGGAGGCGAGCGCTGGCCGTGCAACCGCGAGGCTGACGCAGCGCCGCGCAGAGCCGAATCCATCGTAACCGTGGCGATCGCTTGGAGGGTGCCCAGCAGGCGCTCGCCCGACGACTGGTTTTCCCGTACAGTGTAGGTCGCCCGGCGGGCAAGCACCCTGCAAGTACCCAGTCCGCGAGTCGTCCCCCCATATCAGAAGCCGACGAGTGTGTCGGGCACATGGGTACTTGCACGCTTTCAAAAACAAATCCTTTCTTGTTTAGCTTAAAGCACAAATACCCGTGCAAGTACCCGTCATAAATATTAAATTCTCGTCTGTTTCAATATACTTTTCTGCTCGCGAGGCGGGTCCTCCCTGACAATTTACAAGGTCGGCGTGCTAAGGTACCGCGCGACGTAGCGGGCGTGGGCGACGAGCGCGAAGCAGCGTCGCGCGCTGGGGTTGGCGGGGGAGGGGGAGGGGGTCGGCGGGCCAGGCGCCAGCCACGCGCGCAGTCGGGCGTCGAGCAATTGCAGCGAGGGGCCAGTCAGTCAGTCTCCCTGTTAGAGCCTGCTCTTCACAGCAGCGAACTCGCCCTGGTCGAGCGCCCCAGAATCCAGCAGCTCCTTCAAGTCGCGCAACTCGTGGATGCACTCCTGCACCGTCCTGCGCCTCTTCGGGGCCTGCTGCGGGGCGTCGGCCAGGCCCTCCTGTGGCGGGTTGACGTCGGCGAGCGCCGCGCTCGCCTGTTGCTGCTGCCGCCCCTGGCCCTTGCCCTCCAGGAAAAGCTTCGCTGCGCAGAAGCCGCAGTGGCGCGTCACCTCCCGTCGCTCCTCCTCGCGCAGCTGGCAGTTGAAAGGCAAGTACAGGATGTGGCGGTCCATATGCTTGCTCTCGTTCTCGTCGACCTGGCCGTACCTCCTCAGCGTCACCCGCTGCGGTGCCGGCATCAGGACAGGGGCCGAGAAGTCGAACTGGGTGTTGCCACCTCTATTTTTTCGGCCGTGCCACTGGGATTTTGCCCGTGCCCTCCCGTGGAGTTCTTGAAGTAGTTACCCCCAGGGCATCCACACCTTGGCCTCCTTGTCGAACTCGAAATCGCTCAGCAGCGCTGTCTCCTGATCGAGGATGTAAGCGTAGTGCACCTCCTTGAGGCCCTTCAACAAGAAGCTTTTGACTGAGTCAGTGTCGCCCACGAGGCACGCATTGCGCTTCTCGGCGCGAGCGACACGCAAGGGCTCGAAGACCTCCTGCTGCAACCGTCCGTCCAAGCCATTGCGGCGCAGCAGATCTTTCATGGGGCGGTAGCAGGTTCCGTCGTCGTCGCAAACGCAGGCGCTGTTCTGGACGTACTCTTCCAACAAGGCCGTGCGAGAGAGCCCTGCCCGCCGCACTCGCTCCTTAGCCCCCACTGCCCGCTGCACTTTTGCAAAGTGAGCTTCTCCGTCGCTCTCGAGCAAGAGCGACAGGAGGGCCCTGTCGCCTGCCTCGCTAAGCTCAGTGGCCTTCGCCAGCGCCGGCTCGCAGGTGGAGAACCCATACTCCTGGCAGGCGTCGAAGAAGCTCAACGGG
>CAUYUJ010001801.1:15000-17500 GCA_963575745.1 Prorocentrum cordatum
AGGGGCGGGGGGGGGGCCACCACGCCACGCCACGCCCACAGTGGGGGGGGCCATCGCGCGGGGGTGGGCCCGATGGCATGAGCATGAGGGGGGGGGGGCAGACCCTGGACCATCTATCTCATATCCATTCGTCGATCCGTCCATCCATCCGTACCTCCATTCATCCATCTAGTCCTCCCTCCCACCCCACGCCCACGCCCCAAAGACCCATCCTCCTCGCTCCCACGCAGCACCCCCCCGCCCCCACAGGAGCCCCCCCCACTCCCACAGGAGCCCCCGACCCCACGACCACAGGGGGGTGGGGCGCCGGTGCGCCCGGTACAAATCCACTGGGGAAAGAGGGAGATGGGGAGTTCCAGGTCGTCGGCGGCACCTGGCGCGCCCTGTACGAACCCCCCCGGGAAGGCGGGGGGGGGGTCGTGCCACGGGGCACCGCCGACATATGCATATATATATATATATATATATATATGTATATATATGTATATATTTATGTTCATATATATATATGTATATACACACATATATATATATGTATATATATATGTATATATACACATATATAACACATTACCAAAAAAACATTCCTAACAGACTCCCGCACCCCTGCTTCCCTACGTGCTTCTGGCCCCTCCCTCCTCCACCACATCCTACTCCTTCCACACTCCGCCCTCCATCCCCCATGTTCGAACCGTCTATGAAAAATCACTTTGATCTGAAAGGCTCAAAAGTCTTGGGTGGTCATCCATCCCTCTTTCATACACAAGCTCCTCACTACATCCGAAGTTAAGCTGTCTGAGTTCTACTCTTCTCTCTCCTCGCGATGCTGGGTTTGCCTGCCCCCGCCTATCAGATACTGTTCCTTGCACAGAGGATTCTCCCGACTTGGCGGTCGATCATATCTTGTTGCATCTGTTCCGCTGCAGCATTCGCCGCGTTTCAGGATTGCCAGCTTGCTCCCGTCGTTCGGGTTTGTGCTCTCGCACGAGCGCAGGCAGCATCTGTGGATCCGAACTGCTCCTAGTCGTAACTGTCCCCCGTCCCCCTCCTTTTCCCGCATCCGCCTTCCCCTGGTCCTTCTCCTCCTACTTTTCCTGCTCCTGCTTCTTCCTCCTCATCCTGCCCGTCCTTTTGTTTATCCGCCACATCCTACTTGTACCCCTTTCCATGATTGCGCGCCATAAAGCGGGTCGTGTTGGGTTCCAATGGCACCTAGGACACATACCGGCTGGCGGATCAAACATGAACGCAATTGGAATGGATGTGTGGGAGGGGGTGATGCCAGATATGAAGCGCGCGAATCTAGCTTGTCCCTACTCTTGTCCTCCCTCTCTCCGCCCTCCTCCCCGCTGCCCTTCCCCCCGATCCTTCCCTCCTCCCTCCTCTCCCTCCTACATAAACTAATCCCTGTCGCCCCTACGGCACTCCCCGCGCTCCACTCCTACGCAACCCTCCTTGCTCATGATGAACTCCGCTGTCGCCTGACAAGCGTGCCCGCAGCAAGGCGGGCAAGACTCTTCGCCTGAGACTTCACCACAGCTTATGATCCAAAAGGTCCGAAGTTCCCAACAGCTGCACGGACAACGGCCTGGCCGTTTCCGAGAAGTGGACCTCGACTCAACGCAGCCCACGGCCGTCGTACAGGTTCAAGCCGTTACACGGGTGGAGGCGAGGCTGTTCTCCAAGTGTGGCGCTCGTCTCTGCGCCATGCGCGGTCCACTTGCTTTCGCCTTCGGAGCCTGCACGGGACCGGCGCAGGCACAGTGGCGTTAGAATGCGTCCCTCGCCCGAGCGCCGCGCGCTTTCGTCTCCGACTGACTGCGTCTCCCAGCAAACATGACCCCATGACCTGATGACAAATTTCGGACAGAGGGTTGGGGAGTCGGCAAGCTGTCCTGCCGCAGGACCGGCATCGCCTTTTCCTCCAGGGTAAAAAAACAACACCCTGACGCCGACGAGAGCGCGCGTTCATCTTGTTCTATCCCGTTTCCATGTTGCGCAGATGGACGTGACAGTGTCCCAGATACAGCCGTCGCCTTAGCGCTTAGCGCCTTGCGCATCCGATCTTGAAGGCTCCCCTCGGGTCGGGCGAAAGGGGGGGATAGCAAAGGGGGGGTTTGAGAATCAGCTCACGTAGCTGACTTTCCCGGCGCCTCCCGGCGCCGGAGGCGGCTATGTATCGAGGAAGGGGCCCCTCGGTGAGGCCGAAACCAGCTGCATGCAGCAAATTTCGTAACCCCCCCTTTCCCAATCCCCCCCTTTCGCCCGGCCCGATCCCCCACATGGGTGGAGGGCCGATCATGCTCGAAACGGGGCTCCCTGTCCTAGTCTGCGCTGCAGAAGTGCAAGAGCCGTGCAACATCTGCACGGGCGGAGGGCGGCTCTTGTTCTGCATTGACCTTTCGCTGTGGACTTCTTGGGAGCTGGTGCCCAAGGGAACAGTTGCGCTGCAGTTGCGCGGACGAAGGTCGTGATCCTTTCTAAAAGGGCTCTAGCTGGA
>CAUYUJ010001801.1:22500-96809 GCA_963575745.1 Prorocentrum cordatum
GGGCCGGGGGTGCACGGGAGGAGAGAGGAGGCGAGGCCACGGATGGGGGTGAGGGCCCGCCTCTGGCGGCAGTGCCTCGAGGTGCGGCACCAGGTGCTGGATGATCCTCGGGGCGGTCCACTGCCTGCCTCCTCCTCCTCCTCCTCCTCCTCCTCGTGCTCCTCGTGATCCTCCTCCTCCTCCTCCTCCTCCTCCTCCTCCTCCTCCTCCTCCTCCTCCTCCTCCTCCTCCTCCTCGTGATCCTCCTCCTCCTCCTCCTCGTGCTCCTCGTGATCCTCCTCCTCCTCCTCCTCCTCCTCCTCCTCCTCCTACTCCTTGTCCTCCAACCTCCTTTCCCGCTTTGCCCTCCTCCCTCTCCTGTTGCTGTTCCTGTCACACATCCTCCTTCTCCTCCTCCTCCTCCTCCTTCTCCTCCTACTCTGCCTTGTCGTTCTCCTCCCCCTCCTCCTCTTCGTCGTCCTCCTGCTCCTGCTGCTGCTCCTCCTCGTCCTCGTCGTCAGCCCCAATTGTCATTATGAGCAACTCCTCGTAGTCTCACCACTGGACGCTTGGCCTGAGACTTGCCAACACTGGTGACATTGAAACTGCGAAACTCTTATCAGCTACACGGATGGAAGGCAGCTGCTGCTTAATATGTAGCTCTCGCTTTGGCACTGCACACATGTGCTGTAAAACAACCCAACAACTACAGGGAGGGAGGGCGTATCCTGTTTAAACTAAGACTCTGGCTTGAGACCTCAACTTTTATTGCCAGACGTATAGAGTGAATACACACGGGTTGAGGGCGGTTTTCTTCACGTTGAACGGTCAGAGGGGTAAGGTTGGACAACAGCTACACGGGTGTAGAGCGGACCCATTTCAAAACGGGGCCCTACCTCGTTGTTCAAAGGGGCTTCCGACGTGAACAGGGTTTCTTGCAGGGGCTTATGATGAAGGGACTTGGCAAGCAAGGGAGGGTGCACTTTGCAAGTCCCCGAACGACGCGGTGACGCATCGTGCGATGACCTCGGGATTACCCTGGCCACGCAAAGTCAACGCCCCAAGGGATTCGCCCCGGGGGTCGGGCAGCCCCAGTCCTCTGCCCTTGAGCTAGATGGCATCTCGCAACACCTACCAAAGCTGTGGGCCAGGACGCCAGAACTTTTGCTGCAGCGCCTCGCTGCAAGTATCGCGGAGACCTCGGGGCAACTGCCCGCCGCAGCTCCAGCAACCAAAAGCATGGTCGTTCAAAGCGACCCGCGGTCATGAACCACATTATATTCAGCATCGCACGCGCGAACAGTGCAACGGAAAGGTGGCCGCGGTGAGCGTGATGCGCGCCATAGTAGCACAGTGTGAACGACGGGAAGAAGACCTCCCGCGGTGGGTCGCGCTGCGCCGACTCGCCGCTGAGGCCGAGACGACGACGTCGAGCCAGTCAACTCTCGCGAGGCCGTTTGGGAGAAGCCGAGGCTAGCCCAGGCCGGGGACTGGCCCATCTGGCATCGACCCGTTTCAGGTTCCAGAATCACCCTGGAACCGCTCCAGGGTGAAAATTGGAACCTGAAACGGGTGATTTTCTATCTGGGCGCTCTCATGAGCCTTATGGGCCGCCTCTCGGGGATGGGGGGGAGTGTACCCGAGCCCCAAAAATGGTCAGTTTCCAAATGATATCTCTTATTGGGGAGCCTTTTACTCGCGGCTGGGCCCTCCAGCCCAGTGTCGGGAGCGCCCAAATTGATTTTCACCCCGGAACCGCTCCAGAATGAAAATCCATCTGCAACCCTCTCCCAACGCAGAACAGCGCTCTCGGGGATGAGGGGGAGTGTATCCGAGCCCCAAGAACGGCTATCTTCCGAATGAAATCTCTGATTGGGGAGCCTTTTTCTCGCGGCTGAGTCCTCCCGCCCAACGTCGGGAAGTCCCACGTGGATTTTCACCCCGGAACCGTTCCGGGGTGAAAATCCATGTGCAACCCTCCCCCAACGCAAAACAGCGCTCTCGGGGATGGGGGGGAGAGTGTACCCGAGCCCCAAAAATATCAATTTTCCAAATGGAAGATCTTATTTGGGAACCTGTTTATCGCGGCTGGGCCCTCCCGCCCAGTGTCGGGAACGCCCAAATGGATTTTCACCCCGGAACCGTTCCGGGGTGAA
The DNA here is from genome assembly GCA_963575745.1 of Prorocentrum cordatum. NCBI lineage: Eukaryota > Dinophyceae > Prorocentrales > Prorocentraceae > Prorocentrum > Prorocentrum cordatum. The sequence goes on from CAUYUJ010001801.1 coordinate 24,636, forward strand.
AATCCCTCTACGACCCTCCCCCAACGTAAAAACGACGCTCTCAGGGATGAGGGGGAGTGTATCCGAGACCCAAGAACGGCCATGTTCCGAGTGAAATCTCTGATTGGGGAGCCGTTTACTCGCGGCTGGGCCCTCCCGCCCAGTGTCAAGGTCCTCCCTAGTGTCGCTGACGGTGGCCACTCGAGCGTCGACGTCATCAAACACCCAACAAGTCGCGGCTCATACTGTCGCCCTCACTCTTCAGGTCCACGGTAACTTGGAAAGTCGCGCGGCGACCCCCATCAAGCTCAGAACGGCAAACCTCCACGACATTGCTGGTGTTCTCCACCATCCATGACGGCCATGCCTTGGCGAACTGCGCTGGCAAAGCGAAGCGTCCATGAGTTGCGATCGACTTCGGCAATTGCCTGACCTGAGGCGCGCGGGGACGTCCAAGTTAACGTTCTCGCCACGATGGTCATCCTGGCTGGCGGCTGGCCGCTCACGATGTCAGTCCGCACGGCTGAGGGTGAGACGACGCGCAATAAGTAGATGGCGAACCTGGCCAAAATTCGCCCCGATCCGAAAATGCTGCGGCAATCCATATTCGATGGCTGGCGCCAAGCTGCGCCTGCCTTCTCGGGCGGTCTGCTTCGTTAAATCAAAGCGCATTCTCGCATCTGCCTTGCTCGTGCACTCGGCGAACGCATCCGCCACGTTCTTGCGCGTGCCCACTTTCGCTCCCTTAGAAGCTCCTCTCCTCACTTTCCCCCCTGCAACCATTACTGACAGATTTCGATGTACCTCGCTTTGCCGAACCCTCGTCTGCTAGCGATGGCGATCGTAGCCGCGGCGTCGCTCTCGATGGCACTGCCTTACTCGATGTCGAAATCTGTCAACGCCGACTGCACATGTAAACCTAATCCGACTTGCGCTCCAGCTGCAATCCCGCGAAACTCCGCTTCCCCCGAAGATGAGGCAATCGCGCTCCGGGCCTTGCTGCAGGACTCAAACACATTCGACCCCCACATCACTACACCTCCACTAGTGGACTTCCACGTTCTCGTCCACCCTGCGCGAGCAGCATCGGCCCATGCAACAAGTTCACCAGGCTGGTCCTGCCACTGGCAAAGGTGGCCCGACCTGTCATGGGTCTAAGCCACTTCTCCAATGTACCCAGACCCCTCTAGGATCCCACAATGGGCTTTGCCATGTCCCTAGAGAACTCCTGAACGGAGACCTAGATGTCGGACCGGTCCTGGGCTAGGTATTTGGCAGTTGCCGTTCAGGCCTGGAACTGCTTGGTCATCTATGGTGCTGCGTCCTCCTTGTGCTCCTCATTCATGAGTAACTTCTCCCCCGGCACTTCTGACTTCACCTTATCGCCCTCCAATTCTTACTCCTCGGCGCTTCTTTCGCCCACCCCACTTTTCCTTTACGGGCCCCGATCGCCTTCGCGCCCACTCCTCTCGGGGGCCCAGCCCCCCCCGCCCAATCCCCCGCTTTTTCTTCGAGCTCCCCCTTTGTTTTTTCGAGCCAAATCGCATCTTCATCGCGCGCTGTCAGAGCAAGGCCACCCACATGAGCGGTAAACCAGGTCCTCCGTGTTCTGCGTTTCCTGGCGCGCCGTGATGCCACGCCGCTGGTTAATCCCAACTGCGAGCGAACCCCCCATGCAAGAACATTGCAAATTGCTGGCGGCGTCTCTGGCGCCGCACATGGACTCGCGCAACCGGCCGCGCGCGCCCCGTTCATGATCCTGCCCGGGCAGAGTAGCGAATGGCAAATTTCTCGCTGGCGCGGAGAAGCGCGATCTCTTGACATCCGAGAATCTCCGCTCGATCATTTCCCCCGCTAGCTTCTGTCGCGAATGTGTTGAATCCGAATCCATCGGCAGCTGCTGCGACTAGAAAAAAACGCCATGGCCTCTAGAGGGAGGTCGAAGCACGTCCGACGTCCCGACGGGCCAAACGCGCGCTGAATATCTGGTGACATCTGTGGAGTACTCCTACGTCGCGCGCGCGGCTGCCCCCGGGGGCCCCCATGCGAGAAGCGCACCGTGCCAATCCCGCACGGCCCCCGCCACGGATGCCGGAACTCCTGTGGGCTGCCTGCAGGGCCTGCGAGAGCGTCTCGGGAGGCCACGAAGGCGGCCTAGGCCCGAAGTCACCAGAAGCCGTTCCAAGACGCCCATGACAGCCACCAGACGGCCTCAACCACCTCCAAGACGCCCGAAGATGCCTCCACGACCATTCCCAAGAAGCCCCCCTTAGACAAAATTGAATGATTCTCCAGTAGTTGTCGAAGATCTCCAACGCAATCCACTGTTCGGCCGCCGACCCTCTAAGACGGCCCAAGAAACAAGCCCAGAGATCGTTCCAAGACACCCCATTATGCCTCCAAGAGAATTCCAAAAGACCCACGGGAACTCCAGGACGGCCCAAGTGTCTCCGCAGACGGCGCTGGAGAGCCCCAAGCCACCATCTGGAACACCCCTCGATGGGGGGCCCAGCGAACGCGTCGAGCGCGCGGCCTCAAGAGGCGCCCAGGCTGCCCCGAGCGACCCCTGAAGGCACCCCAAGAAGGTCCAAGAGGCCCCCAAGAGGCGCCAAGAAAGCCCAAGGAGGCCCGCAAGGCGCCCACAGAAGGCCCCCGAGAGCCCCTATATCTGCTTCACGGGAGCCACCCGAGAGCCCCCCGAAGAGACGCCAAGAAGCACCCATGAAGACTCTCACCCGCAGCCACAGCAGCGCCGACCAGCCTCGCCGCGCGGCTTAGAGACGCGCGCGAAAACGCAAAAGGATGGCACAATACACGCTGGCGGAATGAGCGAAGCGATTAAAATGCGTTCTTCTCCTTGGAATTGTATTTAACTTGCCCGGCAACCTACTGCGCGTGGTGAGATGGGCTTGCTTCGACCCTTCTGTTCATGTCGATCCAGCGTGTTCCAACGAGACCTTTGTCCGCGTCGCCCAGCGAGCCCCCTCTTCCACCTGCTCATCAACCCCATGCTTCCTAAACTGCTCCATCTCTTCTTTTCTAGCCTTTCACGCCACCTGGCCGTCCGGCTCGTTGACCGCGACGTCATCCTAAGCGAAAATTCGTCCGTTGTTCCGATTGTGGACAATCGGGATGTCATTCATTGCAACGGGCCCTCCAGCCCCGTAGGCTTCACGGGCCTCGCAGGCTCCGGTTACTCTCGACCGTCTCGCACGTCCTCGCCGGAGGCGTTCCCACTCGGGATGGGATATCTCCTCCAACGGCCTTGTGAATAAAATGTGTGCTGATGTTCCTTGGCTTGCCCTTGGTCTGTCAATGTCGCTCGTGCCCGGCAATGGTGCCCAGTGCTCTGTCTTCTACAAGTTGCCCCTGCCAGAGTCTCAGGCAATCCCCCAAACGCACGACGCCCACAGTGGACCGCCAATGCCAGGTAGCACAAGTCGGGGCGCGCCAGAATCATGCCCAGCCAACTCCACCTGGAAGTCTTGACTGATCGCAGCCCAGCTTACTTCGTTAATGCCCGCGCTGTCAGCGCGATCGATCTCAATGTTCACCAGCTCGCCTGACTCGCAACGCAACCCATGCCTGTCATCTGCGTCGGTTGAATAAACCCTTCGAGCGTTACTCAGCAATGCTCGCGGGGGATACCTTCTGATCTCTGGGCCCTGCCTCCCCCGCTCCACTCCGCGCGTCGACTTTAGCCGGCGCGTGTCAGGCACAGCTCCTGGTCGACGCAACTACCGCTGGCCATGACCATCGCGGATGCAGAAGTCTTCCCTTTGAACCTCGTGTCGAAAATCGCCGCAACGCGCGTCGCCTTCGCAAGCATGAACTGCATTTTGCCCGGATAACCTCTGCGCTGGCGTCGTGCTCCAACTCGACGCCGCCTACAAAATATAAAATCAACTTTTCCTGTGAATTGGCGAAACTCCATGGCAAGGGCAAGGCGCTTGATCCCGTGAGCAAGACAAAATTCCAAGGCCCCGCCGAGTTGGTCACGCGCGGTGAACCCCATGGCTAACCCTGGAATGAGCCCCATCTGATCAACCACGCAGGTGAACCCAGCAATAGAGCACGCTTCACTCACATGGGTTTGCACTTCCTATTGGCCTGTGCCGCATGACTGGAGCGCTCGCCTGACTTCGTCAAACTGAGGCATGTCGTCACACTCGGGCCCCAATCGCCAATTCGCTATAGACGTATCTGATGCAAGCGAATGGAATCGCATCTTGGTGTCTTCGTCATCCCCCGACCCGCCATCCTCAAACCGTCAAGTAAACTGCACCCATTGGCCGGTTTACCACCCTCGCCATGCCACATCAGCCGTTTGTCTGGGGGCGCCAACTGCGACGCGGCAAGTGCATGACACGGCGAAGTTGCATCTCCTCTCTACTGGGCTTCACGTCGCAATGGACCTTCCCCCAGCAACTCGGCTTCCTCGCCGGCGAACGCGCCCTCGACATCATCTACCTCACTAGCCCCACTTTCACTGCGCCCACCGTCATTGACGTTGCCCATTCCATCGCTGTCTCCCGGGCTCACGGGCGGCTGACCGCCCGGCGCGATTGATCGACCTCGAGAGTTCCCAGCCTCGTAAAACTTCCAATGCCCACCGGCTCGGCAGACCCCAGAAATGCCACGGCGCCGGCGTTGAATAAGAATGCGCCGTGCACGTCGTGGATAGTCGCCCTCTTGCCGGTGGCTTCGTGCCCCGCGCGACTGCGCGGCTCGCCATCGGCGCCGCAGTGCGTCGCGATCTCGCTGCCCGACTCTACCATGTCATAGGCTGGGCCAAACATCTCCTCTACCTATTCGACCTGAATGGACGTGCTGACCGCTGTTCCACTTTAGCTGCATCCGGCGATGACACCTTGGCCATAGTTGCGCAGGACGGTTCCGTTCGCGGCGTCGCAATGTTTGCTGGCCTCGGACGCGCCGGCGCGCGCCCGCGCTGGTCGGGGCCCACCGCGTGGCGAGGCCCCGGGTCCACGGCAACTCCGATGGTCTCGGTCGTCTCCTTCACTTTTGCCACAGCGTGAGCCTCCCCTGCGACGGTCGACGCCCCTACCAAGCCCACGGCACAAGACCTCTGTAAACAACTGTTCTCGCTCCTCACGATGTCGCCAGACTCGCCTTTCCACGAGTCTTCTCGAATGCATCCGTTCCTGCTCTGGCGCCCCTGGCAAAGCCTCCGCGCGCTGACAGCCTTGATCCCGATTGCATTATTTCTCGCGCGTCTCGGCGCGCCCCGGCCCTCGGGCTCGCGGTCGGCGGGCGGCCTAAGGGCGTCGGCAACCGCGGGCCCCCCCGCGCGGTCGCAATCCTGAGGTTGGCCCATCAATGTGGGTCTTTCACCCTGCGACACTGGTCCTTCGCTGATGTATGGCAATTGTCAGCTATGCGCCCATTGCCTCCACGCGTGCAAAATATTCGCTGGCTGTGTGGAGCAATCCCCCTATCGCAGTAACCGCCCCGTCCGCGCTGCCCCCACTCGCCGCCATACTTCCCTTCGGAGGAATTGCCCACTTCGCCGCCCTCACCCTCCCATCTTTGCCGCGAACTTCGGGCGCGTTGCAGTCCCTCGGTGCATGTCCAATGCCGCTACAATTGTAACACTTGGCATTGCCTTTCCTTTTCCCTTCAGTAGCGGCTTCCGCGCTCTCTGTCTCGGAGTTGCCTCTCCGCCAGCTGCCCTCGCCCCGCCGCCGCAACCTTCCTCGTCGACCCAGCCTTGAACACTCCACCCTGATTGGTCCTGTTCCATGCCGTCAGCGCCGCTGACGCCGCCGACATCCATGGCACCGTTGTTCTTTGTGTCGGCGTCTCCCAGACCTCCCACTTGGCGTAAAGCTTCTGGTGTGTACCCAGGTTGAGCTCATCTGGGGTGCTGTCAAATCCCGGGGGGCCTTCGTCATGCCAGTCTCTGGCGCGGGCCATGATCGCTCGAAGCGCGGTAACCTTGAAAGGCAGCGGCAACGAGCAGACCGTTCCTTACTTCTCAAGGGTTTCCTCTAATGATCACTGCGCCGCACTCCTTCAGATTGAGGCCGGCTCTCGAATGTGCCTCGGCTGTTCTGGACTCATGGCCTGCGACATATTTCGCGCTACGGTAACTCTGGTGACCGCGGAATACGACTTGCAAATACTTTGGTCAGCAAAAGTCCACCACCGTCCGATGATCCCTTGGGCTTGCCGCGCGGACCTGTACCCCCGAATTTCCCATGTAGTAATACATACCACCAATCCTCCTCCGTGAGCTCGGAGTCACCCCTCTCGTCACCAATGTTGCGCAGCTGTATTGGCGTCTCTTGATACCCGAACAACGTGAGGCGCCCATTTCAAATACGCCAAGGGCCATCCGAGCCACCCTCTGAAATAATGCTGCCCATCGTCCCGAGTTTCTTGTTAAGGTTTTTGGTGACCCTACAGTACTCGTGTTTGACCGGATCTGAACTAACTCGTTGAGCATCTTGTCCTTTTTCACTCACGGAAGTTGGTCCCCTAGCCGTGAAACGTCTTAAGGTCCTGGAAGGCCTTGAACCCTCTGGTCGGTTTGCCCCCACAATTGCCGCGCGGGCCTCCATCCTCAATAGCCGCACTGAACTTACATATCTCCTTGAACGCACCAGTTTATACGTCCGTCTGAATCACAGTAGCCTTGGATATCGTAGCAAAGTTGCGCGCCTCTCTCGACTACCGTGTTCCTGTTGGTGCTGCTCAGCAACATGGGGCTCATCTTTTGTTACGCCTGTAAAATCTGGAACGCAAGCCTTTGGGCAACTTCAGGGGTGTTCGTAGATATTCGTTTACTATTGGAGTTGGAGGCCCCCTCGTGCGTGGCTGAAACGCCATGTTGGCGTAGCCGAAATGACCACCATCTGTCGCCATGGTGCACATCTCCATGTACCTGTTCAGGTTTAGTTTAACCCACGCTCCGCGATCGGCAGGTACTCGACTGTAAAAACTGGAAGGTCGCCTGGACCAGGGGTTAACGCACCCGGTCTGGCTGCCGACATTGCAACCGACGCTCCGCGGCCATGCAACATCCGCAAGAAGATTTAGCCCGCGGTGAAATGTTTCAAGTAAACGAACGGGCAAATTGCTAGCTCCGATCCTTAAAGCTTGAGCCAAACACCAATGATATCCGGCAAACTGACCTACACTTGCTTCCCCTGTTGCTGAGCAAATTTAAACACCTCCTCCCCCTCCTTTTCCTCCTCCTCCTTCTCTTCCTCCTGCTCCTTCTTTCCCTCCTCCTCATCATCATTCACCTCCTCCTCCTCCTTCTCCTCCTCCTCCTCCCCTGTTCTGGCGTCGGAACGCGCCGAGTCTAATCAACGCGCCTTGGTCCACGCTTGCGCGATCTTGATCATCCTCCATCCTCTCGGCTCATTCATCATCCTCGACATCCTCCTTTCCCAAGGGCTCCCAACTTCGCGCTTCGCGCTCCGCGAAGCGCGAAGCGCGAATAACTTCGCGCTCTCGCGCCGCCACCCCAAAGGGAGAAAAGGAGGACGAGGAGGAAGGGGAGCAGGAACGAGGACCGCGAAGCGCGAAGCGCGAGTAAGTTCGCGCCCTCGTGGGAGCCCTTGCTTTTCCTCCTCGCCAGATGGTCCTCGGCGTCGCTCGCTCCCACGAGGGGGCCTCGTCCAGCGGCCGGATGGAACACAGCAGGTCAACCCACTGCTCACCTGCCGGGGAGCGAGAAGGAAACAGGGAGGAGGAGGAGGAGGAGGAGGAGGGACGTTTAAGGAGGCGGAGGACGAGGAAGAAGGATGAGGAGGAGAAGCAGCGAGGGGGAGAAGGCGGAGGAAAAAGAAGAGAAGCATGAGGAATTGGGAACAAAACGAAAGGGCAGGCGTGATGCGGAGGAGGAAGATCAGGAATGGGGAGTGGGAAGAGGGGAACAGAAGTGATGCCAGCCGAGAAGGGGGGGCAAAAGAGGGCAATAGGGAAGGAAACGGAAGGAGCTACCGTGAGCCACACGCATCCGGACAGAATGCTAGGCAACTGTGGCCTTATAGAGAACCCAAACCCAAGACGGCCCAGGAGGACCCCAAGACGACTTCCAGGTCCCAAGGGGGGCCCAAGAGGCCCCCAAGAGGGGGCCAAGAGGGGGCCAAGAAAGGGCTAAGAGGGGGCCAAGAGGGACTCAAGAGGCCCCCAAGATGGGCCCAAGAGGGGGCCAAGAAGAAGAAGCACGAACTATCATTTCGAGCCCTCCCTCTACGAGGCGGCCCCCAAGAGACCCCTCAAGAGGCCCCTCAAAAGGCCCCTAAGATGTCCCCGGGAGGCCCCAGGGAGTTCCCGTGACGGTGTCCTCCTACCGATGCCACTCCTGCTTATGCTTCTGCTGCTCCGGCTGTGACCTCTTTGATTGTCGGTGTCCGTAAAATATAATGAATTGCATAATTCGCATAAGTTGTCCTATGATTGTTGTCCTGCGTAGCATTAGCAATATTTGTTACTGCGGTTACACTTTATTCGAACCATTCGATCTGCTATTACTCTATGAGTGCTATGATACTGTTGTTACTAATACTGCTGTTACTACGAGTAATAAGATTCGTACGATTCCTCGGTGTATGAGTTCGAGTGATAATGTGATAACAAGTATTCTTCAAGCTATTACAGCAATGACGACTAATGCTATTATTTGTGCTAGTATTACAATTCGTAGTCTGCCTCTCCATATCATCCTTCTTCTTCTCACTATTATTCTCTCGCTCCCGCTCCTGCTCATGCTCCTCCTCCTCCTGCTCCCCCCCCCCCTCTAAATGATCCTCCTCATCCTTCCCCCCTCTGCCTTCTTGTTTGTCGTCCTCCTCACAACTCTGACGCTGCGAGCAGGGTCGATTAAGCTCCGATGACCTCGAAGCCCCGTGCTCAAGCCATCACTGAGGGCGAGGGTGGAATCTATCTCGTAGGCGCAAGGTAAGCCTGGAAGGAGAAAACAAGCGGGGAACGACGACACGGTGGAAGGTGCGCGCTAAGTCTTGAAGACTTATTCCTCCTCCTCCTCCTCCTCCTCCTCCTCCTCCTCCTCCTCCTCCTCCTCCCGCGTTCCTCAGTCATCCCTTCTCTCTCCTGCTCTCAGTGGCCGAGCCCAGGCCCCACGCCCGCCTTGCACCTCTCTCTCGCCGCGGTCGACGCGGTCGAGGAACGCCGCCACGAGCCTGACGCGTCCGCTCGGGGGGGGGATCCTCATGCTCCGGGTTCTGCTCCTGGTCGCTTCCCCCCTGAGAACGGACGGGAATCCAGAAAACTGGCCCGCGCTGGGGACAGAGCGCCATTCTGAACGACGGCAGCGGAGCCGGGATCCTGAAAGGAGACCCACGCTGCAGTGGGAGCATAGTTTGGAAGAGCCGATCAAGATCGAGCGTGCGTAAAGAAACTATCCTGGCGAAGGACCAAACAATACGCAGGTAAGAATACCGCAAGACAGTTAGGACGAAGGAGAGGATCTCCGTACGGGGCCACGGAGCGTGCGAGGGGTGTGCCGAAATGGGCGTGGAGCCGCATGTGGACGCATCCACAGGGAGGCTTCGGTGGAGCCCCCATAGGGCCACGAAGCGCGTGCAGGGGTGTTCCAGAGTGGGCGCGAAGACAGCATGGGGGCGCACTCACTGGGGGCTTAGTTGGGGTTCCCCGTGGGGCCACGGAACATGTGAGGCGTGCGCCGACATGAGGGAACCGCTGTGGACGCACCCGCTGGGAACTCGGTGGAGCCTCCTACGGGGCCACTCAAACGTGTGAGGGGTAAGCATGGGTTGGGGGACGCGATGTTGTGCAGCCTACGTTGTGCAGCCTATGCGGGGCAATCCATGCGATGCGGCGGCGAGGTGGCGATGGGGCGGCGACTGCGGCAACATACCCGCCAGACCAGCAGACAAGCCCAGACGACGGGCGTCGACGAAGCGGCGACGGGGCGGCAAGACAGCCGCCAGAGCGGCAGACAGGCTCAATCCGTCGAGCAGAAGTAAGAACCCATAAGTGCAAAATCCTGCCGGACTAGTGCCACACGCGGGAGAGGCGCGGGCAAACCCACACATTCTCACGGAGAGAGAGAGGGAGAGAGAGAGAGAGAGACAGAGAGGAGACAATTGGGGAGACATGAATGATTGAGGCAGAAGGTGGGGAGCAATGTGGGAGGGGGGGCGGAAAAGATGATCTGGATGACAAGCGTGGTGAGGTTTCACCAAGTGGGCCTCCACATCTCTCAACCCCATCACCAGGAGCTGTCTGTCGCCACGGCCTCCTGCCCGGGATCCGAATTGTGCATCTGGATGCCACGACTGTAAAACAAATGGTCGCCGCGTTTGTTCAAGACGCCAGATGTACTGGGGGGAAGATGACTCTGCTGCACAACGGGCCTGAGCGGCACCTCCTTCGGCACCGAGAAGCGGCACAACGCCTCGAGCGCGGCCACGAACAGGGGGGTCGGCAAGGGCAGCACCGCCTCGGGGTTGGAGAGCAGATGCTGGAGCACGCTTTCCACCTTGGCGGGGGGAGGGGGGAGGAGGGAGGAAGATGTAGAGGGCAGGGGGGAGGGAAGGGGGAAGAGGAGCTATGGGGGGAAAATGGAGTAGGGAGTTGAAGGAGGAGGGGAGCGGATGTGGGCGTCCAGACTAGAACTTCATGTGTCTACGGCAACAGAAACCAAGAACATCAAGGCTCGAACCTGAACCGCCCCCCGTCCGTGCAACTATCGCGCAGGCTAAGCGCTGATGCCAAGAGGTGTGTGTCACATGCATATTCTAAAAGCAATAGGTGGCCCACTGCTCATAACGACTCGCCCTCCATCCGTGTCATGTTGCGCATACTTACAGTGCACTGTTTCCCCCGGGGCCGTGGGCGACCCGAGAAGGAGGAGGAGGTGGAGGAGGTGGAGGGGGAGGAGGAGATGGAGGAGGGGGAGGGGGAGGAGGAGATGGAGGAAGAGGAGGAGGAGGAGGAGGAGGAGGAGGAGCGTCGTGAGATATGATTGTGCAGTAGCGAGGGTTCCTTGTTGAAGCGGATGGTGCACCCCGTCACCGTAGCCGTTGACACTGGCGACGACGAAAGCGACGGCCACAGTTTTTCACCCAGGTAACCGCTGCAAGCATTCCTCGCATCGCTCCAGCGAAAGCCACACTCTGACAGCCACGTGTGTTCCACCCCTGTCACCCTTACAATACATCGAGGCGCATGTACACGGCAAACACGCGCACAGCCTTGAAAGTAATTCGCCTCCGATCCGTGGAAGTGACTGCGAACCGCTGCAAACGTTGGAACAGGATCCGCAAGGCGCCAAAGAAATACTCGCAATTCAAAACCCACCCGCACTCTATCCGTGCAGCTGCTGGCCACGTAAAAAAATGCTGCACGCAGACATGATGTCAGCGCGCGGGCACCAGCCAGAGTGCTCCAGCATTCCCGATGAGCAGGCTAAGCGATGCAACCGACAGGACACCAACCCGACCACAGGGCGCCGCACTACCTACCTGAGCACCCCAACCCAACCCGAAGACCCGAACTTCAGGTTGGGGGGGGTACGGGTTCCATACGTGTTTTTCCCATGTTCCCCGAACCCCCCCCCCACTGGAAATGGAGAGCGACTTGAGGCCGTCGGGTCGGGTTGGGGTGCTTTGGTGGGTGGCGGGCACCAAGCATAGAGGGCAAGGCCGGGCACCAACAGCTGGACGCCAGCCTCAGGACACCGGCCATACAGCTCCCACCTCAGGACATCGAGGTGCGGCGGCCGCCTGCGACGGGCAGGGCCAGCTCCTCGCAGCCCCCGTAAGAACCCGTCGGTGAAAGCACTGCTCGGGGCAGCGCGTGGACGCCAGAGGCGAAGCGACCAGTCTGCCCTTTGCGCACGCCTGGGGGTGCGCCGAGGAAGATAAGATGGTGGGCAGGGGAGGAGAGCTAGAGGGGGAGGCAGCAGGGGTAAGAGACGGCGGGGGGAGGGAGAAGAAGAAACACCAGAAGGAGCTAGCGGGGAGGAGGAGGAGGAGGAGGAGGAGGAGGAGGAGGAGGAGGAGGAGGAGGAGGAGGAGGAGGAGGAGGAGGAGGGGGAGGGGGAGGCCACCGCTTCGGGGTGGCCACGGCACGACCTCCCCACGGTGCCCCGGAGAGCAGCATCCCACGCGGAGAGAGGAGGGATGAGGATGACGACGAGGATGAGGATGAACATGAGCAGGAGGAAGGGGAGGGAAGGAAAGTGAGAGGGATGGGGTTTGGGGGTGTAGAGGGTTCGACTGGGAGAGAAATCTGGGGGGAGGGGGGGGAGGAACGAGTGTTTGCAAAGGGGTGAGAGGGGAGGAGGGACTGGTAGAGGGGGGAAGTTTATTCAGAGGAGGAGGAGGAGGAGGAGGAGGAGGAGGAGGAAGGACAGCAAGAGGGGGACGACGTCGACGAAGAGGACCAGGAGCGGGGTGGGACAAGGGGAAGGCGTTGCAGGATGGCGGGAAGGACGATGATGACGACGAGGCGTGAGGGAGGGTCGGCAGGGGAGGCAACGTGAGCCGCATCATAGACTATGCTGCGAAGCCAAACACGGCAAGTGCAAACGCAGAAGAGGCGATTGAAGCAGAGACGTGTACATAAGCACAGGCGGGGGCAAACCGCTACGATACCGATACTGGCCCGAAGGTAGGAGCAAATCCAGTCCGATGCATACTCGGAGGCACACGTCGTTCATTTCTAATCGTGCTCATGTCTAATTGCGCTCGTTTTGATTTGTTCCTGGCACCCTAGTGGCCAGGAAGAGGCCCAGGATAGAACACTTAGAAATGAAAGGATCTTGACCCCCCAAAAAATCAAATAACTTTCGAAGAATTAGAACTGAGACATGTGTAGTGGAAAAATTGGCGAGGAGACGAACACGAAGGCAGCGATAGAGGCAGAGGCAGGCAGGCCCGCCTCGTGCTGGTGCCACAGGTCCATGATGCGGCCTCGGAAGCACCCCTCCGATACAGGACGACCCAGGACCCGATCTCGGCCTCGATCCAGCCAGCTCGATCCGTCACGAATCGCGAAGCGCCCACTTGACGGGAAGCCCGACGGCGAGAAGGGATGGGGGAGCGGAAGGAGGAGGTGAGGAGGAGTAGGAGGAGGAAGAGCGGAGGGATGAGGAGGAGGAGGCGCAGCAGTTGGAAGAGCTGCAGGAGGATGAAGAGGAAGGTACAATGAGGGAGGATGATGAGAGGGAGGGGGAGAAGGAGGACGAGGATGAGGACTGAGAGGAAATGGAGTGACGGAAGGAGGAGGGAGGGACGACGGAAGGAAAGATAACGAGGAGGAGGAGGAGGAGGGGGAGGAGGAGGAGGAGGAGTGAGATAAAGAAGAGTAAGAGGGGGAAGAGAGGGAGAGAGGGAGGGAGGAAGGGAGAGAGGGAGGAAGGGAGGGAGCAGGGAGGAGGAGGAGGAGGAGAGGACGAGGAGGAGGAGGAGGAGGAGGCGAAGATGCACGAATGAGAGCACCGCTGCGTGAAGGCGGCTTGGGGCTCCCGGACGCGACGCGGACGGCGTCGGCTGCCCGGCTAGCCAGCACGGTCGCCGTCTTGCCCACGGAGGCCCGGGTCACTGGCGCGACCTCCCTCGATGACCTGACCACCCCGGCGCCTCTGCTGGCGGCGCGGCTGGAGGGGCTCGCAGCGACGCTCGCCCAGGAGGGGCCGCAGACACACGACGAGGCGAGGCTGGGGCTAATGCAGCAGCGGCGGCACCTGCATTGCAGCTGCTCTGCGGGCACGCGCTGGCGGAGAATGCGCGGGACGCGCTGCTGGACGAGCTCCCGCCTCCCTTGCGGGCCCTGCTGCGCGCGGCGGGCGGGCCCGGGGCCGGCGCCTGGCTGCTCCCTGCGGAGGAGGGCGAAGAGTGGATGCGCGACGACGAGTTCGCCGCGGCGGTCCACCTCCGGCTGGCGCTGCCCCCTGCACCTGCCGCCAGCGTGCGCGGCCTGCGTCCCCGCGGGCGCGTCCGCGGCGCAGGCGCAGCACGACCCCCTGCCCACGCACGCGGTCTGCTGTCCCAGGGACCCAGGTCACGTGGGACAGCACGATCGCGTCCAACTCGCGTGGGCCCCCGTGCGCGAAGACGCGCTCGGGGTCCCGCCGCAGCTGGAGCAGGTGGTCCCCGAGCGGGCTACGCCCGACGGGCGGGAGGCGCGGCCCGACCTGGTCCGCGCCCTCGCGGGACGGCGGGCTCGCCCTCGCGCTGCAGCCCACCACTGGGCATCGCTCGGACGTCCATTCCCTGTGCTTTTTTCGGTTTCGTGCGTGGCTTTTTCGCCAAATGATCAAGGATGCTCCTCGATGGTCCTCGCCGAAGGAAAAATGCACAAGTCCGAGCGATGCCCAGACCAAACGGACCCGCTATCCCCCACCCCGAACCCGTGCCGCTGGCATCAGAGAGCGGCAACCGCACGGGGCCGTCCGCACTGGCGCTGCTTCGCGCGCTTCACGCGCCGCTGCCACCAGACGAGGAGGTCGTGGCGGTGCGGCGCGCGCGCGCAGGCGCGTCGCCACGGCGCTCCAGCGCGCGCAGGCCCAGACCGTCCTGCGCGCGGCGCTGGCGGGCGCGGGCGCGTTTGGCTGCCGACATCTTTGAAGGGGCCCCAGGACACACAAATAAATACACACAAATAAACGGATTCCCCATGATCTTTTCCCATATTTTCTGGGTTTCTGTCTTCCCCCCCCCACATCCCATATTTTCCCATATTTTCCCGGGGATCGACGATTGACTGTGTCTGTGTGGTTTTTCCCCTCCTGAATCTTGGAGGGGACAGCGACGGCACGCGGCGCGGGGCAGAGGCGACGGCCACGCGGGGCGGCAGGCACGCAGGGGGCCGCCGCGCCCGCGGCGGGGCAGACGCGGCATCGGCGCTGGGGGCCGCCGCCGGCGAGCGGCGCCGGGCTCCGCGGCCTCCGCGGCGCCCCGCTGGGCGCGCCCGGCGGCTCCTGCGGCCCTGCGGGGGCGGCCCCGGCAGCGTGCCGCAGCGACTCCGCCTCGCCGCGCCCGCGGCCCCCGGGGCCCGGGGCGGCCCCGGCCCGCCCAGACCGAGGCGTCGCGGAGCGTTCCGCGGTGCCCCCACCTGCGGCGCCCACGGCCACCTCGGCGGCGGCGTGGCGCTCCACGTTCGGTGGCAGCTCATGGGAGCCTCCCGTGCCCTCTTGTCGGCTCCCGCGAATCGACGCTAGCCGACGCTAGATCGACGCTCATCGTCGCTAAAGCGACGCGAATCGACGCCAGATGGGCGCTGCCCCATCCGCTCCAAGACGCTCCTCGACGCCGGCCGACGCCGAAGACAAAACCCTACGAGGGCACACATGGCCCCCACGATGTGCTAACTAACGAGGCCCCACGGCTTCCCTTATACGCCGATCTGAGCAACGCTGCGAAACCGAGGGCGAGCAGGGCCTGCCAGCGGATAATATCAAAACAAGGATGCCACCACACAGTGTCTTTGGGATGTGTGGCCCGAATTGAGGCTAACAATTGAGCAGAATGCCAATCCAGCCGGCGGCGCTCTTCTTCCGACCGAAGGGCGGGCCGACAAAGAAACGCTTCCCTTGTACGCCGCTCTGAGAGGCCCTGGGCTGACCCCCGCCTCCTCGGGGGACGGACGCCGCTGAGGGGGGCACCGCTCCTGGGTGAAAGGGGGGGGGCGCGCCGGCCCCCGATCAACATGCGCGGGCGGCTGTGTCCGCGGCGGGAGGGAGGTAGGGAGGGAGGGAGGGATAGAGCAGGGAGGAGGAGGAGGAGGAGGAGGAGGAGGAGGCGAACATGGTCGAGTGAGAATACCCTGAGACGAAGATGGACGAGGACGAGGAGGAGGAGGAGGAGGAAGAGGAGGAAGAGGAGGAGGAGGAGGCGAAGGTTGACGAGAAGATGCATGAGCAGGAAAGGTAGCGGAGGGGAAGGAGGATGGTGCACGAGTGCGCAGAGGATGGGCGACGGTTGGAGCGGCGGAGGATCTTCCGCCGCCGCACGTCAGCGAGAGCGCAAGCGCTCTCCTTCCACCAGCCTCGACGGATCTTCCGCCAGCTCCTGCCGAGGCCACAGGGAGGAGGGCCGGATGAAGCGGCAGGGGGTAATGTAGATGGCGCGGCACAGAGAGATCAGGCGGAGGAGGAGTAAGAGGATGCGGAGGAGGATGAGGAGCATGAAGAGACGCCATCCCGTCGGGCCCCACAATGAGTTCCTTTCGAGAGCGACTCCTCTGGACCTCGACGGCGCCATCGAGAGATCGATCCTCTGAGGCTCCGACACAGCCGCAGTAGGAGAAAGTGCGACCTCGGCAATGGCACCGGTCAGGAGGCGATCAGCAGCAGCAGCAGCAGGAAGAGGACAGAGTACGAGGGAGAGGCGGAGGAGTAACAGGAGGAGGAAGGAGGAGGATGGAGGAATCCGCCGACCCTGTGCTCCAACCTCCACCTCCACGCAACTCCTCCCTCCTCCTCCCTCCTCCTCCTCCTCCTCCTCCTCCTCCTCCTCCTCCTCCTTCTCCTCCTCCCTCCTCCTCCCTCCTCTTCCTCCTCCTCCTCCTCCTCGCACCGGCCGTCAGGCCTTCGCAATAGAAGAAAAAGGAGGAGGAATGTAGATGAGAAGCAGCAGCAGTAGCCTCTGCAGCAGCAAGGCGAGGATCGCACGTATCTTGCAGACAAGATCCGAGCTCCATCTAGGTTGATCATCTAGGGCACGACTGGGAACACATTCTCATAGACGTGCACCTATACGTTGTGCAACTATATATAGACTAGAACCACGCGCGCGCTTCGCGCGCGCTTAGGTTCTAGCTAGGAGGCGAGCTTGAGTCAACGAAAGTCGCAGGGAAGGGGGCAGGGGGAAGAAGGCCAGAGAGCGCTGAAGGATACAAATACTGGAACCCTCTTGTGATTTTGTGGGGGGCCTCGTCCGGCCGCTCGCTGGGAGTTTGACGTAGCTTCTCGGGAGCCTCTGAACCTGTCGGGGGCCTCCTGGAAGCAGGTTCGAAGCATTTTGGGGGCCGATTTGGGGCTTCTCGGGGCCTCCTTTGGGCCTCTTGGGGGTCTCCTGGGGCCTCTTGAGGGGCCTCCTTGGGGCCTCCTGGCGGCCTCTTGGGGCGGAAGGCTCGAGCTTGCGGTTCGTGGTCCCCCTCTGGGCCCCCTCTTGGGCCCGTCTTGGGGCCCTCTTGGGCCATCTTGGGCGCCTCTTGGGCCGTCTTGGGGCCCTCTTGGGCTGTCCTGGGGCCCTCTTGGAAGCTTCTTGGGCCGTCTTGGGGCGGTCTTGGGCCTCTTGGGCCGTCTTGGACGCGGTGAAAGCCCAAGAGGCGAACATGCGAAAAATATACGTTTTCCCATAGGAATGGCACGATTTTTGCTTCTTGGGCCTCTCTTGGGCTGCCTCTCGGAGCGTCTTGGAGGCTTCTGGGACCTTCTTGGTGTCATGACAGGCGTCTTGGAAGGCATCTGGAGCCATCGGAACGCGTTCCGAAGCCGCCTGCGAACGATCTTGGACGGCGTCCGGCGGTCCGACGAGCCTCCGGGCCCCCCGGGGCCCACATTTGTGGTCGGGGTCCCGGCCCCGGGCCCCCGGACCCGGTGCGCCGTTATATGTATATGTAAGTGTATATATATATAATATATATATATAATATATATATATTACAATATATATATATTATATATATATATATATACATATACGTATATATACACATTATCCAGCGTGGAACCCCAGCAGTGTATCCTAACATACGTGGTGCAGCATACGCGGTGCAATCGACATAATGCGAGATGTGTTGTACAATCTACGTGATGCAATGTATGAGGTGCAATATAGGTGGTGCAACATATGTATGTGGTGTAATCTATGTGGTGCATACTATGTGGTGCAGTCTACGTGGAGCTAAATACGTGGTGGAGCGTGCGTCGTGCAATCTATGTGATGCAATCCATGTGGTGCAATCGATGTGGTGCAACTTATGTAGTGCAATTATGTGTGGTGCACTATCTGTGGTACAGAGTATGTGACCAAGCGAAGCAATGCAAACTAATGCAAAGCAGCGCTAAGCAACGCAAAGCAATGCCAAGCAACTCCGAGCAATACAGAACAAAGCTGAGCAATGCAAAGCAATCCGAATCAATGCGAAGCAATGCAAAACAATGCGAAGCAATGCGAAGCTAACGGCGACGAGGCGGCGGGCGGCGACAAGGAAGCGACGGCGGCCACATGGCGGCCAGAGCGGCCCCCAGGCCCACCAAGCGACGGGCGGCGAAGGGCGGCGACGAGGTGGCGACGGTGGCCACATGGCGGCCAGAGCGGCCCGCGGGCCTCCAAGATGGCCCCAAGATACGCCTGGGAGGCCCCCAAGAGGACCCCAAGCGGCCCCAAGAGCCCCCCCGAGGCACCCAAGACGCCCAAGAGCCCCCCAGGACCACCGAGAGGCCCCTAAGACGTCCCAAAAGGCCTCCAAGAAGCACCCAAGGGATATCCCAACAGGCTCCGAGGGGCATCCAAGAGACTTCTAGCCCTTTTATTTGCCCTCATCCTCCTGTTTGTCCTTCCTCCTCCTACTCCTTCTCTTCCTCCTCCTCATCATCATCATCATCAGCATCATCATCAGCATCATCATCAGCATCAGCATCAGCATCAGCATCGTCATCATCAGCATCAGCATCATCATCATCATCATCATCATCATCATCATCACCATACTCCTTCTCCCCATTCCCTCATCCATCCATCCATCCAGCCTCCTCCTTCTCCTCCTCCATCATTCGCACGGTTGGCCGTCCACCTCGTTGCTCCCGCACTTCCCTGGTCACCTCATCTCGCCTGGACATCGTTTCTGGATGGGCTGGTGGGGATTTTTTGATAGCAAGCGCACCGGAAGACGCCGGGCGCCGTCAGAACGAAGCGTCAATGGGCTGGTGAGGGTACTTTTTTTGGTCGGCGGCCGTGCGACAAAGGTCAGCCGGCAACAGGCGTGTCCGGGACGGCGGAACAGGCAAATTCCACGCTAGGCGTGCAATGCACGTGCACGGAGCAAAATGCCCCGCATTCACAAGGATGCACCTGGCGCACGGAGGTGCAGGCTGCGGAGTGAGTCGCCCTTGCGGCGCCAAGCTCCGAGCAACTGCCCAGGCAAAGAACTATGTACCAGCCTGGGACGCCAGCTGCACGTGGTGGGAACGAAAGCCGACGACGCCGAAGGCAAACCCACTCGGCGCGCGGCCGTCGGACCCTACCACTGACTGTAGACGCTGGCCGAAGACCCGAACCACAGTGTCGTTCGGGTGTGGGAGCGCTGCTGCAGACCACGGAGAGCGACAGGGCGGGTGGAAGGGGAGCGCAGCACACCGCCGCAAAAAGTACGAAGCTGAAGGGCAGCTGCACGCCGACTGTGAGAACACATGTGGGGGGGTGCAGCTAACCGCCGCAAGAGCCACGTAGTGAAAAAGGGGGGTGGGAGGCTGCGCAGTGCAATGCGGCCTAGGCTGGAGTGTGCCAGCGCTGGCCGCAAAGCGACAGGACAGGCGTCAATGCACACCGCTGCGGCTGCACCAGATGTGTACTGGCGGTACGGAGCTGAAGAGCAGGTGCACACCGACTGAGAGAACACGTGTGGTGGGGGTGCAGCTAACCGCCGCAATAACCACGTAGTGCACAGTGGGGGGGAAGCGACACGGCGCAGCGTGGCGTGGGCTGGAGTTGCCAGCGAAGAGAGCCACAGAGCGCCCGAGTCAGAACCCTACGCCACGGCTGAGGCTGCACCTGATGTGTACCAGCATGGGAAGCCCGCTGCACGTCGTGATAGACGAAGGCCGGCGACGCCGAAGGCTAAACTACTCGGCGCGCGGCCCACGTCACCAACAACGACTGCAGACACTGGCTACGAAGCACAAACACAGTGCCGCACGGCTGTGCACGGTGCAGAGCGGCATAGGCTGGAGGGAGCCAGTGCTGAGGGCCGCTAAGCGACCAGGCCGAAAACACTATGCCCCGGCTAGAGCGACACATGATGTGTACCAGCTTGGAAAGCCCGCTGCACGAGGTGGAGGAAGGCCGACGACGCCGAAGGCTGAACCACTCGGCGCGCGGCCGACTCTACCGCCACCAACAGCAGACGCTGGCCACGGACCGTGTGCCAGCGCTGAGGGCCACTAGACGGCCGTGCCAAGCAGTACGCGGCACTGCTGTAGGCACCTGACCAAGAACGGCTGTGCGGAGAGCAGGGAGGCGACTATTTCAGGCGACTGTCCCTGCCACCGGCAGCGGGCGGCTGTCCTGTCGGCTGTGGGGATACGCGAAGCGTCTAGAATTCAGGAGCCCCCCTCCTTGATCTCCTCTAACATGGCCCCTGAGGCTCCCAAGGGTGCCCCAAGGCGGCCCCAAGAGGCGCGCAGGAGGCCGCAAGAGGCCCCCTAAGAGGCCCCTTGGATACCCCCAAGAGGCTCCCCAGAGACCCCCAAGGGGGCCCCAAGAGACCCCCCAGAGGCACCCAAGACGCCCCAAGTGGCCTCGGCGAGAAAGCCGAAATCACTGATTGTACAAAAAGGTTGTTGCTACATGTTGGCCTCCTGGGGGGAGCTAATCTCACCAGCCCTTTGGGCGCGAATGGTTTACAGGGTTTCCTCTTCCAACCCCCCTTCCTCCCATTCGGGGAGGGGTTGATCGTTGCTGCCTGCTGGCGGGCGCCCCCTCCCCCAGGCGACTGGCAGCCAGACAGGAACAACGACCCCCCCCTTCCACCATCCCTGTCAAAAAACAATGCAGAATACACTCTGGGGCAACTTCTTGGGTCAGGCTCCTGGGCCCCGCGGACCACTCTGTATTTCTGTTGACAGGGGCGGTGGGGGTGGTATCTTACTGCCTGCTGCGCGCAGGGCCACCATCCCGCTCAGAAAACGATACCAAACACACTTCGCGGCTAAGTTTTGCTCGGGCACGTCCCCCTACAGGCAGACTCTGGACGAAAGATAAAAAGATGCCAAAATACGTCAAGCATGATCAACAACTAGTTTGAAACATCGTCCCCAGACTACTCCAGATTTCGTCACAAAGGGAGGGGGGTCTCATTTCGGGGGGGGTCTCTTCCAGGCTATCTTGGAGGGCCTGGGGGGTCTGGGGACGATGTTTTGGAGGGTTTTCCCACGGGGGAGGTCTGAAATGGCTTGCCTTGGAGGGTCCAGACCCCCTCCCTTTCTATTACGAAATCTGGAGTATTTTGTTGGCTGTGTTTCACTGCTCCTCCTGTAGAGGGACACGCCCGCCTGAAGGCTGAGTCTGGATCGTGCGCGGCCACCCCGCGGTCCCAGCGCACCGTCGGGGGTCCTCTGACCCGGGTCAATCCAGACCCGGGTCAGTCAGGCCTTGCAGAATCCTGCAAAATCCTGCACCCAAACCCGGGTCAATGCGAAGGATCCTGCAAGATCCTGCAGGATCCTGCACCCAAACCCGGGTCAATGCGACCCTGGCCCTGCAGAATCCTGCAAGGTCGGGGCGCTCTGGCTGACCCCCGTTTGCGTTGACCCCTGTCTCAAGGTCCCCGCGCACCGGCTCCTGACAGGGCCGCCGGGGGTGCAGATCCTGCCCGCCGTGCGCAGGCCCACCGGCGGGGCGAGGGGCACGAGGAGAGGCGGGAGCGGCGGCGCGAGGCACGCGGGAGGGGAACGCGAGCGGGGGGGGAGGAGGAGGAGGAGGAGGAGGAGGAGGAGGAGGAGGAGGAGGAGGAGGAGGAGGAGGAGGAGGAGGAGGAGGCGGAGGAGGAGGAGGGGAGGAGGAGGAGGACGAGGAGGAGGAGGAGGAGGAGGGGGGAGGGAGGAGGAGGAGGAGGAGGAGGAGGCGGAGGAGGGAGGAGGAGGAGGAGGAGGAGGGAGAGGGAGAGGAGGAGGAGGAGGTGGAGGAGGGAGGAGGAAGAGGAGGAGGAGGAGGAGGAGGTGAGAGGAGGAGGAGGAGGAGGAGGAGGAGGAGGGAGGGGAAGGAGGGGGAGGGTGGGGAGGGGGGGGGAGGGGGGCATCGGGCACGTGGCCTCGGGCGCAGCCCCCCCTGCGGGCATCAGCGCCTCGACCGTGCACCGGCAGGTGGCAGACAGACAGACCGACAGATCGGCACACAGACAGGCAGACAGACAGACAGACATAAGATTTCTGGGGCAGTCCTCGCACTAGTCCAGCGTTGCGAGTTGGCCCGTCGTGGGGTTCTCTTGGGGCAATTGTGAGGCCGTCTGGCACATCCTGAAGCACATCCTGGAGCACATCCTGAAGCACATCCTGAAGCACATCCTGAAGCACATCGTGAGGCCCTGCTGGGTCGTCTTGGCACGCCCTGAGGCAGGCGCTCTCCTGCGCTGCCGCGCCACCAGCGGCCACGAGGCACTGGCCGCCGGGGAAGCCGTGCCAGGCTTAACTCTGCCGGGAGGCCACGGCGGCTTTGCCGGTGCAGCAGGTCGCTGGCCGCCGCGGCGTGGCGTTTTTCGCCCGTCGGTCCAAAGATGCGGAGGTGCCGCATGTCATTCGCGTTGGCGTAGCTCGTTATCCCTCTCTTTACTTTACTATTATCCTGCTCCTCCTCCATACACTCCCAGGCCGAATGTTGTTTCCTCTGGAACTAAACATATGAAAACATCAATGGGTCCAATTGGATCCATTTTTTCGGGTGTGGGAGAGTTTCGTGGATCCAATTTCTGTGTTGCGCGGATCCAATTTCCTGTGTGGAAAAACGGTGGATCCATTGATTTCCCGGGAATAAATGTATAATAATGATTAACATCCGGGACCCAGGGGAAATGGGATCCGCGGAGCACCGCAAGTGAAGCATCATGCTATCCACGGAGCTGTGGATCTGCAGACCAATGCTATGATCATACGAGGGAGGGGGGTCTTCCCAGGATGAAGAGGGGAAGGATGAAGGAAGAGGCAAGAGGAGGTGGGAGGATAATAGAGGGGACGCAGGGGGGGAGAGAGAGGAGGAATAATCAGGGAAGAGAGGGGGGGAGTAGGAAGGAAGAGGAGAAGGAGGAGGAGAAGGAGGATGAGGGAGGAGGGAGGAGAGAGGAGGAAGGCGGACGGACGAAGGAGGAAGGAGGAGGAGGGAGGAGGTGGGAGGAGGAGGGGGAAGTGGGAGGAGGAGGAGAGGAAGGGATGAGGGAGGGCGAGGACACACAAGCAAAGTGTCCAAGTCGGAAGCTCGAGCGCCACAGCGGGCCCGGCCACCTCCCTTCACTTCTCCCATAACATGTGGTTGCTCGAGCGCCACCGCGGGCCTGGCCATCTCCCGAAAGCCCTCCAATAACATAAGTTTGCTCGAACGCCACAGCGGGCCCGGCCAACTCCCGCATCGCTTCCGACGTGTGGGGCTCAAGAGGAAAATCTTTCGGCCTGCGTAAATAGCGTGGCCAACTCAGACCAGGTACCATCGCGTAACACTGCGTCGGAAGCTGGGGTGTGAGATCGGAAAGCCCCCCACCGAGAAATCGGTGTCGGCGTCGTGTTCGTGTCGTGCGTGCGGACGAGGCGAAGCTGCGTGGACGAACGAGAGGAATCACCCCGCCGTCGCTAGGGCGATTCGGATGCAGTGGACCGCCCCTCCGCCCCCCGTGGGCGCGCGGTGGCCCAGGGTGTCCCGCCGTGGTGTCCTGTGGTGTCCCGTTGGTGTCCCGTTGGTGTCCCGTCGGTGTTCCGTTGGCGGTTAGCGGGCGGTGGCTGGGGGTGTCCAGCCGTGGTAGAAATAGTGGAGTCGCTCGTGAGATCGATAATGAGATCCCTAGAATGGGATGGATAGTGATATCAAAAGTGGTATCGACAGTGAGGCTGGTTGTGACATTGGCTGGGAGATCGACAGGGAGATCGATAGTGAGATAGATTGTGAGATCGATAATTAGTGAGATCGGCAGCGAGGTCTATTAGTGAGATCTATAATGGGATCGAGAGTGAGACTATAGTGAGATCGATCGAATGTGATCGCGATCCTGTGAGGTAGATAGTGGGTCCGATCGAGCGAGATCGAAAATGGGAACGATAGCGACATTCCATTGCAGCGCAACGTCGTCATCACGCGTCATCGCTAACTCGAGGGCGCGTCACCAGCAGCGTCATCATCACACTCATCACAGTTGCCATCAGTTGGTTCTTTCTCCCCCCCACAATCTCCTTATCACCCGAAGGGTGGTCGTATAGGTAAACGATGTTTTTCACACTGACCCATTGTACTCAGACCATGCGCGACTAGCCTAGACCACGCCTTTCAGTGCAAAACCGGTGCATGTAACACGTACAGGCCTTGTATGGCCAGTGCATGTTCAAGCATGAACTGCCGTGGTAACAGCGGGGTACTGGTCACTTGAAGGGGTGGCTGGCAGTGATCAGGGGGGCTGATAGAGACATAGGAGAAAGGCGGAGGACAGAGGGAAGAGGAGAAAGGATCTGAAGGCAAGATCGGAGGAGAACGGAATGAGGAGCAGGATGGGGAAGGAAAAGGAGTGGGGGGTGGGTGGGCGAAAACAATAATAGAAAATGGTTAAAGGGAGGCCGAGGCAGAAATACGTGGAAGCAAAAGCGAATGGCACCTAGACAGAAGCGGAAGAAGGTGGAGGACAGGAGATGACGAAGACAAAAGAAACACGCACTGGGTAAGACTGGAAAGGGCATGACTAAGAGAGCGGGACGAGAACAAAGAGGTGCTGGAGGAAAAAGCAGATGAGGGTAGAGGAAACTGACAGGCCCGAGGATGGGGGCACCTGTGGACGTGACGCCGACCACACGGGAGGTACTTCTCTAAATCGTGGAGGAACTGCTTCCCCCAAGCTCGAACGAAACGGCGTCGCAGACCCCCCTTCCCTCGATAAGAGGGCCGGCGGTGCAGATTCAAGGGTACGTCGCTCGTTCACCCCAGCTCGTGGATGCCACCGCCCCTGCCCAAGTTCGCCCAGGGCCCAGGATGATTGCGCATGCTCGCCTGGTCAAGCCAGGAGGTCGACCACACCGATCGTGGGCCCGAGGTGAGCCTGGCCAGGATCGGCATCTAATTATGCATAGTTGGCGCCGTCCACCGCGCGCGCGCGGGCCCCAAGGATGGAAAAGGAGGAGATGAGGACGGAGGAGGAAGGACGACGCGTGTCTGCGACGGGTGGGGTAGGCGCGATACGTGCTCCAGCTTGGCTTGCTGGCGTCGGGACGTCTACAGACTAGCTGCACAAGAGACTCAGGAGCCGATTTGGGGCGACCCAACAAGAGAGCGGGGAGACGCATGGCCCCTTGCTTGCTAGTCAGGCTTGGGCACGAGACTCAGGAGCCGATTTGGGGCGACCCAACAAGAGAGCGGGGAGACGCATGGCCCCTTGCTTGCTAGTCAGGCTTGGGCACGCCGAGAGGCTGCGCTGAGACTGAAAGCACAGCGCCCGGCCAGGCCGACGCACGGAAGTTGCAAGACGCAGCGACGAGCGGGCAAAAGGCAAGAGGCGGAATGCAAAAAAGGAAAGCGGAGGTAGGAAGATCGCGCGGCGAACGCCCGGAAGGAGCAGTGCGCGCGAAGCCGCGAAGGAGTGGAAACGCCGACCAGGAGCGGACATGTGGCTGCGCGCGGAGAAGCCAGGGCGGCGCTGGCGCAGCGGCGGGCGCCGAACAAGAGAGGCCAGCAATGAGACAATACCCGTGCGCAGGCACGGCAGGCAAGACCTGGGCGAACGAGCGCACCGCACTTTGTACTCTCCTCCTCCTCCTCCTCCCTCCCTCCTCCTGCTCCTCCTCCTCCTCCTCCTCCTCCTCCTGCTCCTCCTCCTCCTCCTCCTCCTCCTCCTCCTCCTCCTCCTCCTCTCTCCTCCTCCTCACAACTCCTTCATCCCTCCTCCCTCCTCCCTCCTCCCTCCTCCACTGCACCTCCTGCTCCTCCTGCCTCCTCCTGCTCCTCCTGCTCCTCCCCTGCCTCTCCCTCCTGCTCCTGCTCCACTCCTCTGCAGCTCCTTCTGCTCCTCCTCCTCCTCCTCCTCCTCCTCCTCCTCCTCCTCCTCCTCCTCCTCCTCCTCCTCCTCCTCCTCCTCCCTCCTCCCTCCTCCTCCTCCCTCCACCTCCCTCCTCCCTCCTCCCTGCTCCTCCCTCCTCCTCCTCCTCCTCCTCCTCCTCCTCCTCCTCCTCCTCCTCCTCCTCCTCCTCCTCCTCCTCCTCCTCCCGCCCAGAGGGGGGGGAGGCAGGAAAAGCTCGCCCGCACCCAGGCGCAGGGCGCAGGAACGGGGGCGACCCCCGACGAGGAGGCCAGGCGGGCGCGCTGAGCGCGGGCAGCTCGGGCAGCTCGGGAGGAGGCAGGGCGGAGGCGGCCCACGCCAAGACACTGCACGGCGTGCAGTGCAAGGAGTGCGCGCCAGGAAACGTCTGGCGCGGCGGGGCTGGCCAGGGCAGGGCAGCAGACAAAGCCGCGAGCCACCGAGCAGGCAGAAGCGCGAAGCGGGGGCGAGCCACAGCAAGGACAGGGCGGGCGACGACGACACGACCGGCCGGATGCTGGGAGGCTCGCGAGGCACAGTGGAGGCTGCGGAGCAGCAGGGGCAGCCGGGAAAGCCAGGGAGCGGCGGGTGAGCCAATCTGACCAAATCGCTCGTCGCCAGGCGCCGCGGGGCTGGATCCGGCACGCGCGACGAACGGACACTTCCGAAACCCGGCGCAAACGACGGCCACGCCCACATGCCGTCCCACGGATGGCAGCTGCAGTGGGCGCCCCGCGGGTGGCTGTCGAGAGGGCGGCACGAGGCGCAGCGGTAAGACCCTGCGCTGCTGCGGGAGGCGGGCCACGTGAAGGCCCCTGACGCGTCCTGCAGCGCGGCGGGCCGCCTGGCACAACATCGGATTCGCTCCATGGGCTAGCAGCTGGGAGGCCGAGGCAGAAACCGTATCCGCATGCTGCTTGCCCGAGGGGGGCGCGCGACTGGCGAGACTGATCCCGCCGCCAATCTCCATGGCCTCTGCAGAGCACTTGCCAAGCCCGGTCGCAGAACGGCAGGTTTCAAGTCACCTCTGGGCATGCAAAGGGGCAAAGAGAGTAGCTGGTCTTCAGCAGGGGCCGACCCAGCATCCGCTGGGCGATCGTGCTCCTGTGAAGAACTATGCCTTTCGGCATCTCCTGGACGTCGAGTAGGACTCAGGGGCGGCCAAGGCGAGGGAGAGCCGCGGTGGTGCGCACGGGACCCTGCCGACCTGCACTGCAGAGCAAGGCCACCAATAGTCCCGCGGGGAGTCCTGGAGCGGGATGGGGAGGGGCCCCGTCGAGGCAGGCGCGAAAAAACTTGGTGGTGAGCGAGGGGGGGAACGATGGGGAGAAGGCCTTCTCAGAAGGCGGCGGGACCTCCCAGGGGGGAGGTCAGAAAACGTCTCAGAAGGCCTCTGGACTTCCAAGCCTTCTGAGAAGGACCGCCCCCTTCTCACTCCCCCCCACGCTCGCCTTCGAAAAGCAGGGTGCTGATCGGCAGCACGCCCGGCATGAGGTACGCTGGATGACCTTTCATTCCATGCGGCGGACGCGAGATGGCAGCTATTGGTGGCAGGTGCGGGCGTGACTAATCGAAGCCAGTGCCCAAGGGTGGGAGGGGTCCGAGCAAACCTGTCACTGGACGCAGAAGCAGGAAGAGCAGGGGCGTCGGACAGCTCGGCGGGCTTCACATCACAAGCAGCGCGCGCAGCACGATCACCTTGAACTTCGCCTGCGCGGCTACAGTAGGCACTGCGTGGCTGAGGGCGAGAGGCTGATGTGGCTGGCGGTGATGGAACAGGAGCCCAAGACCAACGATGGAGACGGCGTTGGCCAGCAGGAGCCTCATTGTGAAGTGGAGCTGGATCAAGGGCAGCAGGAGACTGCGGACACGGCGCCGATTGGCCCACGAAGACGCTGAAGGGGACGCTCGGGAACGTAGCCTTCTGCGCGCAGCCGAGAGCCTGAACTAAGCTGCCGATGGCGACGACCAGGGAGGAGGCGGCGATGGTGGTCCAGGCGACGGCGGCGCTGGTGGCCCAGCGGGCGGTGGCGCATGTGGCCTGGGGGGGCACGCCGTGAAGATGCGGCTCTGCCCGAGCCCAGAGCAGCCCCGCGGGCATCCAGGCGTGGGATGTCCACGGCAGGGGCGGCCCTGGCAGCAGCGGCGGCCCTGGCGGAGGCCAGCCGACACGGGCGGCAGCCGCGGCGGGGGCCGCCTCCGCGGACGGAGACGGCCCCGGCTGGGGTGGCCCAGACGTGGCTCGCAACGAAAGGACCCCTAACCCCTCGGGAGGGTACCTCGGAGTGCCAGAAACATTCGGGATAGGGGGGCACTTTCTGCAGATGTAGCGACCCTAGCCGCCCAGATGTGTTAGCCTGAGTGCACAGACGGGGGCGGGCCTTAGTGAGGTCACGCCTTCACTGTGTTATCAGAGTTAAGGGTTCTTCTGTTCTCGATGAAGAAGCACTTCGGGTGGCACCAGCGAGCGGCGCCAGGGTCTACAGGGCGGCAGCGGAGGCAGCGCCGGCGGCGGGGGTGTCCAGTCGCGACCGCCGTCGCGAACCGGCGGCCACTTGGACGAGGCGCCGCGCACGGGCCCGAGCCCGATACCAGAACGAGCTGCCGCGCACGGGCCCGAGCCGCAGGCGTATACGCCTGCGGCTCGGGCCTCGAGGGCCTGGAGGGACGACGCAGGGGGAAGGAGGGAGGGAGGAGGGAGGAGGAGAGAACGCAGGGGCAGGGAGGAGGAGGGAGGAGGAGGGAGGAGGGAGGGAGGGAGGCAGGGAGGGAGGGAGGGAGAGAGGAAGCGCAGCGCGTGGGGAGGGAGGGAGGGCGCGGGAGGCCGCGGCGGCGCCGAGGCCCCCGCAGCTCCACGGGCTGCCGCTGCCTGCCCGCGCGCCCGGGCGGCCGCAGGCGCACCGTGAGCTGGGCGAGCAGCGGCTCCAGCGGCCACGCGCCCGCCGGCGCGCCGGCCTGCCGCGCGGAGGGGGCCCGGCCCTGCGGCGGCCCCAGGGCAGCGTCGGGGGGGGCTGGCTTTAGGTCGGGCCTGTCCCCCTACAGGGGGATTTGGACAAAGAATCCAAGATTTTTTGATTCTTTCTCTAAAACAATATCCAAAAACAATATCCGATTTGTTTATCCAAAGATACCCCCAAACAATCTCCAAACATAGTCAACAAGAATGGTCAAAAAAAATCATTCCCGGGCTATGTTTGGACTAGTGTTGAAGATTCCCCCTGTAGAGGTACAGGCCCGACGTAAGGCTGGCTCGGAGGGGGGCTCGAGGCTCTCAAGGTTCCTGTCGGACACTCTCGTGGGCTCTTGGCGGGTTCTTTTTATGCCCAGGGGTGCTCTCTCCAGCAGCAGTGGGCTGGCTCCTGGGGGGAGCGGCTCGAGTCTCAAGGTTTTCGGACGTTTTCGTCGGCCCCTGGCGGGTTTCAAGCCTCGGGGTGCTCTCCAGCACCTGCGCCTCGCGCGAGAGCGTTCTGGGGGTGCCCAGATCCTTCTGAACGGCCGCGGAAACCATAGATATAGCCCGAAAGCCACCAGGGAGCGCGGCCAGTGCCTTCGGCCAGGAGAGGATATGTCGAGAAGGCTATCGACCCTCTCGGAGCGTTCTGGCCACTGCTGGGGCGCAGGGGGCCTCTCTCTGGAGACCCCCGGAGGGGCCCGACCTCTGGCGGCACAGAAGCCCGCGTGACCTTTTCCACAGCAATCGGCGTCTGGAGACCATTTCTGGGCACTGGGACTGTCTACAAAAGATTCAAGTGTTCTTCTGGACGGGGTCGAGAGAACGCTGGAGCCCGCGCACTGCAACAGAACAAGACGTCGGAGGTCTGCGAGCTACAAGCAACATGCACAGGACGGATACATGGTCACGTGAACGATGCGTGCAGGACCCTTGGGACGTCCCCGCTGAGGGCCCCTGCAGAGCACTGCGCTCTTGCGGTGGATTTCTAGTATGGTCCCGCGCGCCCTCCTAGACGTCCTGCTACGGTAGAGGGAAGCAATTACTGAACACCCCCCCTCCCCCCAAAACTCAGTGTTGGCACGCGCGGGGGAGACTGCGGTCGAAGTGCATCTCATCAGACCCACCGCCAACTTTGAACATCGGGGGGAGGGGGGGGCGTTGATGGATGAATGTGGCATGTGCTCGCTAATTTGTTCCGAGGCCTGCTACTACTCCTCCTCATCATCCTCCTCCTCCTCCTGCTCGGCACCGCGTGGCCCCGCGGCCGTTGCCCTGCGGCGGGCGCCCGCCTCGCGACATATAACCCCCAGCCCCCAGCTCTGCCTGGCGCGCCGCTGCCGCTGCCCAGGCGCGTGGCCTACAGTCGGGGCGTTGACCTAAGGAACCCTAAATAAGGAACGAGGCCCCTTTTTTTTCAATAAGTTAAACTTCGATTCCCCATCGAAAACCTAAGGACAACCTAAGGCAAACTGCGAAACAATTAAGGAACACGGAGCACCTCCCCAACGAAAAGGGTTCCTTGTTTAGCGCCCCGACTGTAGCTCCGCTGGAGCTCACGGGAGGACGGCATTGCCGTCGTCCTGGCAGGGCTGGGCAGCGGGCAGTCTCGCCTGCTGGCGTGCCGCCCTGGAGCCTCGTCGCGACTCGCTCTCCGTCGCGGTCACCTGCGTGGCATCGGAGACCGAGAAGGCGTCGTTCGTCCGCCCGTCGCCTACTGAGAGGAGAGCGGGCACGAGTTCGGCTCGTGGTGCATCACCGATCGAAGCTGCCCATGGGGAAGGGCGGCAAGAGACGCAATGAGGAGACCAGCGACAAGGGTCGCTGGCCTTGGTTGGCTACTCGCTGATGCGGCCTCACACGGAACTGCCCATCGAACGAGCGGTGCTGCATGTGCGGCAGGGGTCGGCAAGGCCACCCAGACCCCACATGAGGCGACACCACTGACGGCTGCGTCGGCCCAGGCCCTGGTCTGCCTCACGGCCTGCCCAACGCGACTGAAGAGAGCCGGCAGCCGCTGACAAGGCTGATCACGTTGCCCGTGCGAGGAAGGCGTTGGCCGCCCTCCGACGCGTACACTACGTTCATTTCTAATCGTGCTCATTTCTAAGTGTGCTCGTTTCCAATTGTTCCTGGCCCCCTGGTGGCCAGGAAGAGGCCCAGGATATAACAATTAGAAATGGCAGGACCTTGGCCCCCAGAAAGTCCAAGAACTTCCGAAGAATTAGACATGAACGATGTGCACAGCTTGGCGACGACAACGAGCTCGCCATCAGTGCTGGGAGGCAACCTGCAGCTGCAGAAGAGGAGGAGCGTGCGCGCCACGCGCCAGACGGCATGCTCTGGAGGGCCGTGGGCCGCCGGACTACGGAGCAGAAGGAACATGATGTGTTGGAGAGCCTCCTCCTCCTCCTCCTCCTCCTCTCCTCCTCCTCCTCCTCCTCCTCCTCCTCCTCCTCCTCCTCCTCCTCCTCCTGTTCCCAGCATGCAGGAGGAGCTGGCGTCCAAGAGGAACGAGCTGCAGGCTGCCACGGTGGAGCTGGACGCCGTCCGCCGACGCCGTCCGCCTGGAGGCGGCCACGGCGTGCGCCGCCGTCACGGCGGCGGACGGCGGCCCTGCTACGACTGGCAGCCTCGATGAAGCCTTCGGCAGGCTTCAAGGTGCGGTCGCGGCGGCCCCTGCAGCCATCCTCGCGGGGAGCACGAATACGGCGCTCGAGCCCATCGGGACCGACCTTTGAGCAGGGACCGACCGTCCCGGCATTCCTATAGTCCTACCACGAGGTGCTCTTAGAACCCAAAGATGTTCTAAGAACAAAAACGGTGTCCTTATAACAGAATCCCGATGTGCTAAAACAAGACAGTCCCAGCCAGAAATGTTCTAAGAACACTTCGTGGAAACCGCAGGTCCTTCGAACATTGTTTGGTAGGGCTATAGGCGGGCCGGGACGCTTCGCGACTGCTTGACACCTGGCTGAGCTCAGCCAGGTTGAGCGGCTGGGGAGGGGGGCGAGCGGCGGCGGCGGGGGCCACCCGTGGAGCAGGGAGGCCTGCCCCTTCCCTCACGGAGGAGGAGGAGGAGGGAGGAGGAGGAGGAGGAGGAGGAGGAGGAGGAGGAGGAGGAGGAGGAGGAGCAGGGAATGTGTGCCCGCAGCACGAGATGCAGGAAGCGGTGCACCCATGGTCGGGGACGAAGGTCATCATAGCTAGGACGTTTGCCCGATTCGACTACCGCCGCTGTGGGTTGACGACAGCCGAGCGGGAGTTGAGCACATGCATCATGCGACCGCACCTTCTGGATTCTTCTTCCAGACCTGCGCGGTCCTTTTTTCACGGCGAGCACGGAAGCGATGGAAGACCTGGATTAACTGGGCATGCTTCTGGTGATGACTACGACCATGCCATGTGGCTGCTGGAGGTACAGGTGCGGTTTTGACTTGGAATGAGGTTGGTATGGTATCCATTTCGCCTTGCATTGTGCCACCCACCTCAATGGCGGCTACTGGCTTGCATACGACATCGTTTCTGAAGGAGCGGGTCCGAATACTGACACTTAACGTGAGGCATTGTCGGCTTTGACGGTACGTGATTCACTTAGGAATGATTGTGCGCCTCATGTGTCGCACAGGGCTGGGCCAATGGGCCGCGAGTCCGACGAGCTGCCGTTGTCAGGCAACACGGCCTCGCAACCTGCACCAGTCCCACGAGTGCTCTAGGAGGCCCTGGAGGCGAGCGCGTAAGGCAAGGAGTCAGGAAAGGCTTACGAGCTGCAACTTTCGGCAGCAGTGGTTGACCCCAGCTCGAGGACGCTTTTGGACCATGAATGTCGCGGCTAACCCATTGCTTTTGCTCAGGAGCTCAACCTCCGTTGTGATGACTGTGCTCGTGCACAGCAGTGGGCTGTTAAGCACGGGTCTCTGGTGGGAAACGGGGACTATTACACAATATTCGCGTCTCCGAAGCCATAAACCTTCGCAAAGTACGCAAAATTCGCGTTCCCGAGGCCACGATTCCCAGTACATTGCGCAATGTTTGCGCCCCTGACGCCATACATACTCGTAAGTTACGTAATGTTCGCGTTCCCGAGGCCACAACCCTTTGTACATTACGTCAGTTCGCGTCCCCGAGGCCATAAACCCTTGTGAAGTGCGCCATATTCGCACCCCCGTGGCCACGAATCCACCTCGCGGAGGCCGCCCAAAAGCGCCACCCCCTCTCTGGCGCAGGAAGCAATCGTTTCTGTATTGAGATATGTGTTCGGGAAGGCGCTTTTTGAAATTTCTGCCGTCTCTTGAAATCTGGCCGCGGGCCCCAAGTCCCCGAAGCCCCCGAGAGGCCATAAACCCATGTAAAGTATACAAAATTGGTGTACCCGAAACCATGGCCCCTAGTACAATACGCTATATTCGCGTTCTCGAAGCCATAAATTTCGTAACTTACACAAGAAGCGCGCCCTCGAGGCCACAACACTTTGTAAATTGCGCAATGGCTGAGTTTCCGAAACCATAAATCCACCATTCGCATCTTCATAAAAAAAAACCATAAACCTGCACACGCTACCCAAATTCGCATCCCCGAAGCCATAAACTATTACGCAATGGTTGCGTCCCCGAAGCCATAAACCATGGTAGCGTATGTCATCATTGCGTATCCACAAGCCTTCGTAGATTATGCAATACTCGCCCCCTGAGGCCACACACCTTCGTAGATTACACCATTCTCGCGTCCCCGAAGCCATAATCCCTGGTCATATGTGCCTGCACGAATGCGTAATTCTCGCGCTTGCACTCCGCAGCGAATTCCACACCGAATTCAGCAATATCATCAGAATCTCAATTCGTCTTGCCGATTACTCATCGTCTTCGCGTGAAGTCCCGACGCTGCTTCACGGCGGCGCCAAGGCCTCATGATTTCGCTCTTGCATTGCCCATGATCCGAGAGAGGGGGCCGGCGGCAGAGGGCGAAGCCCTTGCGGATCTGGTGGCCCACGCCATGGTATCCACCCTCCCCCCTAATCTTGTAAATGCCACAACAATGGACACTCTAACAATCCTATCATTGCCTTAAACATGTGTCCAACATGTGTGCAACATGTTCTAAGAATGGCTCACTCATGCTTACACACTGTTAAAGGCATGTTTGAAACATGTTCTAGACATCTGGAAATTACTGGGCAGCACGCCTCCTCTCCATTCCTCGACCTCCACAACCCTAACCCTCACCCCCATTCTGGCCCGCCCCCGCGAGGGGAAGCGGCAGGGCACGGCGCGCGGGGGGCCGTGGCCTCCCGCAGGCCGCAGGCGAGCTCCAGCAGCTCGGCCACGTCCAGCGCCGCGAGCTCCCCGGCCCAGAACTCCTCGCCGCCGCAGCGCCGGGCCCCGCCACCAGGCACGCTCCCCCTCCTCCTCCTCCTCCTCCTCCTCCTCCTCCTCCTCCTCCTCCACCTCCTCCTGCTCCTCCTCCTCCTCCTGCTCCTCCTCCTCCTCCTGCTCCTCCTCCTCTGCCTCGATCTGGGGCGGCACACCACCCCCAGGGACGCGGATGTTGAAACTCAGATCGGCGGGCGCCCGCAGGTGCCTCGAGGCCCCGAGGACGTGGAGAGGCAGACCGGGAGGAAGGGCCGGCCCCTCCCTGGGAGGCGGCTGAGGAGGCTGCAGGGGCCGCGCACGAAGCAAGGCACGACGCGGAAGGTCACGGGACTTGGGGGCCACAGGCCCAGACCCCCTAACGTCGGCTTTTGTTCAGGAAATAGACCCCCAGAAGTGCTTGGACCCGTCCTCCTCCTCCTCCTCCTCCTCCTCCTCCTCCTCCTCCTCCTCCTCCTCATTCATTCACTCACTCACTCATTCATTCATTCATTCATTCATTCATTCATTCATTCATGGGCCTTAGGAGGTCAGCCAAACGAAGCTCGCCTGACCTCACCGCAAAACAGACGAGCGGGGCCTCGGCCTCTCCTGGGCCAAGGCCCCGCACCCACGATGCCCAGAGCCCTGGGGCATTGCAGAGGGCTCTTGAGGGCTCGAGGGGTAATCCGCAGGCCGTATCCCCGAAGGGCGCCCCACCCCCGCCCAGCGATCCCCCAGGGGCCCAGCAGAGACGGGCGACGGGAGGGGTGCGGGCGGGGGGGGGCACGGCCAAAGCTGAAATGCACGAAGAGGCACGAGGCCTCCTCCTCTACAAAAACAAAACAAAGCCTTCGACCACCCACACAAGGACGACGCGGCCTGCCACCCCAGGTGCAGGCAGCGCCTGGACGGTGGCAGGCCACGCCCCAGATGTGGGGTAAGCACACGGATGCCTGCCCTGAGGGTCAGTCGCATCGGGCCGTGCGCGATAGGCAGAAACAATCCACGATGCCCAGAGCCCTGGGGCATCGCAGAGGGCTCCTGAGGGCTCGAGGGGTAATCCGCTGGCCGTATCCCCGAAGGGCGCCCCACCCCCGCCCAGCGATCCCCCAGGGGCCCAACAGAGACGGGCGACGGGAGGGGTGCGGGCGGGGGGGGCACGGCCTAAAGCTGAAATGCACGAAGAGGCTCGAGGCCTCCTCCTCCACAAATCCAAAACAATGCCTTCGACCACCCACACAAGGACGACGCGAACTGCCACCCCAGGTGCAGGCAGCGCCTGGACGGTGGCAGGCCGCGCCCCAGATGTGGGGTAAGCACACGGATGCCTGCCCTGAGGGTCAGTCGCATCGGGCCGTGCGCGATAGGCAGAAACAAATTAACACGCACACTCGCTGACTGCTCTGGGCAAAATTTAAATTGAGGCACCCCGCATCTCGCCTGTCTGGTCATGCCACCACGCAGCTGGACTGTGGAGGACGCGCCAGGGGCGGCACAAGCGGGTGCCTTTTGGCCACGGGAGTCGCCCGCGGCGGACATCGCGAACCTGGGCTATTTTCTTGTGTCCACAGGGGCCGAGGAGATGCCTGGGAGTCCTGGTGCAATAGGAACCGCACCTGGAGCAATACAACACAGGAGTGCCCGAGCTTTCAATTTTTGCGGCCCAGAGTTTGTGCCCTGGTGCTGGCAGGTCTTTACCGCTAACCAGGGCCCCAAAACTGGGTGGGAAGGCAGCACATTTGGAGTCTCTCGATGGCGGGGCTTTGAAGCTCTTGGCGCAAGCCAGACACTGCCAGAGACGACCATTCCACAGGACATTATGCTGCCTTATGTTTTGGGGGGGGTGGCCTTAAACTCTTCGACTCTTTATATAGGGTACCGTGCATCTCGCGGGCCGTCGGCCAAAGCTCAAGGATTGAAACGGCAGCCTTGAGCACGGCGAACCAGCCATCTAAGGAATCTGTTACTGCATCGGCGTCCTGAGGGCTGGCGACTTTTCTGGCGGCCTCACGACACAGAACATCTGCCCAACCATTGCCCAAAACAACAAGTTGCTGCGCCCATTCACGATCTCCTCGTAAAAGTGATTGGTGAGCCTTTACCTTATGTATAGTAAACTGCTTATCTAACTTCTGAATCGCGCGCCAGTGCCCCGCCTGTTGGGACGTGCCATCTAGGGCACGGAACGAAAAGGCACATCCCGTCAGCAGGGCCTGGCAGTCGGCATACAAGTCTGCTTCTTCATCGAATCTTGCTGGGTCCTGCCAGAGGTGTCGGAGTCCCTGGAGAAGGCCATGGTGTTCAGCCCAGGTCGCACTTTGGGGGAAACGCTTCGGCAGTGGACCCCTAACAGCGCGCTTCAGGTCGCCTCCAGCAGTCATTTCCACAGCCGCCCAGCCCTCCTCCTCCTCCTCCTCCTCCTCCTCCTCCTCCTCCTCCTCCTCCTCCTCCTCCTCCTCCTCCTCCCCCTCCTCCTCGTCCTCCTCCTCCTCCTCTCCTCCTCCTCCTCCTCCTCCTCCTGTCCTCCTCCTCCTCCTTCTCCTCCTCCTCCTCCTCCTCCTCTGCCTCGATCTGGGGCGGCACACCACCCCCAGGGACGCGGATGTTGAAACTCAGATCGGCGGGCGCCCGCAGGTGCCTCGAGGCCCCGAGGACGTGGAGAGGCAGACCGCGAGGAAGGACTGGGCCCCTCCCTGGGAGGCGGCCGAGGAGGCTGCAGGGGCCGCGCACGAAGCAAGACACGACGCGGAAGGTCACGGGACTTGGGGGCCACAGGCCCAGACCCCCAACGTCGACTTTGTTTAAGAAATAGACCCCCAGAAGTGTTTGGACCCGTCCTCCTCCTCCTCCTCCTCCTCCTCCTCCTCCTCCTCCTCCTCCTCCTCCTCCCCCTCCCCCTTCTCCTCCTCCTCCTCCTCCTCCTCCTCCTCCTCCTCCTCCTCCTCCCCCTCCTCCTCCTCCTCCTCCCCCTCCTCCACTGCGGGGGCCAGGTCTTCATCCTGAGCCGCGTCTGGACGGTCCCGAGGCCCGCCCCGGGGAGGGCCCCCCAGCGGCCGACAGAAGGGCGAAACCCTCCGTCGCGATGCTCGCACACCTCCCGGGGGTCCGGGGATCGGGAGATGAGAAGCATGCACAGCGCGAGCGCCGGTTTTGGGGGAAAATCCCTGTTGCGAAACCGTCGGTCTTTATTATTTAAATAGTTCTCGGGAACGCTCGATAATGAAATCCCTGCGGAGCCTCAGGTTTCTGAAGGATTCTGGCCTGCGTGCGTGACGATGCGCGCGTGCGCACCCCATCTCATTGTTTGCAGGGGACCCTTGCGACAGCACGCGCGCAAGGGCGTTCGAATGGTTTCGACATGTGCGCGCGAGAGGCACATTTCGCACATGTGATGAACTTGCTGTTTGAAATGTATGGCTTTCATAAGAATTCGCAAGAGTGCGCGCGCATGCAACTTTGAAACATCCTGTTACGACGCTATGTGTTTGTCATGTGTTTTCGGGACTCGGTTTTGCACTCCCTGCGGAACCTGCGAGTGGCTTTGAAGAATTTCGGAATGCGCGCGCGCGACGACGTGCGCGTATGCACTTCGTCCTACTACTTGCGAGGGGGTATTGGAAACTGATGGTTTTTGATCAACGGGTGCGCGCGCATAGCATTGATTGCAAGGGGTATGGGGGGTAAGCGACTGTCTGGGACGGTGTGCAATCATCAGATGTAAGATGAACGAGTGTGCATAATCATCTACGAAGAACAATACGAAAAAAACTGAAGCGTGAAGTCTGAGGGGAGATCATAATACTCGTTTGACAAGGATAATCTCGGGGTTGTAATATACGTGCTGCATTGTGGTCTGTATGATGGCGCTAGATGTTGCAAACACACAGATTGCTTATTTTGTGTTTGTGGAACTCGATCTTGAAATGCTTACGATACCCAAGGTGTGTGAGGGATTTTGGCAAGCGCGCGCGACGACTCACGCGTGTGGACTTGGTGTTCTCGTTGCTTGATCTAGGGGTTCTGAATATTGGTGACGCTTGGTGAAAGAATGCGCACGCAAATTATTTGACAGGGATGGGGCGGGGGGGCAATACTGGTTGAGCTGGGATGGCACGAAATCGTATTTGACATGAACGATGGGGCTGCATCATGTGTTGTAAATTGCATTGTCCCAAACAGGGGTGTATATCTCATTTTTTTACCATGGAAAATCAGTGGACAGCGACGAGGCCGCGACGGGGCGGCGACGGCGACGACATAGCCGCTGGACCAACACGCAGGCCCTTACGACTGGCGGCGACGAGGCGGCGATGAGGCGGCGACAGCGGCGACATAGCCGCTGGACCAACACGCGGGCCCAGACGACTGGCGGCGGCGAGGCTGCCACGGGGCGGCGACGGCGGCGAAGACAAGCAAGAACCCCTCAAGACAAGCACTGTTTGAGGAAAAGCGGCATGAGGATGGGTGGTGGCGCTCTGGAGCGGCCTCCCCTGCGGCAAGACCAGCGGGGTGGACATTTGCAAACCAGGACATGCGCAGCTGACTTCTTCTTCCTCCACCAACTTACACGTCGTTCATTTCTAATCGTGCTCATGTCTAAGTGTGCTCGTTTCTAATTGTTCCTGGCCCCCTAGTGGCCAGGCAGAGGCCCAGGTAGAGCAAGTAGAAATGAGAGGATCTGGGGCCCCCAAAAAATCAAGGAATGTTCGAAGACTTAGAAATGAACGATGTGTATACGGCACCAGAACCAGGATAAGATAAAACTGTGGACAGGGCTCTCTGACATCCCGCGGCTCTGGAGGTCGCACGGGGCCCCCGCGGCCCTCCCGAGGCCCTGCGGAACGCTCTGCGAGGCATTGGCACCCGCTGGAGCGCCTGTTGCCCCGGCCCTGGACCCGCTGGACCAGTGCCACGGATGCTGCAGCAGCAGATTGAAGGGGCCCCAGGACACTCAAACAAATACGCACGAATAAAAGATTCCCCGTATGTTCCCTAGTTTCTGGGTTTCTGTCTTCCCCCCACTTCCCATGTTTTCCCATCTCCTCTGGGGAATCGAAGATCAACTGTGTCTGTGCGTTTCTTTTCCTCCTGACAGATGCCCTCCTTAATCTCGACCCAGTGCCAGCAAGCACCCCAGACTCCCAGCCAGCGACGTTGGTCCAAGGAGCACCATGGTGACAACCTTCTGCGTAGTGGCTTTGACGAAGCGAGCCGCCCGCAATCCACAGGATGAAGCGGCGGCCGGCAACGGAGTAGCAAGAGACGGAATGGGGGAACGGGAAAAAGGAGGAAACAATGGATGAAGAAAATTACATGCGTCCTCGTGCCCAGATCTCATGCTCAGGACGAAAGCCCGAAACCGACTATCGGAGAAATCCAACGGAACACTCGAAATCCACAAAGCCGAAATGTCAGCGACACACTGACAAGCACCAATGACCCAAGTCAGGGCTGCAACAGACCACGATGGACCTGGAAAGTTCGCGTCGACGAGCCATGCTGCACCACGGACTGCCCCAAGGAGCATTCACAGGTCGCCAGTACTTGCGACGGCGGAGCCCCCTGCAACCGACCATGTTCGGAGGCCCTTCGACATCCCGACCACGACAGGCTCGGCAAAACAGGACACTACAACGCTCGGCGCGGAGGAGGAGGAGGGGGAGGAGGAGGAGGAGGAGGAGGAGGAGGAGGAGGAGGAGGAGGAGGAGGAGGAGGAGGAGGAGGAGGAGGAGGAGCCCTAGGAGAAGGAGGACGAGGAGGAGGAGGAGGAGGAGGGAACAAGCGAAAGAAAAGGAGAACGAAGAGACGAGCGCAAGAGGAAGAAGAGGAGACGAGCGCAATAAGAAAAGGAGGAGACGAGCGCAAAAAGAGGAGGAGGAGGAGGAGGAGGAGAAGGAGGAGGAGACGAGCCCAAGAACAGGCCCGAGATCTTCCTCACCTCGACGCCTCGGCGGGCGGAGGAGTCGGCGCGAAGCCTTCTGCTGGTGACGAGGCCGTCGGCGCAGGCGGGCGCGGCGGCTGTTTCGGCCAGCGCAGGGCAGACGACCGAGGAGCGATCGACTTGCCACGCGGACGGGGAGCCGCGCGCGACCGACGAGCGATTGAGGAGAACAAGGAGGACGAACGGATACCCTGCGCCTGCCTCGGGCTGGCTGGGGGGCTTCCTACGGGCAGTGGAGAGGCCCTTTAGCCTTTCCCCGGGACGAGCGTGGCTCTGTGCGCCACGCTGTCGGATACCAGTCCCACCACATCTTCCTCCCTCTTCGATGACGCCTGCCTTGTCACTTCTCCTCATTTCGTATCTACGTTGCCTGTCGCTTACCTCTGAAATCAATCAAACGCCGGCGACCTACCACGGATCACCAGGCATACTAATTTGATATACCGCCCCAGGGTCGACCAACCCAGGGGTGGATGGCAGCGTCTGCCAGACACCATTGCCGCTAACTCTCAGCTCTGCCTAACGGCGGCGCAGCGTGCCCGCCTCGGTCCGACGGGAAGCGAGGCGGGAGCCCGGTGGCTGACACGACCGGCCCGAGCGGGCAGTTATCGGCGGCGGGGCGGGCACCACCAGGGACCCGTGCGGCGGCAGTGCGCGGCAGGGCTGGTTGCGCACGAGCTCGTGCACTCGAAGAGCATGCATGCACGCATGCATGCGCAGAAGGCTCCTGGATGGGTCCGAGCAGGCAGGGCTGCAAAACCACGCCGCATCGCCGACGCCAGCGCGGAGAACATCGGCATCCACGTCGAGCCGCATGGGCGATGCCTCGGCGATGCGGCGCGACCTCCGCCCCCATCTGCTCGGACGTCGGGCCCCATCTGGGAAGCCTGGAGCGCAGGAGGCAGGACGCGCGCAGTGCCATTGCAGGAGGGGGGAGGAGGACGAGGAGGAGGAGGAGGAGGAGGAGGAGGAGGAGGAGGAGTAGGAGGGGGGAGGAGGAGGAGGAGGAGAGGAGACGACGAGGAGGAGGAGGAGGACGAGGAGGAGGAGAAGGAGGAGGAGGAGGAAAAGGTGACTCCCTCCCTCCTCCTTCCCCCTCCTTCTTCCTTCCCCCTCCCCAGACCTCCGAGGATGTGATCTTTGTCAAAGCGCGGCCCCAGAGGTTCGGAAACACCTCCCGGGGCCGGGAGCCCGCCGAAACCGCAGAGAAAAAGCACCCGGGCCCCCCTCAAAAAAAAGCATCGTCGGAGAACCGGCCCCCCTTCCCCTGGAGGGGCCCAGCATCCCCATATCTCTTCGAAGCGCTTCCTTGATTCTCGTCTCCCCCCTCCTCCTCCTCCTCCTCCTCCTCCTCCTCCTCCTCCTCCTCCTCCTCCTCCTCCTCCTCCCTCCTCCCTCCTCCTCCTCCTCCTCCTCCTCCCCACCCCCCCACTTCCCATATTTCCCCATACCTTCCTGGGAGTCGACGAGTCATGGTGTCTGTTTGTTTTGCAATCCTGATCCCCCTCATTATTCTCCATCACTCT
Organism: Prorocentrum cordatum; assembly: GCA_963575745.1. Classification (NCBI taxonomy): domain Eukaryota; class Dinophyceae; order Prorocentrales; family Prorocentraceae; genus Prorocentrum; species Prorocentrum cordatum. The sequence goes on from CAUYUJ010001801.1 coordinate 66,324, forward strand.
CCCCCTCATCGTTCTCCCCGAGGCGCCCCGCAACACTACCGTTAAGCCGGGCGTGCCCCCCTACAAGGGGATTTCCGACGAAAAATGAAACATACCTCCAAAATACCCCCCCCCCAAAAAAAAAAAAAAAAAAAAAAAAAAAAACGCAAAACATAGTCCCCAAACCATTTTTGGACTATTTCTGGACTATTTCAAAAATATTTTTCGTCGAAAAATCGCCCCTGTAGGGGGACAGGCCCGATTTCACACTACCAGCCGGGCGGGCGCGGCCGCGTCCTTCCGAAAGGCGGCGAGCTCGGCGGCGTCCGCGGCCCGCGCGCCGCCCTGCCCGGCGCCGCCAGGGGCCGGGAACGTCGCCAGGACGGCCTGGCGCCCAGGGGGGTACCTCCTCCTCCTCCTCCTCCTCCTCCTCCTCCTCCTCCTCCTCCTCCTCCTCCCCAGAAATGATGCAGCACGGTGACTTTGCCAGGGGGGGGCACCTTCCGTCCCGCGGCCCTGGCACGCTCCCAGTGCGAAGACATCACGACCGAGGATTCCTCTTGCACAAAACGTGCTCGGCCTCCCCGGGGGGCCGTCGCCGGGCCCCGGGGCCGTGCAGCGAGAAAACGCCTCGAGAGGAAACGCCGATCCCAGGGAAGGGCTCCAGACCTGCGTGGCGGATTTCGGAACCCCTGGAGCCAAAAACGTGTTCGTCTCTCGGAGGGCGACTTTCTACTTCCGCCGCATTCCGCCAGCCTTCCGCCAGCCTTCCGCTGGCGGAGGCGGCCTCGTCTTACTTCCGCCGCCCTTCCTCCGCCTTCCGCGGCGGAAGAGGTGACAAGTCCTGCGGCCCTCGAAGGCAAGGCCATTCTTGGAATGCCCCACGTGAGGGCACGCCCTGGGGGGGGGGCGGGGGGAGCGAGGCAGGACGAGAGAAGGACTCCGAGACTAGGGGGCCACATGCGAACCCTACCCCTACCCCCCACGATTTCCGAGCGAAGTGAACCCCCCCCTCCCCCTCAGAAATCGTGGGGGGTAGGGGTAGGGTTCGCATTTGGCCCCCTAGAGATGCAGGCGCTGCAACTCGTTCACGCCGGGCGCTCTTGCCCCAGCTGCGGGCCCCAGGACCCTCGCAGGTCGACCAGCCCCGAAAGATGCAGCAGAAAAGGCGGGGTCCAGGGCTCCAGTCGTGTTTTTGTCGCGATGTTGCATCTGCTTCGCAACGGCGGATCTTTGGAGGCAGGAAGGGAGGGAGAGAGGAGGGCGAGAGGGGAGCGAGGAGGACGATAGAGGAGGTAGAAAGGGAGTTTGCTTGACCTGCGCGGCCCGAGGCCCCACTCAGATGGGGCAAACAGTTGGCAGATCAAGTGTGGCTGCTGATCGCTGCGGTTGGAGTTCTTGCAGGAGGAGGAGGAGGAGGAGGAGGAGGAGAAGGAGAAGGAGGATGAGGAGGAGGAGACGTTGAACATGAAGATGTTCCAACCGTCCTGTGGTGTTGGGTCCTCGTTTTGAAAAGACAGCGCCCCGCGTTCCTTCCTCCTCCTCCTCCTCCTCCTCCTCCTCCTCCTCCGCCTCCTCCTCCTCCTCCTTCTCCTCCTCCTCCTCCTCCCCCTGCTCCGTCCTCCCCTGCGTGTCTCTGCCCTGCGCACCAGCCAACCACTTCGGCACACCCCTCGCACAACTCGTGGTCCCATAGGGAGCACCTTCAAAGGAAGGCCCCAGCGGCTGCGTTCGCATGCGCCCGCCGCACCCATTTCGGCAAACCCCTCGCACGCTTCGTGGCCCCATAGGGAGCTCCACCAGAAGCCCCAATGTCTGCGCTCGCATGCGCCCGCCGCACCCACGTCGGCACACCCCTCACACGTTTCGTGGCCCCATCGGGAGCTCCACAGAAGGCACCAGTAGCTTTGTTCGCATGCGCCCGCCGCACCCATTTCGGTAAATCCCTCACACGTCTCGTGGCCCCATGGGGGGGCTCCACCAAAGGAAGGCCCCAGTGGCTGCGTTCGCATGCGCCCGCCGCACCCAATTCGGCACACCTCTCACACGACCCGTGGCCCCATAGGGAGCTCCACTCAAGGCCCCAGTGGCTGCGTTCGTATGCGCCCGCCGCACCCACGTCGGCACACCCCTCACACGCTTCGTGGCCCCTTTATCGGGATCTCCACCGAGAGCAACAGTCACAACTGCGTTACCCACATCCACATATGGCTGGATCCTTCGCCAGGCTATGGCTACACGTCGTTAATTTCTAATCGTGCTCATTTCTAATTGTGCTCGATCCTAATTGATCCCGGCCCCCTAGTGGCCAGGAGGAGGCCCAGGACAGAACAATTAGAAGTAGAAGGATCTAGGCCCCAAAAAAATCAAAGAATTGTCCAAGAATTAAACATGAACAATGTGTAAGCTCGGCAGGTTGGCCACGCGCGTGGGCGAAGTACAGGAAAAAACTAGATTCGTGCTTCTGCCTCTGGCTCTCAGGCGGGACCTGCCCTTGACAAGCATCGCCCAGCCAGGGCGCGCCCCCCCAGTCAGAACTCTGCGACCAAGGGGGAGGGCAACTGCCCGTGACTCGTACAAGTACAGCAGCCTTGCACCCGAGTGGACGCGCAGGCAACGCAGGCGAACAGCCAAACGCTGTGCCGAGCGGCGGCGACAGGCGAGGGAGCACGGCCGAACGCCGGCGCCGAGCTGAAGGTGATAGATAACGACGAGGATCGATAACGACGACGAGGATGGGAGGGAAAACCAGCCAATGCCCGGGACTGGGCACAGGGAACGGAGGGGAGAAAGACGAGAGAGCGGGGAACGACTGGGAGACCGGAGACTCGAGAGCGAGAGGACGTGCCGACAGCACCCGAAAGCCTGAGGGAGGGGGGGGAGGAACTCATGTAAAGGGGCAACGTCTTTGCGCCGAATCCCCCGCTCCCTGTTTTGGAGCGTGCCGGGAGTCCTCCAAAATAGAGGGGGAGGTAGGGAGGCAGGGAGGGATGAGCGACGAGGGGGGGAGGAGGGAGGAGGAGGATGAGGAGGACCGCGAGACAGGATAAGAAAGGAGGGGAGGAAGGATGGGGGAGAGGGAAGGGGAGGAGGGGAGACGGAAGAGGAGGAGGAGGAGCAGGAGGAGGATCGAGCATCAAGATTCTTTGTCGATCTTGACCCGTATCTGGCCTCAAGAGGCCTCCAGGGACATCGGGAGACCTTCGGAGGAGGACCTAGGATGCACCAGCGATGCTGACGATGCTGCGGCGCAGCCTCCCGTCCCGACGGGGAGGAGGAGGAGGAGGAGGAGGAGGAGGAGGAGGAGGAGGAGGAGGAGGAGGAGGAGGAGGAGGAGGAGAAGGAGGAGGAGGAGGAGGAGGAGGAGGGGGAGGGGGAGGAGGGTATGGAGGGTATGGAGGAGTGCGTCCGTCGAGAGCCCCACAATCTGCAAGCGAGCCTCAGGCCAGCTGGCTGGCTGTCGCGCACATGGCTCGCAGTCGTGGATCGTGCGCCCCAGTCCCAGGCGAGAGGCCACCCTCGAAGGGGAGCCCTACTCTATGCGCGTAGCCGAGCGGGGAATAGGTCGACCCCCATCCCAAGCTTCGTGGGGCCTTCGAACGGACCAGAAATTTTGGGCCCGACCCTAGGATATACGATGGGGGGGGCGTCCATCCTCGATAGCGGTGCGTCCGAATAGCTCCCCTTGGGATGTACCCCAGGGTTTCCCTCCTTTTCTGAACGGCTTCGTTTACAGTGGAAACGTCGGGCGCTGGGGAGTGTGGGGGGGAACCGCCTGCGATGAACCCCATACACGCCTTCCCATAATGTTTTCTATTTGCTGTTGTGTTTCCTTGTTGTTTCTGCTATCCTCTCAAAACAAGTGCCTGGCACTATGACGGGCTGGCCCTGGCCGGTGGGGCGCGGGCCGTGGTCACCCCGCGGGGTGCCGCGCACGGCGGCCGTCGGCTCTCAGTCGCCAGGCGCGGGCGCGGGTCCGAGCGGGGGACCCGGGGCGCTCGGTTCGGCCGTGGGCTGGGGCGCGAGTTTGGGCGCGGATTCGGAGTTGGATTTGGACGCGCGTTTGGTCGGGATGTTGCACGTGTTTTTGGGGCACGGGTCGGGTGGGGATGTGGACATGGGCTCTGACGTAATTTGGGCATGTGTATATATATATATACACACATACATATGTATATCTCGGAGGTTGGGGGGTGAGATCGAAGTGGAACGGAGAGCCCCCCTACCGGGAAATCGATTTCGGTTTCCTGTTCGTGCCGTGCGTGCGGGCGAGGCGAAGCTGCGTGGGCGGGGGAGAGGAAAATCTCCTGTGGCTGGGCCGCGGCTGGACCAAAAGGTTCTCCGCCCGGCAACTGGTGGCGCGCGGTGTCCCGCCGGTGTCCCGCTGGTGTCCCACTGGTGTCCCGCTGGTGTCCCGTCGTGGCTGGGCCGCGGCCGGACCAAAAGGTTCTCCGCCCGGCAACCGGTGGCGCGCGGTGTCCCGCCGATGTCCCGCTGGTGTCCCGCTGGTGTCCCGCCGGTGTCCCGTCGTTGTCCCGTGGTGTCCCGTGGTGAGATCGACAGTGAGATCGATAGATCGATAGTGAGATCGGTGAGATCGATAATGAGACCGATAGTGAGATCGATAGTGAGACCTATAGTGAGAGATCGATTGTGAGATCTATAGTGAGATCGATCGTGATATCGATAGTGATATCGATAGTCAGATCGACAGTGAGATCGATCGAGTGGGATCGATAGCGAGATCGATAGTGGAATCGATATTGAGATGAATAGTGAGATCGAAAGCGAGATCGATAGTGAGATCGATAGCGAGATCGATAGTGGGATGGATAGTGAGATCGACAGTGAGATCGATTGTGTCCCGTCGGTGTCCCATCGGTGTCGCGTAGGTGTCCCGTGGTTTCACGTGCTGAGATCGATAGTGATATCGATAATGATATCGATAGTTAGATCGATGAGACCGATAGTGAAAAGCAGCAAGCGTGCGCCATCCCCGACAGGCTCCCAAGAGCCCCCCAATACGCCCCCGAGAGCCCCCCAAGAGGTCCGAAAGACGCGCCCAAACGGCCCCCCAAGCCCTTGCAAAATGAACAAAATAATTTATCATTTCGTTGGTTCCCGGGGGAGGGGAGGGAATGGTACCAAGGCGCCCAAGAGCGAAGGGTGACATAAACAACTCGACACCAAGGCTCCCAAGAGCGAGCATCAACGCGACGATCTCCACTGGCACCGTCCGAATAGCAATCACCACTGTTGCCCATTGCTGGCCCCCTCCCCCCCAACCTCCTTGTCACCTGCAGGGTGGTCGTATTAGGTATAGGTATAGGTATGGGTATAGGTATAGGTATAGGTATAGGTATTAGGTATGGGTGTGTATATATATATATATATATATATATATGAGCGTGGGTACCCACGCTGGTTTGGACGCTGATCTGGGCGCCGGTTTGGGCGTGGGTTTGGACATGGATTTGGACCCGGGTTTGGACACGGGTTGGGACGTGTGTCGGGGCACGGGTTTGGAAATGAGTTTGGACGTGGGTTGGAAGTGGGCTTATACGTAGGTTTGCGACGCGAGTATGGACGTGGGTTTCTGATCCCCCCCCCCTCCTCCTCCCCCTCGTCTTCCTCCCGTCCAGTTCCTCCTCTTCCTTCTTAATCCAACTAAGTCCTCCTCCTCCTCCTCCACCTCCTCCTCCTGCTGCTCCTCCTACTCCTCCTCCTCCGATCGTAATCCTCATCATCGTCGTCGTGATCATCATCATCATCATCATCATCATCATCATCATCATCATCATCATCATCAGCATCATCATCATCATCATCATCAACATCATCATCACCATCATCATCATCATCATCACCATCATCACCATCAGGATCATCATCATCATCATCAGCATCATCATCACCAGCATCACCATCACCATCGTCAGCATCATCGTCATCATCAGCATCATCACCATCAGATCATCATGACCATCATCACCACCATCATCATCATAATCATCACCATGATCGTCATCATCACCACCAGCATCATCACAACCACCAGCAGCAGCAGCATCATCAGCATCATCATCATCACCATCAGTATCATCATCACCACCACCACCATCATCATCATCATCAGCATCATCATCGTATCATCATCAACCTAATCCTTCCGTCCCTACTCCTCCATCCGCCTCCCGCTGGACCCGTGCGCCGCCCGAGGCCTTGCACACCGCGGCGCGCTCCGCGTCGCTGAGGATGTCGGGCGGGCGGACGGGCGGGGCCACGACGGTGAGGCATGCGGCCACGTCCTCCGCCCACCGGGTGCGGTCTCCAGGCTGTGTGCTGCATCGCTCTGACGCGGGAGGTCTTCAGGCCCTGGGCCTGGCGGCCCAGGGACGAGACCTTGGACGCCCGTGGGCTGTCTCTCGGAGGCGGGGCAAAGGGAACCAGGGCGAGGAGGGCGAGGAGGGCGGGAAGGAACACGGGGAGAGGAGGGAGGGAGTAGAGGGAGGAGAAGGAAGGGAAGGACGACGAGTGACGATGGGGGTGGAATGGACTGGAACGAGGGTTGAGTGAGGATGCAGGAGGGGGGGACGAGGAGAAGGGAAGGCAGGGACGAAGGGTGGAGGAAGCAAGCCTGGGAAGAGAGGGGGGCGAGCCGCAGTGCGTGGATGCAGTCTGAAGAGGAGGACAGGGACGCAGAACACGGAGATCAGAATGATCCGAATTGATGACGTGTTCTTCCAGTGCGCTCGGCTGCACGAGCAGTGCGCTCATCATCATCATCATCATCATCATCATCATCATCACCATCATCATCAGCACCAGCATCATCATCATCATCATCAGCAGCATCATCAGCATCATCAGCATCATCATCATCAGCAGCATCATCATCAGCAGCACCAGCATCAGCATCAGCATCATCATCATCATCATCATCATCATCAACAACAACAACAACATCATTGAGGGACAGTTCTGGCAAAACTGAGACGACTGAGGAGGGAGAGGAGAAGGAGCAGGGCGACGACGACAAGACGGTCCTGTGTGGATCCCTCGCATCGGGCGAACGAGCCTCTGATCAGGTGCGCAAGGATAACACGACCTTGATGGCCGTCGCCTCCTTGCTCCATTGGGCGTGGAAGCTCGGGATCCCAAGCGTTTGCAGCCACCCTCCGTTCCCTTGCGGGGCATGTCTGTGGATTGAGCTTTCCATGGGTCGCCCGATGTGTCCCCCGTCCTGGAGCTTACATTACGCAGGCGCCCATTGCTCTGACATTGCCCGATGGTAGACATTGCGCCTTACTCGTGTTCATGTCCTGGCCTGGTAGCCTGCGTTGGGCGGGCTGGAGGGCTCGACCGAGAGAGAGGGGGGGGGGCAGGTTGAGCAGTGCAGTGAACGCATGGTGAAAAGTATGCTCATCCCTCCCCGCACCACCCACCCACCCGCCCGCCCGCCCGCCCCGCCCACCCCCCACCCACCCACCCACACAAACACACACACACACACACACACACACATTCAAACGCACACGCACTTTTTAGGCGGTAGCGGCCGCGCGCGCGGCGACGAGGCGGAGAAAGCGAACAGACGGTGCACGCGGCGGCCAGGCCCTCACGAAGCACTTGGGATGCGGTCCTACGGTCATAAGCCATCTGAGCGTGGATACACTCGACCAGGTTACTAAGGATGAGCGGTAAGGATGCAAGGGCCTTGGAACGCCATGTTGACGTTTTCCGTGCGGAGCGCAGCAGAACGCCGAAGGATGCCGAATACCGAAGGGGCAAGGATGCAAGGGTAGCCTTGGAAAGTAGCCCCATCCATGCTATCATGGATGACTGTAGGCGGGGAGCGTACACGCAGATAACTACCGTGGGTGATGCCCTCACAGCAGCATGAGACAACGAGAACGGCATCAACCATCCGGGTGTGGATAGCAGGGAGGGTCCACGCAGCACCGTGGGACGGACCCGCACGGCAGCATGGGGCGAGGAGGACGTCCACGGCCAGCGACCGCGGACGACAGCGGTGCACGGGACCGGGGGGCCGTCCCAACGGGCGCACGGGAACAGTGAAAAAAGAAGAACTCAGCGAAGCCGGGCAGAGTGCAGTGCGCGCCAAAGGGCGAAGGCAAGGGGAGGTGCAGAGCAGGGCGGCCGTGCTTGAAAGCAAAATCGCACAGAGGGCTGAACACACACACACACACACACAACACACACATGCTCTCGTGCGAGGGAGGAATTGGTACCAAGCCGGATTAGGACGATAGGGAGGTGGACAAGCGTCCAACATATTGAAGACCCCACCCACCTGGACCAGATGTGCAGCTCGGTGGCTGATGTTGCATGGATCCCTCTGAAAAGGCGGAAGGCCGAGGGAGCAAAGTGAACTCAGGATTCGTCAACGCTGCTACACTACACCTTCCCGTCCCGAACTCCCTCCCCTAGCAGTAGGAGGAGGAGGAGGAGGAGGAGGAGAAGGAGGAGGAGGAGGAGCAGGAGGAGCAGCAGGAGAAGGAGGAGGAGGAGGAGGAGCAGGAGCAGCAGGAGGAGGAGGTATCTTGGGAGCCTCTGGGGGCACTCTTGGGGCCTCCTGGGAGCTTCCGGGGGTGCCTCCTGGAAGCCACAGATCCTCCCCGTGTGTGTGTGTGTAGCTTCAGTGCATGAAGCGCCCCGTTGAGAGAGGAGCGCCCCCTGGATCTGCCACTCGTGCGAGCCCCCGCCTCGAGGAGGAGCCGCCGTCCACCCTTTTGAGCCAGAGGTGCCACACACACACAGAGGAAAAAGAACCATGCACATACACCGATTCTGGCCAGGCCCATCCTGAGCCCAGGATCGGTGCATACGCCCTCCTACCTTGGCCAGGAAGGCATGTGCGCCGATCCTGGGTCAAGGATGGGCCTGGCCAGGATCGGTGCATGTGCACACTTCTCGTCGCCCGAATACACTGGATCAGATCAGGAGTGTCCACCGAGAGCCCCGTTTTTTTGTTTGCCCTGGGCTGGTAATGCTTGCACTTACGACTGTCGGGAGCGCTCGCTGGAGGGCGGCCGCCCCTGGCTGCCACTGCCTCAAGCTACAGCGATGTGATGTCGTACTGCATGCTGCTAGCGCGACTGGCGGCTGCCACCTTACCCTGCCCCACCTCAAGCCCCAACAGCCTCGTTTTGAAAAGGAACGGCCCTGCAAGCGTGCAGACGCCACACATGTGTTTACGCTTCGGGAGATAAGCACAGACGTCCGAAACGACAGCGCCATATGTTGAAAAAGAGTCGCCCTCCATCAATGTACCTGTTGCGCTCTTCGGAACACCTCTGGGCGCAGCAACTTCTCAAGCGAGAGCCCCATTTTGAAAATGATTCGCCATCCATCCGGGTAGCTGCTGAAGCTTTGCGGGCAAACATGCGCATCGCTCGTGCGCGAGCCACAATTTGAACACCACCGGCCCCCAACGCTCAAGACGATGGTGAGCGGCGCTCTGGCAAGACCCACTCCGTCAGAACGGCCCGCCACCGGTCCGTGCGACGTATTGAAACGTGAGGCCTCAGGGCCACAAGCGGTGCGGAAAGCGCCGGCGACACGCCCGACGCGCGCGGAGGAGGGAGGACACGGGAGCAGGACCCAGCTTCCTCCATCGCCCTCCGCCCTCACCTGGGCACTCCCTGAGCGACCCGCCTCCTACCCCTCCACACCTCCTTCCCCTTCCCCAAAGATGGCCACAAGACGGCCCTAAGTGCTATCGGAGCCCCCCGAGGATCTCCCCAAGAGTCCAAAATCCTTCAACCGTCTCACCTTTTCGCGTCCGATGGGCTTCTGAGGCCTCAAGATGGCCCGAAGATGGCCCAAGAGAGCCCCAAGATTGGCCCGATGGGCCCAATAGCCCCCCCCCCAGGACCCCCCCAGGCGGCCCCCAAAGCGCCCAAGAGCGCCCCAAGAACGCCCTAAGAGGGCCCCCAAAGACGATTGTGAGGGCTCTGCAGTGGGGGCCTTGAGAAGTGAGCCCCCCTTGGCCTCCAAGACAACCCCAACAGGCCCTCCAGGGCTCCCAAGAGGCACCCAAGAGGGGTCCAAGAGGGCCCAAGACCACCCAAACAAGCCCCAAGGGGGGCCCCTTAAGAGGGCCCCGAGAAAGTCCAAAGAGGACCCCAAGTGGGCCTCAAGCAGATCAGCTCTCATCGGCAGCGTTTCTGAATGGGCTGGTGGGGGATACTCGGAGCGTAAAGAATTGCGAGCCTCACTGGAGCTAGTGCTCCCCAAACCGCATTCTGACACGAGGTACAGGCTGTAGGGAGCACAGAAGCAGAGAGCTACGGACTCCAGGAGTTCAAATGTAGCCCACAGTTGATCGACTCAGTTGGATCGCAGCTCGGGGTAGGCGTTTGTGGCACCGAGGTCGAGAGCTACGGACTCGCGGAGTTCACATGCACGCAGCCCTGAGTCAGTCGATTCAATCAGATCGACTATACCCCAGATCAGAGATTGTACCCGCATGTTGGGTCGTTGACCCCTCATACGCCGCCTCACGCATAGTCCGCAATTCGACAGGATCGCCAACCCCACAGCAGTAGTTAGATGTTCGGGTGGAAATAACTTTCTCTCCACAGACTACACACTGCTACGATTCTACCCCGGATTGCTAACCCCCCCCCAGACCAATTCCCCCCCTGAAAGGCAATGAGTCCCCATGGCCCCATTGTGCCTCACATTGTGACTCGACCAGATCGCCACGCTGCGGCAGGTCCGTCTGGCGACGCCCCGAGGAGTGGCGCTTCCCCCGGGCTTTGCCCAGAGCCTTCGGTGGAGGCCACGGAGGGCGCCGCGCGCTTTGCCCCGGCAGCGAGTCGGCAGGATCGCTACGCTGGACTCGCCCACTTCGTACAGTAACTCAAATCCCCCATCGTTGCGGAGGTCCGCCAAGGTACGAGCATGGGCCTGCGCTGAGCAATAGCGGATGTGCCAGCACGCCCAAGCGTTGTCCTGCGAGCGTGGCCGCAACTCCACCTGCTGGCGGCCATCGGAGATCCTCGAAGGAAGAAGTGTAGCAATTTCGGCCCCCAGGGGATTGTAGAAATTTCGGGCCCGGGGGGGTGTCGCATTTCGGCCCCTGGAAAAGTTCACGTCGATACGTCGATAACAATCCCATCAAGTAGGGTAGCGACTCGGCCAGAGTGCCTTGAGTCTTGGGGGCAGGCTGGCCAGCCCCCGTGGCTTCCAGGCCATCCAATGCTTCGGTGCTGTCACGGCTTCCGCCCGAGCCCCGAGGAGGGTGTCTGCCCCAGTATCGCATGGCATGAAGGTCATTCTTCGTGAGACCGAAGATGCCCGTGCTTCACAGTCGCGGGGCGGCCTTGGGCCAGGATAGTTGGGAGTGTGGGCTCCACGATACTTAGAGTGTGGGTTCCAGCTGAGCATCATACACAACACGAGTTTGAAACACGGTCCTGGGGCGCCCAGCGGGTGGACCATTCTGAGAGCACGGGCCCGTCTGAAAGCATGGACACGTGCAGTCGTGGGGCAGCCCTGTGGGCGCAGGGCTGCAGTACAAGGGCCTGCTCCTGAAGATTCATGGGCATTCCAGTGGGGGGGGCGATCCTGCACCTGCTGGGTCCAAGTGAACAAACTTACCGCATGGCCTTTGCCATATGCGGGCCTTTACTCGATATCCTCGACGGACCACTGCTTTAGCATGACCACTGTTTTTGCACGTTCGCCTTCCCGGTCAGGGATGCCACCCCCCAGCTAGGATTCGATGGGATCCATGATAGGCCTTGGGGCGAGGGGATGATAACCACAGACGCGGTCCCTCGGTGAAAAAGAATCGACCAGTTCTCATCTAATTCAGCTTTCACGAAACCACTGCCATCCATCGCCCCCCACTTTCGGTCACGAGGTTGTTGCACCTGTTCAGGGTGAAGGGGCCCCACTCGTGCCCTAATAATCCAACCCCAACAATCCTCCCTCTCCTCCCCCAGTCCCAACCTGATCGCCCTCCTCCCTTGACCCTGAACAGGGCGAGTTGAGACCACGGCAGCTCAAAATCGGTCCCCGGACCCTCCCACCACCAATTTTCCTAGCTGAGTCCAGACTTGGCGACGGGAGGGCCCTCCGAAGGCCATCTTCCGTTGTTTCGACTCGCCCTCCTGTGATTCCTTCCTCACCGACTTCCCTTCTTGACCCCATCTCCCCCTATGGCAGCTCCTTCAGCGACCCCTCGCCCAACCGTGACAGCGCCGGCATGAGCAGCTTCGCCTCTGGCGTGGGCACGGCACGGGTCTCCGCTAGCACCCCACCGCCGCCGCGGCGGCAGCAGCCGAACTTGACACTGACGACGACCACCGCCGCGACGACCACAACTGCGGAGAAAAGGACTAGGGCAAGGACGACGACGAGGCGAGGCGAACGACGACGACAAACGGGGGGGCGGCGGCGGACCTCTACCGGCACGCGAGCCAGACTGCAGGCACGCTAGAGAACCAGACAGCCTGCTCAAAGTGCCACGAGTGCGCGGTTTCCCCCGGGGCGGTAGGCGAACCGAGGAGGAGGAGGAGGAGGAGGAGGAGGAGGAGGAGGAGGAGGAGGAGGGGGGAGGGGAGAAGGGAGAGAGGAGGAGAAGGGGGAGGAAGAGAGGAGGGAGGAGGAGGAGGGAGGGATGAGGAGGAGGGAGAGAGGAGGAGGAGAGGAGGAGGAGGAGGAGATGAGAGGAGGACAGGAGGAGGAGGACGACGACGACGACGGGTCGCGCAAGCCGTTCGGAGAAACCCTCCAACCACGAGTGTGCAAAAACAAGCGGCGCGCTCGCAGGCGGGAGGGGGCCTTCGCGCAGCCTCGGCGAGCCCAGCTCGGGGGGACGGCCCCGGGCCAGGGCGCACCGCAACCTCGACAAGGCTTTGGTCAAACGGGGGGGAAGAGGGAGGATGACGAGGACGACGACACCCACAGCTTGCAAACGCCATGGCAACGAACACTCTAACAGTCCGATCATTGAATTAAATGTGTGATTAAACATTGTTTTCCTGTTTTTTAAATGTTCTTAAGCATGTTTTACATGTTTAAGACATGTTCTGGACATCTGGAAAGTATTTGGCAGCATGTTTCCTGTCCATTGATTGAGTTCCACAACCGACAGCGAGGAGAGGAAGACCATGGCTCGGACCTGTTTTGGCCCACGGCCGCCAGAAAAGGTCGGGCGGCGGCCGAGCAGCGCCGGGGCGGGCCGGGCCACGGGCTGGCACGGCAGAGGAGGTGCGCCGGGGCACGGGGGGGGGGGGCCAGGCGGGGCCGAGGGGAAGGGGGGAACCGACACCCCGTCCATGGATACACTGTTTCGCTGTCGGGGGCGCCTGCCCCACAGCGGCTGGAACAACTGCACCCCCACGGCGGCACCGGAGGGGCATAAACGTCCCAGCCGTCCAGGTTCAGGCGTCGTCCCCGACGGCGAAAAATATGTTTTACTGTTCGTCGCGCGCTGAGGGAAGGGAGCCGCGCCCAGGCCATGAAGGACTTCGTGCGCGCGCCGAGGGGCACGTTCGCATGCGAGCACGAACCGACCCCAGATGGCAGAGCAGAAGACCATGGCGACGATGGGGCCATGGCTCGGACACCCAGTTCGCACGAAAAGATCACGACGTCCGCCCTCGACCCACCTCTGACCCTCGAGGCGTGGAGCGGGTGCCGGCAGAGGTCGACAGTTTCGGACGTGATTTTCCACGGCGGCCCGTGCTTTGTTCACGACGCGGGGCCTCTGACTGGGAGGGACGACGAAGAGGGGATGGGAGGAGGGTCGGGTTCCCAGCGGGAACGCCGCAAGCTGTCTCGCTCACGCCCGCCCGCCCTCCCACTACATAACTACCTTCCGAATCTTAGCATCGACTGGAACTGCCATCGACGACCATCGGGAACCGATGCAGACGCCAACCAGGCACGCGAAGCCCACGAATTGCGGCGCAAATGCCATGTGCGCCACGTGCACCACGTGCGCCACGGTGGGCAACACGTGGGCACCCCAAACTTCGACTCGCGCTGGAGCGGCCACGAGTTGTTCCAAGCTCCCGTGGGAGATCTCGGGACGCCGCCCTTGTGTGCCCCGCGCGCGAGGGAGGGGAGTTCAGCGCCGACCGACAACGGCAACTCCACCTCCTGCCCGGCCCCGCCGCCCTGGCCAAGGGGAAAGGGGGGAGACGAAAACCCGAGCGCGGGCAAGGGCGCCTGACGGTCACGAAGAATACCCTGGAGGGGAAAAGAGGGGGAGAAGGAGGGAAGAGCAACCGAAGGCGGAGGGGGCGGGCGCGCGGCCGGGGGGCCCGAGCCGCCGCCCCGGGAGAAAGAACGAGGCAAATACTGGGAGAAAAAAGGAAACGAGGGGCACTCGTAGGAAAAAATATGGCTGGCGAGGAGGGGCAGCTGACAAAAACTCTGGCGCGGGCGCGGCGCCCGTCGGAGGGGGATTTTTTGCAGGTCCCTGGCGGGGGGCGCCATCCCGCCAGGGCACCTCGGACAGGGCACCGCGCAGCAAAACATCACGACTCCGAGTCTATGGGAAGATGAGGGAGGGAAGGAAGGGGGGGCGGAGGAGGAGGGAGGCGGGAAAACGAAGGAGGGGGACGAGGAATGCTTGGCGTCGTCGTCGTCTGGAGCCGCCAGCAGGTGGAGAGCAGCGGACAGCGCGCCCCCACGGGCGGGGGTCGCTATGTGCTTACGCAGCACGGCCCGCGCCGTGGCCCTGCGAATGGCCACAGGGAGCTGCTGGAAGAGGCGAACCGCCCCGGCGCCCGCCGCTTTTCCGAGGCGCCCGCCGCTGGACCGGGCCGGGCGGCGGAGGGCGCCCGCGCCCGCGGGGCCCCATCCGCCAGACGGTTCCGCCACCGGGGGGACGAACATTATCCCCTGCCGCAGGGACTGGGCCTCGGTGTCCAAGCGCTCGCGTTCGGGCCGCGTGCCGCGCCGAGAGCAGCCTGCCGACGCGGCGAAGACACCGCTAAGTCGAAAGCAGCAGGTGCCCCTCGGAACCAAGATGGCACGTGCACGCCCGCAGGGCGACGTCCGTTGCGCTGAGCGTCGTTGGGCCGGGGCGGCAAAATCCCCGGGCGCTCCAGCTCCGCGTCGCAGCCGGCCGACGAAGCGAAACAACCGACCAGGTTGCGGGCGGCATTGCGTCGCAGCACCCGGCCCCCAGCGCCCGCGCAAAGACCCGAGTGGCGGCCGCGCCTGTCGCGCGCGCCGTTGCAGCGACCCGTAGACCGGCAGTAGGAGCCAGCGCGTGACCTCAGTCACGAACTCCTCTAGTTCGAGGAGGAGCCGGAGGTTCTCGTTCGGCTGCGCCTCCAGAAAGCCGCCTGCGCCAAGGAGCTGTTCGGACTGGATTTTCGCCAGGTATGACTCTCTCGAGCCAGCGCAGAAGACCTCGCGGTCGTTGTCGTCCAAAACAGATTACTCCGACGGAAGGACCCCGCATGACAATCTGTTTAGCTTGTCCTGAGCCCTTCCCTCCTCGCCCCGGCAGACACCCTCCTCTCGCTTTCTGCTGTGACCTCTCCTCCTCCTCCTCCTCCTCCTCCTCCTCCTCCTCCTCCTCCTCCTCCTCCTCCTCCTCCCTCCTCCTCCTCCTCCTCCTCCTCCTCCTCCTCCTCCTCCTCCTCCTCCCCCTCCTCCTCCTCCTCCTCCGCCTCCTCCTCCTCTCCTGCCCCCTCCTCCTCCTCCCCTCCCTCCTCCCTCCTCCTCCCCCTCTCCTCCGCCCCTCCTATTTCTCCCCCCCCTCCTCATCCGCCTCCTCCTCCCCTCCTCCCCCTCCTCCTCCTCCTCCTCCTCCTACTCCCCTCTTCTCCTCCTCCTATTCTCTCCTCCCTCCTCCTCCTCCGCTCCTCCTCCTCCCTCCTCCCCTCCTCCTCCTCCTCCTCCCCTCCTCCTCCTCCTCCCCTCCTCCTCCTCCTCCTCCTCCTCCTCCTCCCCTCCTCCTCCTCCTCCTCCTTCTCTCCCCCCCCTCCTCCCCCTCCTCCTCCTCCCTCCCCATCGCCATCGCCCGCCCCCTCCCAACCCCTCCCCGTCGTCCTCATCCTTCCCCTGCTTCTTCTTCTCCATGTGCCCCCACCCCCACCTGGTCGGGACAAGCGAATCGATTTTCCTCGGCGCCGTCGCCGCCTCGGCCAGCGCGCGCCCACCTGGTCGGGACAAGCGAATCGATTTTCCTCGGCGCCGTCGCCGCCTCGGCCAGCGCGCGCGCGTTCGCCGACGGCTGGTTCGCGAAGCCTTCGGGGCAGCTCCGCGGGCCACGCCTTCGGGGCAACCCCGCGGGCCGCTGGGGCGCGGGGGCAGGCCGCGGGGACAACCCCGCGGGCCAGACCGCTGGGGCAACCCCGCGGGCCTCTGGCCGCGCACCGCGGCGCTCAGGTGGGAGGCAGCACGAAGCCAAGCTCCGCGGCAAGCTGCTCGGCCTCATGCCTGGAGGTTCTCGCTTTCTCCTCGAACTTCTTGAGCGCCCCCCGCAGGGACGCCGGCGGCCCGCGCTCCAGGAACTCGCGCGAGGGCGGGATCTGCATGTTCCGCACGCGCGTGGCGCGGGAGAGCACGACGTAGAGGTGCAGCCACCGCTGCTCGCCCGACGTGCCCGCGCGACCAGTGTCCTCGCCCCTCGCGCAGTCGATGGCGACGCCCATGCGCAGCGCCTGGCCCTGCGAGGAGAGCGCGGAGGCCAGGTAGCGCGCGCGCGCGCGCGCGCCAGGGTTAACCCCGAGCGGCGCACAGCGTGCGCCCCCGAGCTCTGCCACGTGAACGCTTGCTCGCTGGACCTGAACATGGGCTAGCTCCTCGCCCGCGCCTCGGCCTCGTCGTGTTCGACGGCGCCTTCGGCTCCCTGCAGCAGCAGCTCGGCGACCTCTTTGTAGATCGGGGGCTCCTCGAAGCCGTGGACCTGCAGCCGGATCCCCCGCGGTTGGTAGCGGGGGCGAAAGAGTTGGCCCAGCGCGCGCCCCTCGTAGTCCCGCTCGTCGCGCGGGCGAAGCTCGAAAGAAAAAATGGTGGCCCGTTGCTCCTGCACGAGCCCAAACTTATTCTTCAACTCCTCCGGTAAGACGCCATGGATGTCCCCTGTCTTGTGCACGTTCGGGACGTTCAGGAGGCGTCGGCCCGCGTCTGGATCGCTTTGAATCGCACCGCACTCGTCTACGGCCTGCAGGAAAACGAGGGGGACGCCGAGGCGCTGTGCGTCGCGACGAGCGCGCGTGTTGATCCACCTCGCGAGCGTTTCCCAGTACATGCCCATGCCGTAGCCGAGCCGAAAGTTGTCGTGCTGGTGCCGAGGGTCCAGGACGCCGCGGTTGTCCGAGGCCAACGTCTTCCCCCAGGCGGACCGGACCTCCGGTGGGAAGTCGGGGATGGCGGGGGGGAGGGAGGACAGCGAAAGGACCTCCGTTGATCCACCTCCTCCTCCTCCTCCTCCTCCTCCTCCTCCTCCTCCTCCTCCTCCTCCTCCTCCTCCTCCCCCTCCTCCTCCTCCTCCCCCCTCCTCCTCCTCCTCCCCTCCTCCTCCTCCTCCTCCTCCTCCTCCTCCTCCTCCTCCCCCTCCTCCTCCTCCCCCCCTCCACCTCCTCCGCCTCCTCCTCCTCCTCCTCCTCCTCCTCCTCCTCCTCCTCCTCCTCCTCCTCCTCAAGGCCTGAGGGCTGTACCCGCTCGGATTACCAACATGATCTGCGGCCCACATAGGGAGGGGGCTGACGCCTGAGACTTCCTCGCAATTCACTCACAGACGAGGCTCCCGCTTAATATTTCCTCCATATTCAGGCCTGAAGAACCCAGAACTGACGACACTTACAGAATTGGATGATCCGCATCGGATTGCCAACGTGATCCGCGGGGCCCATAGGGAGGTGGTTTCCGCCTGAAATTTCCTCGCAATTCGCTCACAGACGAGGCCCCCGCCGAATACTTCCTCCATATTCGAGACTGAAGAGCCCGAAAGTGACGACAGTTACACAAATTGAATGACCCGCATCGGATTGCCAACATGATCCGCGGGGCTCATAGGGAGGGGGCTCCCGCCTGGACTTCCTCGCTGTTCACTCACAAACTAAGCTCCCGCCTAATATTTCCTCCATATTCAAGCCTGACAAGCCCAAAAATGACGAGAGTTACAGGAACTGGACAAACCGCATCGGATTACCAACGTCATCCACAGGGGCCCATAGGGAGGCGAGTCCCGCCTGAGACTTCCTCACAATTCGCTCACAGACGAAGCTCCCGCCTGATACTTCCTCCACATTCAAGCCTGAGGAGACCAAAAATGACGATACTGACACGGATTGGATGACCCGCATCGGATTGCCAGCATGATCCGCGGGGCCCACAGGGGAGGGGCTCCCGCCTGAGACTTCCTCGCAATTCACTCACAGACGAGGCTCCCGCTTAATATGTCCTCCATATTCAAGCCTGAGGAGCCCAAGCATGACGAGAGTTACAGGCATCGGATGACCCGTATCGGATTGCCAACATGATCCGCGGGGCCCATAGGGAGGTGGCTCCCGCCTGAGACTTCCTCGCAATTCCCTCACAGACGAGTCTCCCGCCTGATACTTCCTCCATGTTCAGGCCTGAGAAGCCCAAAAGTGACGACAGTGAGTGAGTGAACGAGTGAGTGAGTGATGATGAGTATGATGACGATGAGAAGTGTGTGTAAGTGTGTGATTGAGTGAGTGTGAGTGTAAGTGAGTGTGTGATTGATGAAGATGATGATGATGTTGATGATGATGAGTGAATGAAGGAGTGAGGATTGGTGAGCGATGAAGAGGGAGAGAGGGGGGGTGAGGACTGCGCGGGGTGTCCAAAGAAAACAAGACCCCCACTTTGGATGAGGCGGCGCCCTCGAGGGTTTCCGGTCGCGCTCCGCTCGCCCCTGGCAGCCGGGCGTTGTGGGCGAGGAGCGCCTGCCCGGCCCTCGTGCTCGCGACCTCCGGCGCCCGCATGTAGGCCGGGCCCAGCGCGGCGCGGAAGTCTCGGGTCGCAGCCGGGCTCGCCAGGTAGGCGCCAGGCGCGCGGGCCTCCAAGCGCCTCAAGCCTAAGCCTGCAAAAGCCAATCCGCGGGCCGCCTGATGCCACTGCGCGTCTGTCAGGTCCGCCGCCAGGAGATCGGTAAGCGCGCGGGGCTGGCGCATGTCGAAGCTGCTGAGTGCCTCCGAGCGCAGGGCTGGCGAGGCCGCGCGCGCTGTAGCAGCAGGAGGCCCACCTGCGGATGAAGGTATGCGAGCGCCGCCTGGGTGGGTTTGGCCTTGTCTGCTCTCTTCTTCGTGAAAGCCTCGCAGTAGGCCTGGTCGCCGATGGGCGCGCCCAGCAGCTTGAACCTACCCCGAAAGGCGATGCGGCTAACGCCAGTCTCAGCCTCCGTTAGCATGGGGGCGGGCAAAAGTCCGCCGAGGTCTGCGGGGGCACGTCCAGACGGGGCAACACGCTCGCACTTGCCATGGTTCAATTCCAAGCCGCGCTCCGGGCACCGGGGTTGTAGTAGAGCCACCGCTTGTGCCACGGCGTCCGAAGGGCCAGCCAGGAAGCCGTCGTCCAGGTAGACCGCGCGCAGGTCCAAGGCTTGCTGGCCAGCCAGTTCCTCCAAGACGTCGTACACGGCCAGGGCGAAGATGAGCGACCCTAGCGGGCCCCATTGCTGCCCGCCCGCCTGCGACGAGAGCCTGTGTTGGCCGAGGCGCAGGTTTGAGTGCTCGGCGTAGGTCCAGCGCGACCAACGCTCGATGTCTGGGAAGAGGGAGCGCACGGCCCACAGCACGGCTATCCTACTTCAAGGAATTGAAAGCGCTGACGAAATCCAGCTTGAGCAACACCTTGCCGCTGTCGCCGGCGTTCCTTTCGCACCACTGGCGCACGGTGTGAATCGTCGCCTCCGCGCCGAGAGGGCTACAGCAGCCTGTCTGCAGCGGCCAGAGGGTCCGGCGGGCACGGACCTTCACGTGCTCGCGGAGGACCTTGTCTGTTAAGCGGCGGAGGATCTCACCGATTGCGATCGGCCGGAGCCCCCCGTCCTCCTTTTCCAAAACGACCAGGCTTGCTCAGGCCAGGTGCGGCGCAAGCTGGTGGGGGGCGCCCCCGTTGGCCAGGAGCTCGAGGACGGCCGCGAGCTGCCCGCACAGGGGCGCCCGCGTGGCCGAAGGGAGGGCGTCTTGCAGGTGTTGCGCCCGCAGGCCGGAGGGGTGTTCAAGTAAACGTGTTGCCCGCAACCACTTTGGTAAGTCTCCATGACCTCACGAAACCGATGTCCCGCTCCGCGACAAAACCGCTCACGAGTAGGGCAGCCCACCGCGAGAGCAGACAAGACATGCCAGCCTTCGCGCCCCCAAGAATCACCTATGCCGTCGTTCAAGCTTGTGAAAACAAACGGTATGCACCTACAGGTAAAGAAGACAGAACGTCACCAAGACATTCACACAAAATCTTCACTCGCACGTCAACAAGTCCACTCTTGATGCGCACAAAAACGCGCCGTCCCCCAGCCCCTGCAGGGCTGGCCCACACACCCTTGATATTCGTGTTCGTCACCCCCGACTGCAACACGACCGAACACCCACAACTCCGATTCGAGAACGCCTCGGTCGTTGCCGGTGCCTCGGGAACTAGACGACCTAAGACCCGACGACTAAGGACTGCTTGTTCCGTCAGCCTGCTAGAACACTGCGTTCCTGCCAGTGGGATGAAATCATAGTTGCCCGTCTCCGCTACTACCTCCTCCATGCGTGACCCCGTCGCCGCTAGCGGGTCCAATCCCAGAGTACGCAAGGCCATCGCTGCAAGGCACCGGCAGCGCATGACGTGCGCGGGTACCCCCACGAGAGAACTAAACTTGAGTGCGGTGTGCCTCGCCCCCTGACGGACAACAAAAACTTGGACCAAGGGGGCTGGAGGAGGAGGAGGAGGAGGAGGAGGAGGAGGAGGAGGAGGAGGAAGAGGAACGACCGTACCTTCCGTCAGTCCAGCAGGCGTCCATGGCCCCATCGCGTGCAGCGCAGCGGACAGGCACTCCCTGCCCGTGGTATTCAAGAAGCGCGGCGCTGGGCGCGGCGGGCGTGATCACACGCAGGTTGGAGGAGGAGGAGGAGGAGGAAAAGGAGGAGGAAGGGGCGGAGGAGGAGGAGGAGGAGGAGGAGGAGGAGGAAACGGGAGACAAGGAGGCCACGTGCATCAGCACGCGACGACGCGCCGAGGCGGTCCGCGGCGGCGCGGCGCATCCAGCAGGGAGGACGAGGACGGACGGACGGACGCACGGACGGACGGACTCGCCGGCGGAGGGCGCCTCCGAGACGACTGCGCAAGGAGGAGCGGTGCCAACCCCTGGGCCCCCAGGCAGGTGGCGGCGGGTGCCGAGGGAGGGGGAGGGGGAGGAGGAGGAGGAGGAGGAGGAGGAGGAGGAGGAGGAGGGGGAGGAGGAGGAGGAGGAGGAGGAGGAGGAGGAGGAGGAGGAGGAGGAGGGGGAGGAGGAGGAGGAGGAGGAGGAGGAGGAGGAGGAGGAGGAGGAAGCACTGCTTCCACTGTTGTTTCCCGTGCCAGCGCGTGCCTCCACGGCGCAGCCGCCCGCCTCCACCTGCGCCCTTGCCAAGAGGGGGGGGCAACTGAAAGGGCAGGCGGCTGCGCAGCGGAAGCGCCTGCCGTCGCTCGGGCGCCCCTGCCCCGTGCGTTTCTCGGTGTCGTGCGGGGCGTGTTTCGCAGAGTGGCCCCATTGTGCTCCTCGACGGCCCTCGCCGAGAGAGAAAATGCACACGTCCGGGCGATGCCAGGAGCACGAAGCGAGCGGGGGCAAGTGGAAACAGGTGGCGGCACGTGAACGCGCGTGGAGAGCAGCTTGAATCGACTCGGTGCCACTGGAAGCAAGCAGAGACTTTTCCCGCAAGGCCAAGCCAAGCAGGGACCCAGACATCCAGCGGCCCGGCTTGATCAAGACATGTCCCCCGAGACCCCTCGACCCCTTTCTCGGGGGCTGTTCATTCAAAGTAGTTTCGTGATGGTGCCCGAAACCGCCCTCCAAATCCCCCAATCCCCCAAAAGGCGAAACACCTGCCGTCTCGGGTATGTCGAAACTCCTGGCATCTTGGAGCTCACTGGCGAATCAGGACAGCTGGGCTGGCTGGGGCCCGCGACGCACCAAAACAACGCTGGCCGTGGAGGTACTTCGGCGGAATCCAGGTCCCCCCCAGTCCCCTCAGCCCTCAGCCCTGGAAGCCCGACGAGGGCCAGGACCTATCGATCAAGTCTATCATCGAGCCGCGTGACGACACCAACGACAGCGACGACGGCGAAGGCGACGACAGCGGACGACGGACGACGGACTGCGGACGACGGCGACGGCAAAGATAACGACTATGGACGACGACGACGACGACGACGACGACGACGACGACGACGACGACGACGACGACGACGACGGCGGCGGCGGCGGCGGCGGCGACGGCGACGGCGACGGCGACGACGAGCGAGGAGGTCCCAGGGCCTTCAGGTCCTCGACGGCCTGGTGCTCGGGGGCCGCGCGCCCCGCCGCCTCGCGGCCGCGGCGCGCGGTGGGCACCTGTGGCGGAGCGGTGAAGATAGCGCGCCAAGCCGTCGCCACCGCTTGGCGTCGTCGTCGTCGTCGTCGTTGCCGTTGCCTTCGTCGTCGTCGTCGTCGTCGTCGTCGTCGTCGTCGTCGTCGTGGTCGTCGTCGTCATCGCTCGGGGTTCGAGGCTCGAGGCTCGAGGAGCGGAGTTCGAGGAGCGAGTCTTTCAGCGTTCATGGCCTTCTCGGGCCTCCGGAGGCCTCCTGGGGCCTCGGGAGGCGCCCGGGCGGGAGCTCCAGAGGCCTCCGGGACACTGGGGGCCTCCCCCTCCCCCTCCTGCCAGCGGCGCGTGGCGAAGTACGGGAGAGACGGGCATCGGCCTACAAAAAAAATACCCCGCAGCCTTTGGAAACCTTCTCCTCGGAGTGCGCAGCCGCCCCCCAAAAAACAAGGTAAGGGAAGGAGGATGGAAGGGGCAAGGTGGAGGGAGAAGGATGGAGCACGAGAGAGAGATTAGCAGCAGGGGGGTCGGGAGCAAAACAAATACAGTCGGGCTGCTGAAATAAGGAACGCCAAATAAGGAACGAAGCCCCTCTGCGGCTTCAAAAAAGCCTGGGTGCACGAAAGGGCTAGAGGAACAACCGCGGAAGGACATAAGGAACATCGAGCCCCTTCCGAATCCAAACTGTTCCTTATTTCAGCGTCTTGGCTGTAGCGGCAAAACCCGACGGGCGGGTCGGCCAGGCGGACCCTAACGGGCGGGTCGGGCAGGCGGGCCCAGACGGCGGGGCCGTTGAAGCGTCTGCACGCATCGCGAAACAGTCTTCAGCAGTAGCGCGATCCCCGAGCAAATCGCGAGGAAGTCCAAAGCGGGAGCGTGACTCCTGAGTGCTGTGGGCACGGCGCCCCAATACATTGCGAGAAAGTCCCACGCGAGAGCACGAGCCCTGCGTAAATTCTGAGGACTTCACGCGCGAGAGTGCTGAAGCGTCAGTCCTGCATGAATCACGAGAAAGTCTCGGGCGATAGCGCGATTGTCGAGCAAATCGTAAGAAAGTCTAGAGCGATAGTAGTTCCTGAGTGTCGATTTGCGACAGCGCGATTCTTTTTGTTGATTGCATCTTGATTGCAAGGAAGTCCGAGACGAGTGCGCGATTCTTCGCCCGCGCAAGACCGCGATGTCACGCACGTTGTGTAGAAGTGTAAGAGGGGACCCGTTGTTGTCGTTGTTGTTGTTGCTGTTCGGGGGCCAGGGGGCCAGTCTGAGCCCCCTGAATTCCCCTCGCAAAAAGCCAGGTGCGAGCCCCGCGAGGTGCACTTCGGTGGAAAACGCAATGGGTACCGGAGGAGGGATCAACAGTAACTTAGTCCCACCAGCTCTGTGGACTAAGACGGTTGGCAGACTTCTTGCGTCCCCGTCTCAAGGAATTTTTGCTCCCCGTCGAGGACGAGGTACTCCAGAGTTCGTAATAAAAGGGAGGGGGTCTCAACCCTCCCAGACGAGAAGTTTTAGACCCCCCCCCGTGGGAGAACCCTCCAAAACATCGTCCCCAGACCCCCCCAGGCCCTCCAAGATAGCCTGGAAGAGACCCCCCCCCGAAGTGAGACCCCCTCCCTTTTATTACGAAATCTGGAGTACCCTCCACCTCCCCTCTCTGAGATTTCACGGGGGGCCGAGATCGGCCAGGACGCCCCAAAGGGTCCAAGATGGCTCCAAGGGGGCCTCCGCTGCTCCAAAGATGGCCTCCAAGGCGGCTCAAGATAGCCGAAGATGATTCAAGATAGCTTCCGGCAAACCTACAAGAGGCCCGGCGAGGGCCACAAGACGTCTCCAAATGCTCTCCGAGCCCCCGTCAGGAACCAGGAGACCGAACTTATTCAAAAACCGGAATGAAATCTATGATATCTGACTTCTCGCCTTCTCGCTGCTGATCCGCTCTTGAAACCTCAAGATTGCTCCAAGATGGCCCAAGAGAGCCCCCAAGAGGGGCCTAAGAGGCTCCAGCAACGGCCCCAAGAGCGCCCAAGATCGGCCCAAGACCGTTCCAAAAGGGCCCAGGAGGAGATGTGATGGACCCAGGAGGGGAGCCCCCCCTCCCCCTTTTGATGGATTGCCTCCAAGATGGCCCCAAGAGGCTCCCAGGGCTGCCGAGGGACCCCAAAGAGGGCTCTAACAGGACCCCAGCAAGGGCCCCAAGACACCCCAAAACAATCGGGTTTCGGTTTCCGGCCATCCAAGGCGGCTGAAGAGGCTTCCAAGAGGCATCCACGGTAGCTCCAAGACAGCCCAAGCGGCCCCCAAGAGGACCCCACATCGGCCCAAGCAGACCCAAAGATCACCCAAGTGGCTCCCAAAGAGGGCCCCTAGACGGCCCTGAAGCGCTCCAAGATAGCAACATGATGGCCCAAAGAAGCCTCTTGGGCTGCCGCGGGCTGTCGGAAGCCCAACCATGCCAGGCCAACATGACGCCAAGATGGCCCAAGATGACCCAAGACGGCTCAAGGCCCCCCAAGACAACCTCAAGACAGACCAGAATCCTCCAAGACGGTTCAAGAGGTCTCCAAGAGGCCCTCTCGGAGAGCCCGAGAAAGCCAAAACCATTGATTGTCCCTGAAGTTATTCCAACATGTTGAAGTTCTCACCTGTTCGGGTTTCCGACCGCCCAAGACGGCCCAAGAAGCCCCCGAGAGGCCTCCAAGATAGCTCCAAGACAGCCCAAGAGGCCCCAAGGGGGCCCCAAGTCGGCCCCAAAGGATCCACAAATCGCACAAAGGGGTCCCAAAGAGGACCCCAAGACGGGTGTGAACCGCTCCAGGAAAGCACCAACTCGGCCTTGAGAGAAAGGCCCCCAAGACGGCCTCCATAGGCATCAGACGGGACAACACTCCCGTAAGACGACCCAAGAGACCCCAAGAGGCCCCCAAGAAGCTGTCAGGAACCTCTCGAAGCCCCCAGGAGGCCCCTAAAAGGCCCCAAGAAGCCTTCGCCGCCTCGTCCACATGTTTTCCTCCTCCTCCTCCTCCTCCTCCTCCTCCTCCTCCTCTTCCTCCTCCGTCTTCCTCCTCCTCCTCCTCCTCGTCCTCCTCCTCCTCATCATCATCATCAGCATCATCACCATTATCCTCCTCACTAGCGCGCGGACGAAGGCGAGGTCGAGATCCCGACCCGCCCCCAATGCAGAGTATTCGTCGGATTTGTGCCGTTCCTACACCCAGCCTCCTTCCGAATGCGCTGTTGCACAGGCACGGTGGCGGGGCTTGCCGTGGGCAGCTGGATTAGAGGGTACCCGGAAGACCGGTGGAATGATAAAGTTTGCAACACATGGGGGCGTGGAGTCTGCCTGACGGTGCGTGGAGCTCGCATGAGTGGGAAGGGGATGAGGAAGAAGAGTGAGAGGTTGAAAGGAAGGTGGCAGGAGAGGGCGTTTTAGGAAAAGCCCGAATCAAGATGTGGGAACGGGCGGGGGCAGCGCGAATCCAAGCTCTGCGGCGAGCTGCTCGGCCTCAGCCCTGGGATTCGCCGCTCTCTGGTCCAACTCCCCGGGCGCCCCCCGCCAGGGCGCTGGCGGCCCGCGCTCCGGAAACTCGCGCGAGGGCGGCCGCGGGAACAGCATGTTCAGCACGCGCACGGCGCGGGAAAACACTAGGTAGAGGCGCAACCGCCGCTGCTCGTCCGACACGCCGCGCGGCCAACGTCCTCATCCCTGGCGCAGTCGATAGCGACGCCTTTGCGCGGCGTCTGGACCTGCGACAGCGCGGAAGTGGGGTAGGATGCGCGCGCCATGGCAAGCCCCGAACGGCGCACGCCGTGCGACCCTGGGGTCTGCCACGTGAGCTCCTGCTCGCTGGGCCTGAACACGAGCAAGCTCCAAGCCTGCGCCTCGGCCTGGAGGTCGTCGTCAGCGCCTTCGGCGCCCTGCAGGAGCAGCTCGACGACCTCCTTATAGATCGGGGACTCTATAAAGCCGTGCACCTGCAGCCAGATCCCTTGCGGTAGGAAGCTGAGGGAAAAGGGCGGGCCTAGCCAGCACTCCTCGCACCGCTGCTCGTCTTCGGGGTGAACCCGAAGGACGCAAAGGTGGCCCGATGCTCCTACACGAACCCCAACTGCGAACCTCCATGCCGACGCGTGCCCGTAAAACGCCGTGAATGCCCCCCTTTTGTGCATGTCCGGCACGTTCAGGAGGCGCCGACCCGCGTCGGAATCGCAGTGGATCGTGTTGTACTCGTCCACGGTCTGCAGGAAAACGAAGGGGACGCCTAGACGCCTTGCGTCGCGACGACACCGCCCACAAGGAAGGGGCCCCATCGGGAGGGGCTTCCCCCCGCAGATTTCCTCATAATCCACTCACAGACGAGGTTCCCGCTACAAACTTCCTCCAAATCCACGCCTCAGGAGGCAAAAAGTGACGACAGCCACAAGATTCGGATGGCCCTCCCGGATTGCTAACATGATCTGGCGGCCACATAGGGAGGGGCCTCCCGCAGGATATTCCCTTACAATTCAATCACAGCCGAAGCTCCCGCTTGAGACTTCCGCAAGACTGACGTTTAAGTATGTAAGCGCGAGTGAGAGTGTTGATGAGGTAAGGGGTACGTGTGAGATGATGATGATGATGCTGCTGCTGCTGCTGATGATGATGATGATGATGATGATGA
Source organism: Prorocentrum cordatum (assembly GCA_963575745.1). Taxonomy (NCBI): domain Eukaryota; class Dinophyceae; order Prorocentrales; family Prorocentraceae; genus Prorocentrum; species Prorocentrum cordatum. Next base: position 93,478 of record CAUYUJ010001801.1, read on the forward strand.
TTAGGATGATTATGATGTAGGTGGTGATGGCGTGAGTGTGTTTAAGTGTGCGAGGGTGTGGGAGGATGATGGTGTGATGGAAGATGACCGATGATGATGATAATGACGATGACGATGACGACGACGATGACGGCGATGACGATGCTGATGATGATGGTGAGGATAGTGGTGATGATGATGACGATGATGATGAGGATGATGATGATGATGAGGATGATGATGATGATGATGCTGATGATGATGCTGATGATGATGATGGTGATGATTATGATTATGATGATGATGATGATGATGCTGATGATGATGCTGATGATGATGATGATGATGACGATGATGATGATGATGATGATGATGATGATGATGATGATGATGATGATGTGATGATGATGATGATGATGATGATGATGATGATGATGATGATGATGATGATGATGATGATGATGATGATGATGATGATGATGATTAATGATGAATGAGATGATGATGATGATGATGATGATGATGATTGATGATGATGATGATGATGATGATGATGATGATGATGATGATGATGATGATGATGATGAGATGATGATGATGATGATGATGATGATGATGATGATGATGATGATGATGATGATGATGATGATGATGATGATGATGATGATGATGATGATGATGATGATGATGATGATGATGATGTGTGGTGTTCCTCCTGATGTTCCTTCGCGGGGGCGTCCAGAAAAAAACAATAACCCCACTTAGGATGTGGCAAATAAGAGGCACACAGCTTGAACATGCTCTCTGACGGGCCCATGGCGCGGAAATTCCCGAGCGCTCCTGGGAATCGTCGAGCAGCCTTCCCCGAGACCCTGGAAGTGTCCTTGGGGACTCGGACTTCGAACATGCCATGCTCCTGCTGATGCTGGCAGGTGCTGCGACTGCAGAAACTGATCATGAAACTCACTTTTGGCTGCGCACACCGAACAGGTTTCAATCCGCACAAGGAGTTTCGAAGCCAAGAACGCGATTGCACTCGTCAACGAGCCTGCTTACCCCAGTAGCAGGGCAAGTGTCTTCGCTGCCGATCAACGGCTCGAAGCCGAGCATTTTGCGACCAATTGGTGAGAGGTCTGCTTCAGTTGCACGGCCAACGAATGAACGCTCAGAGTCGTTTGGAGGGAAATCCGGAGGGGTGCGGCCATCTTTGAAATGTTCCCTCTGTCTTCGGACGTACTCCGCATTACGTTTTGTAGCAGGGAAAGAAGGTATGTAGAAGACAGAACTATCCTCTGTGCCATTGTGCAAGTGTTCCACAGCATGGACGATGTCGGCATGCCACCAGACCGTGTCTCCAGGTGCCATGGCAGGAATTGCGATGAGGTTGTCGTGAAGACGCGCATGCCACTTTCGAGTCACATCGTGCGACATGCCAGGAACAGCGCCGCAGAAATCCGCACTCGACACATCCTTGAGAAAGGGGCGAAGCAAGATATGAGCCGTAGTCTCTCGCAGCAGAGGAAGCACTTTGAGAGTCCCGGAATTGGGGCCTGCGCCAATGGCTGAGACCGCCATCCAACCTTGAAAAGAACGAAAGACTGTACAATATCCATTTGGAACTTCTGGCTGGTACATACTCACGTTGGCAAGTGCCCGGTCATCGCTCAGGCCCCAAGGGTTGTAATCTTCCCAGCGGCCTTGCCACACATCTGCGTAGACTTTTTGATAGTGCGGATCTTCGAAACGTTCAATGCTGCCCCCATCGGTGTGAGGGTGAAGGGAAAATCCATTGCCAGGCTTTCGGATGCGGAGACGTTCGCCATATGAGAAGACGTGATCAAAACTCACGTGGTCCTGCGCTCCCTCCCACAGCTGGTTCAGAGCCAGCATTGTCGTATGCATGTTGGCATGCTGTCTCGCCTGCACCTGTGGTTTTGACCAGTACAGCTCCAGCACCTGAGGGTCGTGCTTCGGAAAACCAACATGGCTGGGATTCTCTCTGGCGTACTGTTGCACGTCGGCCTTCCAACCTCTGGCGGTCTCCGGCTCCACCACTCCCCTGACGACGACCACGCCGCGCCTCCGCACCGCCGCCTCAACGTCAGCGGGCAGTCGCCCCCCATTGACCTCAACGTCCCTGAAGGCCACTTCAGGAATCGCTCGCTGCCCGAGTGCAGCCAGCTCTGCCAGCTCCTTGGCCAGGGCCTCATCCAGGCGCTGCCACGCACCGCGGAGCAGCGCCTCGTCGGGCTGGAGCTGGCCCTTCAGCTCCGCAAAGGCAGCAGGCCACTCGTACGTGTCACCCAAGGCTGCAACAACGGACGAGATGTCTCCAGCGTCCGCAACCGCGGAGGGTGCACCTCCAAGAGCAGCAACGATGCATGCACAGCGCAACATGGCTCCCATGGAGTAGCGCAAGGGCCTGCCAAAGGCTCGAGCCAGACTAAGCAGGAAAGGAAGCAACGGATTGCTGGCCATGCGGCTCTTGGTGCCGCTGCTTCTCTAGCTGGGGTGCCCTTCCTCCTCCTCCTCCTCCTCCTCCTCCTCTCCTCCTCCTCCTCCTCCTCCCCCCTCCCCTCCTCCTGTTCCTCCTCCTCCTCCTTCCTCCTGCCTCCTCCTCGTCCCTCCTCCTCCTCCTCCTCTCCTTCCTCTCCTCCTCCTCCTCCTCCTCCTTTCTCCTCTCCGCCTCCTCCTCCTCCTCCTCCTCCCCCTCCTCCTCCGCCTCCTCCTCCTCCTCCTCGTCCTCGTCCTCCTCATCATCCTCATCCAGCTGCTGCTGTTGCTGCTGCTGTTGCTGCTGCTGTTGCTGCTGCTACAAGGACCAGAAGGAAGAAGGAAGGAGCCAGGATGAAGCATTCACACAAAAAACGCGCGCGTGCATGGCCGACTCCAGAGCCCTGGGCGCGCCAGCAGGGACCTCTCTTCTGGACCCGACGTTAAGTCCCACCATCCTCCGCCAACCTCTCGTTGGCCTCCGCGGGCGAAGCAGCCCTCTTTTCACTTCTGCCGGCTCCGAGGGCCAGGAGGTCACTCCTACCCCCCAGTCCAGCTGCCTCGGTGGCGAGGCCCTGGAGGACGGGGAGGAGGAGGAGGAAAACTGAGGGGTCGAAAGCGGATAGGCTACGAGTGACTCCAGTATGCGTGCGTCGCAACGTGAGTGAATGCAGCAAATTGGCGAAGCAGTTGGCCAAATGCGTATAGGACGACAACCATATGACACCCACCATAGGGCACGGAAGCGCGAACGGCCGACCGCGACCAAAATAAACAGAAGTTCGGAAGCTCGTGGAAATTCCAAACTTGTACTCATCTTCTGGCCCCCAGGCCCCCTCCTCCCCCTCCTCCTCCTCCTC
>CAUYUJ010001802.1:0-30000 GCA_963575745.1 Prorocentrum cordatum
AGGAGGAGGAGGAGGAGGAGGAGGAGGAGGAGGAGGCGGAGGCGGAGGCGGAGGCGGAGGCGGAGGCGGAGGCGGAGGAGGAGGCGGAGGCGGAGGCGGAGGCGGAGGCGGAGGAGGAGGAGGAGGATGAGTGCGGATGAGTGCGGGCCAAAACGGATCACGACCGCCTACGCTTTCGTGCCGTGGGAGCGTCGGGCCGCTTCGGGCCGTCCCCGAGCCAGACCCTAAACTCCAGGAGCCCCTACAGGGGCTGGTTTGTGGAGGGGTGAAGCCCGCTCCACAACCGATTCAGCCTACCCCCGATCACCCTTTGGGCCCCAGGGCGACATGGGGAGAATAGGCCCGTCCGCCTGTCGCGGGCGTACCTGGCACACCTGCGGCAAAAGACGTACGTGCTGCGGGTCACGATTTTGTGCCCCGCTCTCTGGGCTCTGTCGACCCTGGCGCACCCCCAGTCCAGAGCGGCCCGAGACGGGAGGTCAGCAACCAGGGGCGGGGCTGAGGGGTCAGGGGCCACCAGGGCCCCGCCCTCCTCGCCCGCGACCGCCCCCAGGTTCCCAGGAAGGTCCAGGAGGTCCGAGGGGGGGTCGGGGGGGTTCGAGTCCGTCGGACTCGAGCCCTGCTCAGTGTCGACAATATCACGGCCCAGGACTCCTACATAGGCTCCGAATTCCAGGATGCCCCGAACCAGTCGATACTTCTGAATGTAAGTCTCTCTACACCAGACAGGGTGGGTATGGTACAGAGCTCCCTGCTTGGCATATTGATCAGCTATTTTGTTGCCCTCCCACTGCGCGCGCCCGACAGCGGCTCGCTCGGCGCGCGTCGCGTGGGCCTTCACTTTCAGCACCTGCACGGTGCGCGGGCCCAGGCCTCCGAGCTCTGCGATGGCCTGGGCGATGCACTCCCAGAGGTCGAGGTGCGGGCGGCTCCTCTTGTCGAGCCACGCTGGTCCCGCCATCGCGCCGTCGACGACGTTCTGGCAGTCGGTGAAAATGCGCATGGGCAGGGTGCCCACGCGCAGCGCCTGCAGCAGCGCGTAGAGCTCCGCCCGCAGGATGCTCTGGGCCCACTGCGCGCCAGGGAGGGGCCCGTAGCACACGTAGTCCATGTCGTACTCGCCGTTGTCTTTGAGCTTAGTGAAGCTCCATCCTCCTCGTCGCAGTGGTGCGTAGTCGCCGAACTGCAACGAGCCGTCCACGTATATGTCCCCTGCCGCGAGGCCGTCCCAGTTGCCCTCGGTGAGCCAGTCGTCGCACGAAGCTAGCTCCCAGACCCCGAGCTCGTCGGCGGGGTCAGCCATGACGCCGCGCCCCTAGAGAGCGTCGGCTCCTGGGCCTGGCCAGGGGTTGGCTCCTCGCTGCTGAATGTGGAGGCCTCCGACAACATCGCGATGTGGCTGGCGCGCTGGACACGCAAAGGCGCGGTGCCTGTCGGTGCCTGGTGCCAGCCCGCGCGCTCTGCATGTGCTGTCGGCTGCTGCTCCTGCTGCGTGTAGCCGCGCCTGCGGCCACGTCCCTCCGCAGAACAGGCCCCTCACTGGAGTGCGGTGGGCCTGCGTCCAGCGGCCCTGGAGAGGCCGTCGCAGTAGTGCTTGCGCCGGTGCCAGGAAGATGGAGGGTGATGCCGTACTGGCGGCCGTGCTGTCCCACCCACTCGTCCTCCAGCTGCTGCTCTGTGGTGCGTGCGACGTGGTGCCGGATCTCCTGCGACGCGGTGTAGCGGAGGTCGAGCACGTTCCCGTCGATGGTGACCGTGTGCGAGGCCTGCGTCATCCAGCCGAGGCGCCTGGCCGTCGCCACGAAAGCCCCCGCTGGCCCCCGCACTGTGAGCCAGGGGGGCCTTGCACTTGTAGATCTTCATCACCCAGGTGCGCCGCGCGCTCTGGAGCCGCGCGGCCAGCTGGTCGCCCTCGAGCGCTTCCTGCCGCGCCGTAGCCTAGGCGATGATGGGGCCGCTGTTGGCCAGGATGCCTGGGTCGGCCCTGTCGCTGAGCAGCGTGAGCGCCGTTGACCTTCCCTTGTTGTTGCCCTCCATCGCCGCCGCCACGTTCTTCCTGAGCTCAGTGAGCTTGGAGTCTGCCATGCCGACGACGGAGGATCGGTAGAGGAGGGCTGGCACTTTGGCTTGTCGGATCAGCTTGTGTGTCGCTCCTCCTGCTCTGCGCACGGCTGCCACCCGTGACTTTCTCGCTGCAAACTTGGGCCCCCGTTTGTTGATGGCGGCCACTCTCCTCCGTCTGCATGCTGTTGCTGTCGCTCCCAGGTGCTTCTCGTGCTTGACCACTCTCACGCCGGGGTGCCTGGTACTCTTGTTGATGTGCTGGCCCAGCGCGGTGGAGGAGGTCAGGGTGACCGTCTTTCCCTCCGCGCCCCGCGAGACGGCCATGTCCAGCGTCGTCTCGAAGATAGAGACCACGGCCGCGATGAGCCGCGGGTGGACCTCGTCGACGTACTCGTGCCTGCCGTACGTGGCCATGGCGAGGTCGTCGAAGAAGAGGCACGTGTCCGCCCAGGGGGACTGGTGCACCAGTCTGTCCAGCTCGAGGATGATCACCATCTTGAGACAGAACGGTGCATACCTGCTGCCCGCCACGATGCCGCGCTGCCACGCCCTGCCGTCGGTGTAGCACCCGTCCAGGACGATGCGCCGCACCATGCTGTAGATCTTGAGGACGGTCCGCATGACGATTGGATTGAAGCCCCATCGCTGCGACGCCTCCCAAACCTTCCGATGTGTGACCCACTCGAAGCACTTGATCAGGTCGAAGTAGGTCACCGCGTAGTCGTGTCCGTCGGCCCGCGCGGCCTCACAGTAAAGAGCCTGTAGCCATGCCGCGCGTTCCGACGATCTCCCTCGGCGTGCCCAGTCATAGGCTCGCTTGTTGGCTGCCTCCCAACGCCTCGCGTAGGGAATGCGGATGGTCTCCCACACGCGCGCCAGCTCAGGGATAAGGCCCAGGTTGCGGAAGCCACCTGCCGCCTTCGGCGTGAGGTAGAAGAGGATGGTGGCCTGCGACGTGGGCCAAGGCGCTCCTCGCTCCACCGCGTTGAGCACACTAGCCACGCGTGCCGCACCTCAATACCCGCCATGTCGCCAGAGACGCGGGTGCCAATCTGCTTCTCCCAGGCCTGTCCCAGCGCGGAAACGCCCACAAGCCTCGATGATGTCCCTCGGGGTGATCCGCGGGACCCTGTGCTCGCTCCACTCGTCGTCGCTGGGGGCCTGGCACCGCGGCTCGTCGGCGTTGTAGCTGTCCGCCCAGACCGTCTTCCAGCCTTCCAGCGCCGTGTCCGCTGCCACCTGCGGGTGCGTGAGCTCCTGCTGGGTGCGGGACTCTGTCGGCTTGATCGGTGCCCACGGCACAGGCGGCTTAGTCCACTTGTGCAGCGCCCCCGCTCCCCCCTGGCTGTGCTTGGTCACCCGGCGTCGCCATTCTCGTGTCGCTTCCTGTCGTGCTCGCCGCCACGTGTGCTGGCTGGCTACTGTCATGAGCTTGGCCACGCAGTCCACGTAGTGCAAGCCCCTCTCGGTGATGTGCTCGGCGTCGATCCAGGCGACTGTGTTCACCAACTTGCCCCAATCGATGTCCGTGTATCGCCCCCGCCCCGTCGGTCGGCGGCGCTCTCCTGCCGCTTCCGCCCCGACCAACGGGCAGTCCTGCGAAGCCGTGAGGCCGAGGACAGCGGGGGTCCGCCGAGGAGTATTCGCTGGGAGGCTCGTCATGTCCTCCTCGACTCGGCGCCCGGTGTAGTTTAACTCGTCCAGGTTGTCAGAGTTCTCCTGCTCGTCCATGGCGTCGTCGTTGTCCCGCTCCTGGTCGGGCTCGGCGCGCCATGCTGGGTGGTTCCGCTCGAGGAGCGGCTCGATGATGTCCTTCTCGAGGATGCCCTTGGCGTTGTTCTGGGCCCAGTCCAACGTCTCTTGCTTCCCGTTCTTCCACTACGCTCGCACCGCGGTGCTGACGTGATCCAGGCTGCGTCCCAGCCATTCAGCTGCTTCCGCCCGCTGCTGCTCCCGCGCGGCCTCGCGCACCGTGGGCGGCTTGAGCTGCCCCCGCGCGTAGGTGGGCAGCTGCAGGTGGCCCTTGCGCTCGTGCCAGTCCAGGCCGACGTAGTTGAAGTACTTGTTCAGGTGCTCCTCGTGCGTGTTGGCCAGGTTGCCCCAGTAGCGGTCCACGTCCTCCTGAGTGTGCCTGCGGTGCTCCAGGAGCCGTGGCCACGAAGTCGGCCCCGTCATGCAGCCTGTGGGCAGCTGAAGTGGCCATCGCCGTTGGCGCCGCAGAACCCGTGCCCAGCGTTTCTCTTCCCGTAGGCGAGGAACTCGCAGGAGCACAGGTGAGTGCGGCGACGTGTTGTACTGGTCCTGCGCGGCCACGTGGAGCGGGCCATCCAGGAGCGCCTTGGATATGATGAAGTAGTCGCGGTGCCGTGCCTCGCCCAGTGTGACGCACGAGCCGTGCGAAGTGTCGAACACGATGACCCCGTCCATCCTGTTGATCACTCCTGTGTGCTGTAGCTCTGCTGGGTCCATGTGGAAGTCGCCGCCCAGGATCCAGTGCTTCCCCGCCGCCGCAGCGGCCGTGGTGAAGTTCCGCAGGATGGCCCTGTTGCGGTCTGTCATGCCCTCGCTGACCCAGAGGTAAGCCGTGCCTACGGTGATGCCCTCCTTGCCGAGGGCGTGAACCCAGCCAATCGCAAGGCGGCCCTTGGACTCGCGGGGCGAGATGTCCCACGTGTCGAGGTCCCTGGCGTAGCTCATGTTGTTTGGCCGCACGGTCGCCAGGAGCACCCCTGCGCTCCAGCCCTCCTTCTGCATGCGTTGCGTGAGGCAAGAGATGTTGTGCTCGTTGGCCTGCAGCTCCTGCGCCATGATGATGGGGTACTTGTACGTGTACCTGATGGAGCGCATGGTACGCTCCAGCGTGCCGATGGAGTTCGCATTGATGGTGAAGAACCCCTGCCCCTGCTCTTCGTCAGGACGAAGGCTGGGCCGTCCACATGCTCTTGCTGATGGTGAGCGTGGTGTAAGGCTGCATGAAAGCCAGCAGAGGGAGAAGGTGAGGCCTATGGCGCTCGATCTGCTCGGCCGTGCAGCCTGCCTCCTGCATGATCTTGGTGATCTGCGTCGCGTCGGCGTTCTGGGGGAAAGAGACCAACTCCTGCTTGATCCCCTCCTCAGCTCTGCGCTTGTTCCTCTGCTGCTTGTCGTGGGCGGCCTCGCGCGCTGCGGCGTCGGCCTCCTTCTTGGCCTTAGCGGCTGCTGCCGCTGCGGCCGCAGCGGCCCGCTCCTCCTCGGCGGTGTGCTGCTGCTGCGCGTGGCGAAGGGCTTCGGCGATCTTGGTGTCTGTCTCCTGGTCGCGCAGGCACTTCTTCACTTGCTCCAGGAAGGACGCGGCCGCTCCCCAGCCCTTGCCCGCCTGGGGCACGCTGAGCTCCTCGATGCGGGCATTCTGCTTTTGTAATTTCTCGTCTTGTCCGGCCAAGAGGGCTTTCTCCTTGTCGAGCTTCTCTTGGGCCTCCTTGATCTCCTGCTCCAGCTTCTCGACCCGCTCCTGGGTGCGCTCGCGCTGCGCCTGCGTTTTGTTCCTCTCTCGGACGAGCTTGCACTCCGAGAAGCAACGTGGGATGTCGCTGCCACTGTCGACAGCTGCCTGCAACTCATCAACTTCTTTCTGCACGATGTCGATGTTGCCTTGGGCGTGCTTGGCCAAGTTTGGGTCCTCCGCATGCCGTCGAAGTTCTGCCAGGTGTACCCGTAACTTCTTGAGCTTTGCTTTGGTGGCATCCTCGGCGTCTGTGTCGTCCTGGGAGCTGGTCGCACCGTGGTTCGCAGTCTTCGCGGAGTCTCGAACCTTCCAGCACTTCCAGCAGAAATCGTAGCCGTCCCCATTCCGAGCTTTGCATCCGCTGCAAACCCAGCCTCCATCCCGCGACTTGGAGCGTGGGGCCATGAAATAGCTCGAGAGCGCAGTGCCACTTTGAAGTTGGCGCTCTCCAGCACCGTCCCGCCTCTCTGCAGGCGCAAAGGCGGCTCGGCGCAAAATGGCTAGGAGGAGGAGGAGGAGAAGGAGGAGGAGGAGGAGGAGGAGGAGGAGGAGGAGGAGGAGGAGGAGGAGGACCAGGAGGAGGAGGAGGAGGAGGAGGAGGAGGAGGAGGAGGAGGAGGAGGAGGAGGAGGAGGAGGAGGAGCGCGTCCCCGCCCTCGGCCCTGCCCCTTTTCCCTTTCTTGCCCTTCTCGCCCTCCTCGCCCTCCTCGCCCTACTCTTCGCCGGCGGCGGCGGCGGCGCCGACTCGGACGACTGCGGCGGCGGACCGCCCAGCGGCGGCCCCGCGCCCCCAGAGCAAGCCGCAGATCGCGGCCGCCCGCACGCCAGTGGCGTACCCGATCTTCACCTTCCGGTGGCTCGCAGTGCACATGTTGGCGGTGGCGCCAGGGGATCGGGGCCTCTTGTCCTCCTCCGTTTCTTCCTTCTCCTCTTCCTCCTCCCTTTCCTCGTTCTACTCCTCGTGCTCCTCGTCGTCGTCGTCGTCGTCGCCGTCCTCCTCCTCCTCCTCCTCCTCCTCCTCCTCCTCGTCATCCCTTCCACTCACGCGTCATCCACCTCGTCAGTCATCCTTTTCCCACTCATCCCTCCTATCCTGCATGCCAAGACATGGGGTCCCGCTCTGCTCGCTCGGCAACTCCTCGCATCCTCGCAAATTGAGGGAGCAGAGCCAGAAGCTGGTTCCTCCTTTCTACTCCTCCCTCCTTCCTCCTCCCTCCTCCTCATCCTCATCCTCCTCCCTTTCCTCCTCATCCCCCTCCAGGGGTCCTCGGGTTGGAGGTTGCAGGTTTGAGGCTGTCGGACGTCTTCGTTGGCTTGCGGCGGTTTTCCAACCTCAGGTTTTTCTACTCCCTTTCCTCCCCCTCCTCCTTCTCCTCCCTTTCCTCCTCCTCCTCCTCCTGCTGCTGCTCCTCGTCCTCCTCCTCCTCCTCCTCCCCTTCCTCCTCGTCCTCCTCCTCCTCCTCTTCGTCTTCCTCCTTCTCCTCCTCCTCCTCCTCCTTCTCCTCCTCCTCCTCCTCCTCTCTTTCCCTCCTTTCTTTTCCCCTCTCCTCCTCCTCCTCCTCCTCCTCCTCCTCCTCTTCGTCGTACCATCAAGCATTTCGGCAGTCTGGTAGTCCCAGGAGGTCGGGTGCAAGGATAGGGCGGGATAGGCTCAGGGGGTGAGTTTTAGTAAATTTTCGTTGGTTCTTATATACGTTTCAGTGCCTGGGCCGGTTTCCATCAGCTGCGCGTCGTCGAGAGCGTTCCAGCGGCGCCAGACTCGCCCCGAACGGTCACTGGGGACCCAAGTTGTGAACGAAAACGGGACGACGAGGATGACTCGGGGGATAAGCTCGGGGGAGGATGCACCGACCCTCAATCGCCCATTGACCGCCGATTGGGGCCCGATACCCCAGCCTGCATAGGAGCGTGCGGATTCGGTATTGGGGGCCTATCGCCGATTTATCGGCGATGTATCGCCGATTCCAGGCCGATGTTCCCCCCCCCCCGGAGCCGTCTAACGTTCCCCCTCAGACCGGGGGTCCCAAATAATCAAATTGCTTCGCTCACTCCGCCGGCCCATGCTGCAACACCGTTGGCAGTTGCCCGCAGGCTCGCATGGGGCCGAGAGCGTGCTGGTCCCTCCTTGGAGCCCCACCCTTGGGGCCATCTTGGGGAACGGCGAGAGAGCCCAGAATCATCGAACGACCTTGGGTGCTTGAAAGGCTCTGTGCCTCCTGGAGGCGCTGGAGCGGGCGCGGCGGAGCACCCCAGACGAGATGTTTTTCCATGCGGGCGTTTGTCCTCGACTGTGGAGGAGGAGGAGGAGGAGGAGGAGGAGGAGGAGGAGGAGGAGGAGGAGGAGGAGGAGGAGGAGGAGGAGGAGGTTGTAAGAACTCGAGCTCTTCGAAAGAAATCGGCGGAGCGAGGGAGGGAGGGAGGGAGGGAGGGAGGCAAAGGGGGGGGAGGGAGGGAGGGAACTGGAGCCTTCGTGGGTTCTGAGCGGTGCATCCCAGAGCTGCACGTGTACCGCGGGGGGAAGATCCAAGACCGCATCGTGGACCTTGTCGTCCGGTGTTCGGCTTCGGGGCGCTGCTTCTGGCCCGATGTCACGGTGCGCTCGCCCTTCGCCTCCGAACTCTCGCGCCCGCACGAGCTGCCCAGGGTGGCCGCCCGCGGCGGCGAGACCGACGAAACGGGCTCACTGCGGGGAGGCGGTCGCCCCCTTCGCGGCGGAGGCGCTCGGCCGCCTCGGCCCGCAGGTGCTGCACGCCGCCGCGGCCCTGCACAAGACGTCCGGCGACCACGGCAGGCTGCGGCCCAGCGGGCGCACCTTCGCGCTCCGCCTCCGCGCGCTCCGCGCTGACTTGGAGGCTGCCGCCGAGCGGGCCGCGGCGCAGCAGATCCTGCTCGCGCTTGGAACCTGAGCGGTGCGGGCCCTGGGCTGGCGCGGCGCGCCGCGCTGCGCGGCCAGCCCCGCCTGCCGGGCTGGCCAGGCTGCTGGGGCCGGCCAGGGTGCTGAAGGAGGCAGCGTAAGCAGCGGGTGAGGGCAAGCATCAGCATGTAGACGGGGACTGGCGCGAAAGCTTTGTGAGGGAGGGATGGAGGGAGGAAGGGAGGCAGGGTGGAGGCATGATGATGATGATGATGATGATGATGATGATGATGATGATGATGATGATGATGATGATGATGATGATGATGATGATGATGATGATGATGATGATGAGGAGGAGGAGGAGGAGGAGGAGGAGGAGGAGGGAGGAGGAGGAGGAGCAGAGGAGCGAGGAGCGAGGAGCGAGGAGCGAGGAGGAGGAGCGAGGAGCGAGGAGGAGGGGCGAAGGGGGAGGGGCGAGGGGGAGGGGGAGGGGGGGGAGGGGGAGGGGGGAGGGGGGGGGGGAGGGGGAGGAGGGGGAGGTGGGGGAGGAGGGGGAGGAGGGAGGGGGAGGAGGAGGAGGAGGAGGGAGGAGGAGGAGGAGGAGGAGGAGGATGAGGATGATGATGATGATGTTGATGATGATGATGATGATGATGATGAGATGATGATGATGATGATGATGATGATGATGGTGATGGTGATGGATGGTGATTGATGGTGATGATGCTGATGACGCTGATGATGATGATGCTGATGATGATGATGAGGAGGAGGATGAGGAGGAGGAGGATGACGATCAGATGACGATGATGCTGATGATGCTGATGAGGATGATGATGACGATGATGAGGATGATGATGATGATGCTGCTGATGATGATGATGATCTGATGATGATGACGATGATGATGATGTTGATGATGATGCTGCTGATGCTGATGATGCTGCTGCTGATGATGATGATGATGATGCCGATGATGATGATGATGCTGATGATGATGATGATGATGATGATGATGATGATGATGATGCCGATGATGATGATGATGATGATGATGATGATGATGATGATGATGATGATGATGCTGATTACCCCAGTGCGACCCTACCTAGAAGTTGGAGCCCCTAGGAAAGCAGCATTAGTTGCTATGCTATGCTATCCTATGCTATGCTATGCTATGCCACGCTATGCTGCGCTATGCTATACTATGCTATGCTATGCTATGCTATGCTATGCTGCGCTATGCTATGCTATGCGATGCTAAGCTATGCTATGTCATGCTGCGCTATCCTAAGCTATGCTATGCTATGCTAAGCTGCGCCATGCTATGCTATGCTATGCTATGCTATGCTATGCTATGTCATGCTATGCTATGCTATGCTATGCTATGCTGCGCTATGCTATGCTATGCTATGCTATGCTATGCTATGCTATGCTATGCTATGCTTAGCTAGGTTGTGCTATGCTATTCTATGCTAATGCAGCGCTGCGCTATGCTAAGCCAAGCTAAGCTAAGCTAACCCTCTAGGCAGAGCCTAGGTAGGGAATTACACCCATGCTAATGCTATGCTGCGCTGTGCTATGCGCTGTGCTGTGCTTCGCTATGCTATGCTATGCTATGCTATGCTATGCTATGCTATTCTATGCTATGTGCTATGCTATGCTATGCTGGGCTATGCTATGAGATGCTATGCTGCGCTATGCTATGCTACGCTATGCTACGCTATGCTATGCTATGCTGTGCTCTGCTATGCTAAAGCTCTGCGAAGCTAAGATGAAGGTAAGCTAAGCTAAGATAAACCTGAGCTAAGATGAAGCTAAGCTAAGCAAAGCTAAGCTAAGCTAATACTAGATACGCAAAGCTAAGGTAAGGGGGCGCAACTGGGGGAACCGCGGGGCGGGGACTGGGGGAACCGCCCGGGGCGGGGACCACTGCCCGGCCCCTTTACGCAGAGAGAATAAGAACCCTTCTAGGCAGAGCCTAGGTAGGGAATGATGATGATGATGATGATGATGATGATGATGATGATGATGATGATGATGATGATGATGATGATGATGGGAGAAGGAGGAGGAGGAAGTCTCGACGCCCCAGTACGTCGCGTGGCGGGATTGGGAGCGCAGGTCCCCACGGTGTTCTTCCTCGGCGCCATCAGCTCCATGCAGTTCATCCAGCGTTGAGCGGCTGGGACGACCTCCTCTTCTTCTTTTTCCTCATCACTCCTCGCTCCTCGCTCCTGGCTCCTCCTTCTCCTTCATCCTCGCGCATGCCTTCTCCCTCGGCGGTCCTCGCTCCTCCTCGTTGCCCCTGCCTCGTCCTCCAGCCTCCGTCCTCCCTCACCCTCGTCCTCCCACTCCCTTCTCCCTCCTCTCGCCCCCCTCTGTGCTCCTCCCTCCTTTCTGCCTCTTCTCTCCTCCTTGCCCCTCCTGCCCTTTCCCCCCTCCACCTTTCCAACCCCCTCCCTCCTCTCCCTGCCTCCATCGCTCCTTCCGCTCGTCTCCCTGTCTCCTTCCCTCTTCCCAGCTCTTCCCGACCCTTCGCCTTCACCTTGCACTTCCAGCCTCCCTCCTCCTCCTCCTCCTCCTCCTCCTCCTCCTCCTCCTCCTCCTTCTTGCCTCCCCCTACGTGGCCCCTCTTCTCCCCGAACTTTCTGCCTTCCTCACCAGCACTCGGCTCCACCTTCCCCCACCCGTCCTCGTCCTCGTCCTGCCCCTTCGCGAATTTTCAGCTCCACCTCCCTGAGAGGCTGGCCGTGCCGGAGAGAGCAGGCTTTTGACAACGCCTGGAAGGCGGCCCAAGCAGGCGGCAGGTCTGGGGGGCGCCAGCCACCCCCGCCTGCGCCCGATCCCGGCCAGGCCAATCCTGAGCCCTGCGTCAGAGTCGCAGCGGAGGAGGAGGAGGAGGAGGAGGAGGAGGAGGAGGAGGAGGAGGAGGAGGAGGAGAAAAAAAAAACCTGATGATGCAAGCTGCCAGCTTCCCAACTGATGGGACGATGACTCCACCAAGCAAGCCTAGGTGGAGTCATCGTCCGGTCACTTCACGATTCGCGCTGGTTCCGTCCACGAATGCCCAGGAACGGCTACTTCCCAGAAGGCGACGGCGCGAATCGTGACGCGACGAAGGGGTGGGCGGGAAGCGGGGTGAGTGGGGCGCGGGCGAGGCGCAGCGACTGGAAGGCATCCCAAGGCTGGAAAACCGCCGAGAGCCGACGAAAACGTTCGCTGGCGTCCCCTGGCGTCCCCTGGCGCCCCCTGGCGTTCCCTGACGTCGAGCCTGTCGTCCCCTAGCGTTCCCTTCCCTAACGTCCCCCCCTCAAGAGAAGCCCGCCGGAGACCGCCAGAGCTGGGACACGCTGGCGACGGGCGGGCCGCCGGCGCCCCCCCCGCCCCCCGAGCGGGCGTGGCCGCGCCGGGGGCTCGAGGCTGCCGTAGTTTTTTGAAGCGGCGCCTCGAAGAAGGGACAGCGGCACTCAGAGGAAGGCTTGTCGAGACAGCTGTGCGCCTGCCGCTGGCACAAGAATCGAAGAAGAGCAAAAACGCCATAAACAGAAACTTTTGGAGCTCCGCGCGGATTTCTTGGATCCGCGCTGGGCCCCACCCGCGCTCCGCGCGCGAGGGAAGGGGGTCCAGCGCGGATCCAAGAAATCGCGAGTAGCGCCGAAAGTTTATGTTCATGGCGTTTTTTTTCTTTCTAAAGAGGCATTGACACAGCGGTAGTTGGCCCTCGCGGGGCCCCGTCGTCGCCACGGCTGGGCGCAGCTCGGAAAGCCGGTGCTTTTTTTGGGCCGGGGAGGGGTCCAGGGGCCGGCTTTGTGCGCTGCCGTTGCCTTGACTCGCCCCGCGGCGAGGTACAAGCACACGGCATGCTCGTGTCGTTGGAAGCCCGCGGGGGGGCTGAGGGGGCCCCGCACCGCTTCCAGCCAGCAGAAAAGGGGAGGGAGGGGCCCCCAGGGCGCCACGGCTGGACGCGGCTCGAAACGCTGGTCGGTTTCGAACCTGGGGATAGATTTTGATCGAACTCGTCACGATCGGTCAAGGATGAGGGACCCACGCTGTGTCAGAAGCCAGCGCCCAGGTCGCCACGACACGAACTTGCCGTACGCTCTCGAAGGTCCGCGCGGATCTCTTGGGTCTGTACTGGGCCCACCTCGGCGGCGCCTCCAGTCTGCGACCAGTATCGAGGCCTGCCCCTGCGGGTCCACTCGACGCTGGGGTATCGGACCCCCCACTGGGGTTCCCGTGGCTGCAGACATCCCTCGAATTCTTACCCCCAGCCGGTTTTTCAGGAATCTGACCTGCAGGGGTCGGGTTCGCATGTGGTTGCTTATCTATGCACCGCCTCTGTCGCGCTCCGCGCGCCAGGGAGGGGGGTCCAGCGCCGATCCAGGAAGCTATGAGGAAAATCCCGGAAGCCTCGTGCGGCGAGCAGTACTAGTTGTATTCTCTCGTCCACGTCCGCCTCGTCAGGTTTGGGACGACGTTCGCGTTTGCGCGGCGATGCTCCGACATAAAGCCGACGTGAGTCCGACGTGAACTTGACGTAGGTCGGACGTGCACAGGATTTTCCCAATACATCTAGGCCTCCCAGACGGGGTCGGAGTAGATGGGGTCGGAGGATCGCGCCGCATCGCCAATGCATCGGCGATGCGGCTCGATGCGGAACCCGATTCTCCACGCCGACGTCGGCGATGCATCGGTGATGCATCGGCGATGCGGCACGGTCCTCAGACCCCACCTACTCCGACCCCATCTGGGAGGTTTTGAATGAAGGAAGCCCGCGCGGGCCTGTGCGAGTTTCTGCTCGTGCCGCTCTTCCTCCTTCTCCGGGAACCGCGCTGCAACCGACGGCGGGGCGCCGCAAAAAAGGTCGCCAGTGGCGGCGCGCATTGGCCAGTGGCGGCGGGGAGTGCAGAGGGGGCGGAGTCAGGGACAGCGTTGGGGGCTCACGGGGGGGGGAGGGTTAGGATCTTCCCGAATGGCCGCCAGAGGCCCAGGTGATGACCCGAGAACCGGAGGACGAGGATCATTGCTGGGATATGCGCAGGGGGGTGATGCATCGACTCCTCATCGCCCATTCATCGCCGATAGGAGCCTGACAGACCACCCCGCTCAGGAACGTTCGACTTGTCATCGGGGGCCTATCGCCGATTTATTGGCGACGTATTGCCGATTCCAGATCGATGTTCCCCACGCCCCCCTCAGCAAGTCCTCTCCCTTATCGTTCCCACTCATCAAGGGAGGCCCCCAGATTTCCAGCGTACTGATTTTTCAAGTCTGGGAGTTTATCTTAGAATGCGGCCTCTGGGGGCCGTTTTCGCGCCCCCGGGCCATCAAACGTTGGCCCCCGACGAAGAGCTGCCTCCAGGGGAAGGGGCCAAGACTGCTGGTACCCGCGGACCGAAAAGACAGCCCATGGGAAGCTAGGGTCGGGGCGCGGGTAGCAGAGGTCAGTCAGACGTTGAGCCCCGAGGGCATCCAGAGGTTTCTGGAGGTCTCCAGGGGTCTCAGGAGGACCCCTGTAGTCCTCAGATCGGAGTCAGCCCGTCCCCGATGGGAGCGTCGACGCGAAGGAGGTCGGCGTCTCTGTGGTCGTTGGGCGACTTCGGCTGGACACAGCCTCGACGCGAAGGAGGTCAGCGAACCCAGAGGTTCTCGTTGGCACGGCTGGACGCAGCTCGAAAAACTTGTTAGGGTAGACCCCTGCAAGAGTCATGGCGCCAACATCGCAGAGCGGATTCCGTTCGGAAATCGATAGGATGGGCCTGGAGTGTCCTGGAGAATTTCGTTCCAGATTTCGAGGTGAATTTCGCGCGGATTTTTTGGGGCCAGGAATGAAAACCAAGAATTATCCACGCGAAATTCACTTCGTTTTTCGCTCGCCGCTTCGGGCAAAAATCCACGCAGAAATTCGCTACAGCACGTATGCAAGGCCGCGGTGAAGGCAGCATCGAGGAGCGAGGTGTTTGGAGGACAGGGGAGGTCCAGGGTGGGGGTGCATTGGGATTGGTTCTTGAAGTCAGCCTCCCCTTCCTCCTCCCCCCCTTCGTCCTCCTCCTCCTCCTTCCTCTCTGGGTGGACCGAACCCTGCTGCCTCTCGGCTTCTGCTCGCTCGCTCGCTCCTCCTTCTTCTCCGCGCTTCTCCAGCAGGTTCAGCGATGAGGAGGAGACTGGCAGGCACACCCTCCGGTCGACCGTCGACAGCTGGCTGAAGGACTTCTTCGCCATGGCCACTGTGATGTCCCGCGCGGGGGGTCGCTCAAATGGGAGGAAGAGGAGAAGGAGAGGGAGGGGCGGAGGAGGACGAGGGATAGGAGGAGGAGGATGATGAGGAGAAGGAGGAGGAGGAGGAGGAGGAGCAGGAGGAGGAGGAGGAGGAGGAGTAGGAGGAGGAGGATGAGAAGGAGGAGGAGGAGAAGCAGGATGAGAAGGAGGAGGAGGAGGAGGAGAAGGATGAGTAGGAGGAGGAGGAGGGAAAGGATGAGGGGGAGGACGAGGGGGAGGTGGTGGATGACGGGGATGCTACTATGATAATGATGATGATGCTGATGCTGATGATGATGTTGATGATGCTGATGCTGATGATGCTGCTGATGATGATACTGATGCTGATTATGTTGATGTTGATGGGGATGATGATAATTCTGCTGATGATGTTGCTGATGATGATGGTGGTCATGATTATGATGCTGATGCTGATGACGCTGACGATGATGATGATGATAATCATGATGATGACGATGCTGCTGATGGTGGTGATGATGTTGATGAGGACGATGATGCTTCTGGTGATGATGATGAGGACGATGATGTGATGATGATGATGCTGCTGATGCTGATGCTGATGCTGGTGCTGATGCTGATGCTGACAATGCTGATGATGATGGTGATGCTGATGACGCTGATGCTGATAATGACGATGCTGATGCTGATGCTGATGCTGATGCTGATGTTGATGCTGACGATGATGATGATGATGCTGCTTCTGATGACGATTACACTGACGATAATCATTATGCTGATGCTGCTGCTGATGATGATGATGATGATGATGATGTTGCTGATGATGATGTTGCTGATGATGCCGATGATGATGACGATGATGCTACAACGCCGAAGGTGAGGGTGAGGACTAGGAGGAGGATGATGAGGATGAGGATGAGGAGGACGATGATGATGATGCTGCTGCTGCTGATGATGATGATGATGATGATGATGATGATGACGGTGACGATGATGTTGATGATGATAAGGTTGATGAGGATGATGAGTTGATGTTGTTGATGTTGATGCTGATGATGATACTACTTCTGCTGATCATGCATATTATGATAATGCTGCTGCTGATGATGATGATGACGATGCTGATGATTGTGCCGATGATGATGCTGCTCATGATTATGCTGCTGATGGTGATGATGACGTTGCTGCTGCTGATGATGATGACGATGATGCTGATGCTGATGCTGCTGATGATGATGATGCTGATGATGATGAAGAAGATGCTGATGAGAAGGAGGAGGAGGAGGAGGCGCGGGGAGGAGGAGGAGGAGGATAAGGAGGAGGAGGAGGAGGAGGAGGGAAAGGACGATGGGGAGGACGAGGGGGAAGTGGTGGAAGACGGGGATGATGATGATGATGATGATGATGATGATGATTGTGATGGTGATGGTGATGGTGATGGTGATGGTGAGGGTGAGGGTGAGGGTGATGATGATGATGATGATGATGATGATGATGATGATGATGATGATGATGATGATGATGATGATGATGATGATTATGTTGTCGTTTTTGATTCTGCTGCTGCGGTTGTTGTTGATGATGAGGATGGTGATGATGATTTTGAGAAGGACGAGCAGTTGGAGGAGGAGGAGGAGGAGGAGGAGGAGAAGGGGGTTCAATTTACACCCGAGACTCATCAACGATACTGAAAGAAACTCTCCCTCCAAGTTTCTTTTCACAGGCGCGCACACGGATTCATAGGTGGAAAGACAACTATTCGAGAATCCGGAATTGTGCCAGAACGCCATTCCTGGGATCTCATCGCCGCGAGTCACCGTTATTGTCGCGTCTTGAAGATCTTGAACCGTGCCGGAGCACAATTCCTGGAGAGCTCACCTTGCCAGGACCTCGCCGGGACCTTGCTCGGGTACTCTTTGTCCGGTGACCCCCAGAGGGCGGCCCTGCGCTCGCGAACTAGAAATGTTCTAAACCTGTTACTGGAGATCTTAGCATGCTTCTGGCCCGTTGAGCCAGCGAGGGTCAACGTCTTAAAACGACCCACCCTCCATCCGTGCAACAGTCTGTTTTTTTTGCTGAAGCGAATGTGCGCGCCCGCCCTGACCCATCTTCAGGATCAAGCGCGGAGAGTAAGCCTCAGACGGGCCGCCTGAACCGCCCTTCCGACACGTCTGGTGGTGCGACGTGGAGGAGTTGTCCAGCTGCTTTCGGCCCATCCTGCTCCTCCTCCCTCCTCTTCGTCCCCCGCCCTCGACTGACCATGCTGGTGACCTCGAAGACGACGACGACGACGACCACGGCGACGACGACGACGACGAGAATAGGTCTGGCCGCCTCGACACGCAGGCGGGCGACTACCTGAACGAGATCAAGGAGCACTTCCAGATGCAGTGCCTGCTGGCGCTGGTGCCGCCGCTCCCGGCCGGCCCCTGGCGGCCCACGACTGCCGACGGATTGACCTGTTTGTTAGCTTTTAGTCGGGCATGTCGCACATGCCCGATCTGATGTTGGCTCCGCGGGCGCGGGCCCCAGAAGTTTTGACCCCCAGCCTCGGGGCAGGCCCGTCTTTGACAGCCCTGGGGGGGCCCGGAAGAACGCCCTTCCCCCAGGAGGGGGCCGAGAGAGCCGAAGAGCTCCCGGGCCAGAACAACCGGCCCGGCTCAGTGTTCGTAGGCGCCCGGCAAAGACCCTGTTCGCGCCCAGCGAGGGCGTCGTCGCCGAGCTTCTCTCAGCGCCCCCGTGGCCCGGTGAGGTCGTGGCGGGCTTCTCTCGGGGCGCGCTTTTTTGTTGCATCTTCGGGGGACCTCGCCTGTCCCCAAAATTGGTGTCTTTTTGGGGGCCCGACGCGTGCTCGATGCGGCCTCGACGCGGATTTGGCGTGGATTCGACGCGGATTCGACACGGATTCGACACGGAGCCGACGCGTCCGACATGGATTCGACACGGATTCGACGCGGACAGGGCCGCGACAGGACAGACGAGGTCCCCCGAGGATGCAACATGAGTGCTCCGCCGCGTCTCGCGGCCAGCCCGCCCGAAGTCTGGGGCCTCGGGTGGCCCCCGGCGGCCCTCGGCGCGGCCTCCGGCGGCCCCCTCGGCGGCCTCCCGCGGCCCTCGGCGCGGCCCTCGGCGCGGCGCCCTCCGCGCGGCCCTCGGCGCGGCCCTCGGCGAGGCCTTGAGGGGGGCCCTCGGCGCGGCCCTCTGTGGCAGCCTTCGGCGCGGCCTCCTGCGCGGCCTTGTCCAGCGGCCTCGTGCGTCGACAGTCATCGTCGTTGCAGACTCACTGCTAGAGAGGAGTTTCTGCTGATCAGTCGAAGCGGCTCAGGGCGCTCTCGCCTCGACGCTGGGCACAGTCTCTTTTCAAACGCCGCTCCCGCTCGAACGCGAGCTCGCTTCGCACTCGCAGCGGTTGAAGCCCCAACTGCGACGACAACGGCTCCCGTACGATCTTTCCTCACAATCTTCTCCGAGACGGCCTTGGCCATAAAGGCCCCCAAATTCAGGAATGGCGTTCTCGCTCGATACATCCTCGCAATGCAGCCATGTTGGCGAAGGCCCAACTGCGACGAGAAGGCAGTCGCCTGGATTGGTGAGGGTCCAGCCGCGACGACAACGGCTGCCGCTTGATACTTCCCTTCGATTTACTCCCACGCGCCTTGGTCAGATGCGCCCGCGGCGCTCTCGCGCGAGACTTCCCCGCAATTCAGTCAAGTTGGTGAAGTCACCACTGCGACGACAACGGCTCTCGTTCGATACATCCTCGCTGTTTACTCCCCGCTCTTAGGAGTGGCGATCTCGTCCGAAGCGTCCTCGCAGATCGTTCAAGTTGGTGAAGGCCACACTGCGACGACAACGGCTCCCGTTCGATGCAGCCCCGCAATCTTTTTCATGCCCCACTGGCCAGAGAGGCACCCAAACTCAGGACTGGCGCTCTCGCCAGAGACTTCCTCGCAAGTCGGTCGAGTTGGCGCAGGCCCGGCTGCGACGACAACGGCCGCCCCTCGAGACTTCCCCTCGACTCACTCCTGCGCGCCTTGGTCGGATGAGCCCGCGGCGCTCTCGCGCGAGACTTCCTCCAGTTCGGTCAAGCTGGTGAAGTCCCCACTGCGACGACCACGGCTCCCGCTCGGTACATCCTCGCCGCTTGCTCCCCGCTCTGGGGCGTGGCGCTCCCTCGCGCTCTCGCCCGAAGCGTCTTCGCAGGTCACGACAAATTGGTGAAGGCCACGCTGCGACGACAGCGGCTCCCGTTCGACACTGCCCCGCAGTTGCTCCGAAGACCCTTGGCCAGACAGCCCCCCAAACCTCAGGATTGGCGCTTCCGCCCGAGACTCCCTCACATTTCGGTCAAGTTGGTGAAGGCCAAACCGCGACGACAACGGCTGTTGCTTGATATTTACTTGTAAGTTTCTCGCGCGTACCCTTGTCGTACACATTCTCACTTAGGACTGGCGCGCTCGCCCGGGACTTCCTCGCATTGCGCTCAAGTGGGTCAAAGCCCAGCTTTGATGACAACGGCTCTCGCTTGATACTTCCTCACAATTTATGCTGAGACGTCTTGGAGGACCCCAAACTCAGGAACGCCGCTCTCTCCCGAGACTTCCTGGCAATTCGCTCAAGCTGGTGAGTTGCCCGCGGGCGCGATTTCCTTACATCAATGCCATGCCATGGCGGCGCGGTGCACACGCAGAGTCCACTACTTGTATGGACAGAAGCCCGCCAAGGGGGGGTGGGGTGGTTCATAGCATTACAAAGGGGGTACGAGGGAGAGGGAGCAAGACATGGCGTGAACTCAGATTGTAGGATCACGTGTTCGCAAGATGGTCGTCCTTGTCTTTGTCGTCGTCGTCGGTGTCGTCGTCGTCGGCGTCGTCGTCGGCGTCGTCGCCGCTGTCTGTCGTCATCGTCGTCGTCGTTGTCGTCGTCGTCGTCGATGTCGTCGGCGGTGTCGTCGGCGCCATCGACGTCGTCGAGGGAGGGGTGGAGGAAGGGAGGGAGGAAAGGAGGGAGCGGGAGGGGTAGGGGGAGGAGGAGGCAGGAGGAGGAAGAGGAGGAGGAGCACGGTGTCAGGACTAGGAAGAGGCGGGGAGAGGGGCGGAACAAGAGGTTGGGGTGGGAGAGCGAGGGAGGTAGCTTGGATGCTGCTGCTGATGATGATGATGCTGATGATGATGGTGATGATGGTGATGCTGATGAGGAGGAGGAGCAGGAGGAGGCAGGGGAGGAGGAGCAAGAGGAGATGACCATACGAGAGCGGAGAGAGCAGGGCAGCAACTACGAGGACGGCGACGGCACGACGGCACGACGGCACGACGGCGATGTTGGCGACACTGATGATGCTCATGGGTCATTAGTGCTGATGACGGCGATGATGATGCCAATGGTGATGATGGTGGTGATGAGGATGATGCTGATGATGATCATGCTTTTGATGATGACGATGATGCCGATGAGGAGGGCGATGATGATGCTGATGCGGACGATTATGATGATGCTGATAATGCTGATGATGCTGATGATGGTATGCTGATGATGCTGATGCTGATGATGATGCTGATGGTGATGATGCTGATGATGATGACACTGCTGATGCTGATGCTGCTGCTGATGAGGATGGTGGTGATAATGATGATGCTGCTGCTGCTGATGATGATATTGATGATGCTGATGCTGATGATGATGCTGATGGTGATGATGATGCTGCTGATGGTGATGATGATGCTGCTGATGCTGATGATCGTGATGCTGATGATGCTGATGATCATTTTCCATGGCGATGACGATGACGATGATGCTGACACTGATGCTGATGTTCATTATGATGCTGTTGTTGACACTGATACTGATGATACTGATTATGATGATCATGACGATGCTGATGGCAATTATGATGCGGGTGTGGCTGCTGCTGATGATGATGATCATGCTGATGGCGATGCTGCAGATGATGATGATTCTGATGGTGACGATGCTGCTGCTGCTCATGATGTTGCTGCTAATGATGATGATGCTGGTGATGCTGATGCTGATGATGCTGATGATGCTGATGCTGATGCTGATGCTGATGATGATGATGGTGATGATGATGATGATGACGATGATGATGATGATGATGATGATAGTGATGCTGCTGCTGCTGAGGATGATGATGATGATGATGCTGATGCTGACGGTGATGCTGATGACGATGCTGTCGATTCTGATAATGATGCGGACGCTGATGCTGATGCTGATGCTGATGCTGGTGCGGATGATGATGATGATGATGATGATGATGATGATGATGATGATGATGATGATGTTGCTGATGCTGCTGCTGATGATGATGACGATGGGGATTACGATGACGACGATGTTGCTGACGATGAGGATGATTTTGATTATGATGATGATATGATGATGGTAATGATGATGCTGCTTCTGATGATGCTGATGATGCTGCTGATGATGATGACGATGAGAAGGCTGGTGAGGATGCGGATGTTGATGAGGATGTTGATGTTGCTGCTGATGAGGAGGACAATGCTAATGATGATGGTGCTCATGCTGATACTGCTGCTGCTGATGATGATGACGCCGAGGAAGATGATGATGATTATGATGATGACGAGGATGATGCTGCTGATGATGATGGTGATGAAGATGATGATGAGGATGATGATGATGATGATGATGATGATGATCATGACGATGATGCTGATGATGCTGATGATGCTGATGATACTGATGGTGATGGTGATGGTGATGATGATGATGCTGAGGAGGATGCTGCTGATGATGACGATGACGATGACGATGACGATGACGATGTTGATGATGATGATGATGATGATGATGATGATGATGATGATGATGATGATGATGATGATGATGATGATGATGATGATGATGATGATGATGATGATGATGGTGATGATGATGATGATGATGATGATGATGATGATGAGGATTCTGATGGGGACGTTGATATTGCTGCTGCTGAAGAGGATGATGATGAAGAACAATATGAGTAATGATTATAAGAGGGTATCTGGCCCCCAGCGGTCGGCGCCGATGATCGGATCGGTCGGGACACGTTCGGCGCCAGCCGCCCGACCTTCAGCATCCGATTGGGGCCGATCCGCGGGGCCGGGGCCCACGGGCGCCGCGAGTGGCGCCGTGGCCGAGGCCAGCCGCGCCTCCGTGCCTCTGCACAGGCGAGGCGCGGCGGCCGCGCCCCTTGTGCTGGCAGCACGTCGTCGTCATGGTGCTGAGCCTGCCTGGCGTCGACGGTCGCGTGCCAAGAGGGGCCTCGTTGGAGCACCAGCACACGGAAACGCCAAGTTCAAACGCCAATGAGCATAGCAGCAGGGCGCCGTTCGCATTGAATGTCGCGGCGTTGTTGTTGGCTGACCGTCGAGCAGTTTCCGCTTGCAGTTCGCGCGTCGTTTGACGGTCCCATTGGTCTAAAGTTCCTCATGTGGGGGGCGGGGGGCGTTTTTCATGCGTTCACGGCTGACGGACGCACGCGCCATTCTCTCGTCTCACCATCGCAGTGGCAAGATTGGAAAAGGGCGGCAAGGACAAAGGACAAGAAACCTAAGGGCCAGGAGGAACCGAATGTTCCCCTGGCTCAATCGTGAGCCTGTACTTCGTGCAAGGCCCAAATTTCCCAAGACCTCGTGTGGTGCTGGCAGTGTGTTCGTCATTGGCAATCACCATCTTCCAGAACCGAGCATGCCCCGTCCAGGCCACCGTGGGGTAAGGACACAGCAGGGGGCTCCCCGCCAGGTGGTGGGGCAGGGTCCTCGCCCAGTAAGCAAGATGGTGCTGCGGCTGCTCAGTAGCTATGCCAGCGATCCGGGCGCTCCAGACGGCAGTGGACCAGATGACCAAATTGAGTATCCCTGGCAGCCAGCAGAAGCAGCTCCTCGACCCACTCACGGGTGTGTTGACCGAGATGCGCAGCCAGAGAGATGCACATGATACCCCGCCGAAGTGGATCCAAGCCAGCGCCCGGCGCCTGAAGGGCACTGTGAAAGGCGTTGGGGTCAAGGACAATAACGTAGCCAGTCTCCGCGGGGAACTCGAAGCAGCATGCGCCCAAGTTTCAGAGTTAGAAGCGACGGTCCCTGCCGATGAGGAGGCCATGTGCGGTGCGCGGAACGCGCTGAAATTCAAACGCTCCAGGCAGAGCATACCGAACTGATGAAGCAGCAGCATCTTCAGCAGACACAACCCCTTGCTTTAGGCAGCAACAGCGGATTTCTGTGACCTCAAGGCGGCATTCGAGAACATCGAGACAGCGGCGGCAGGCGATCCGAACCTTGTGATGGCGTCCCAGGCTCCTGCAGCAGCACTGTCCGCCAATCTGTCCATCTTTGTTGTAGTTGCTGGGGCTGGAGAACCAAGCGGGGCTGGGGGCCCACCCGCTCAGCCAACGCCAGTTGCAGGAGCAGCAGCAGCAGCGCCGGCAGCTGCCGCAGCAGCGGCCCCGTCAGGAGGGGCAGGCATGCTGGTGGACCAGGGTGCAGCATATGGCCAGACTCCCAGCGCCCGCGCCTTCTTGGGTAACGTGTGTGTGTGTGTGTGTGTGTGTGTGTGTGTGTGTGTGTGTGTGTGTGGGGGGATAGGACCCAGCAGCCGTCGTCTGGGCGACTGAAGCCTCCGAGCCGCAGCCGCTCTCGTGGGTGGACGTAGTGTTGGCCGCCCCCCCACGATGACTTAGTAGCAAATTTCTCTACGCGCGCAACTTCCGGCAATTTTTTTGGGCTCAGGCTGCCTTGCCGAGCTGGGCGCCGTGTTTGGTCGCTGAGAAGGGGTTCCCGAGCGATGGGCTGGCCGTAGTGTGCCGAGCACATGTATTAGATTATGTAGGTGTGTATATATAAATATAATCTGGATGTTGGCCCAGCAACGCGTCGCTGGGAATGGCTGTGGAGGAAAACATGTCTGGGGATGGTGGGCGGATCGTCCAGCCAGCAAACTGCGCGTTGGTGCAGCCAGCTCTGTCATCGATCCTGAATTGTTACGTGTGCGGCCACTCGCGCTGTTTCGGGTGCAGTTCTGCGACGCTGCTCTCGAAGCTGCTGTGCCGCCGCGCCGCCCTTGCTGCTTGGGCTTGCAGAGGGCGCGATGTCTGTGGGCTTCCTGGAGGGGCCTCCTTTTCGCCTTCGAGTCGGCCCCGTTGGCGGGGCTGCTGATCGCGAGGTGCGGCCCGTTTGGGTGGGCAGGCGTCTGCAGGGGTCTCTGTCTCTGTGCAGGAAGCGCTTCAGCCCGAAGTTGCCGCCTTACTGCAGGAAGTTGACGAATCAGGCAGTGCAGGGTCGGCGACCCGTGTTCGAGCACTTCTGGTCCGACGGGGGGCCATTTCGGGTGGCCCTCCTGCATTTGATGGGTGAGCGCCTTCTTCGCACTTCTTGGGTAAGCACTTTCTTCACAGTTCGTCTCAACCAAGCTGTTTTCGACTTGCGGGTTGAAAATATTGTCGCGAACGAGAGTTGGTCGTATAGGTGTTCTGAAGCAGTCCGGGGAAGGGGCTCGACGGGCCCGCGCGCGCGCCGAAGTTGCAGTTGAGTTTACGGGGGATGTATTGTAATGGCCTCCGGCCACTGCCGCCGATCCGGGGGGCTCCGGACTCGGTGATCTTCGCGGCTCTGTGGCCTCTTCCCTCCTCGATTCTTCCGGTCCTTTTTCTTGTCCTTTGGTGGGGTGCCTGGCGCGGTCCCGGGGGGGGTCCGGGGGGGGGGTCCCGAGGGGGGGGGGTCCGGGGGCGTTAGCGGCTAGCTCTGAGGGGGTTCCCTGGGGCTTCCAGAAGCATCCTGGGGGCGCGCGAATCATGGAGAAAACGCCGGATGGGGGGCCGCCCCCTTCCCCTTCACTCCCTTCCCTGGGGGGGGGTCGGGATGCGCAAATCATTGAGAAAACGCCAGATGGAAAGCCCCCCCCCTTCCCCGGCAGAGCCGCCCCGGCGACCCCCCCCTAAGCAGAGCTGGAGCTCTTCTCTTGCTTAGGCTCAGAGCTGAAGCTCTTGCTGAGGCCCCTAGTAACCCACGCGCCGGATCGGCGGATTTCCCGTGGGGGGCGGTGGCAGACGGGCAGCTTCGCGGCAAGGCTCGAGGTCCGACTGGAGGTCTGGGGCGCCGCCTGGAAGGCGGACGAGGCCCCGAAGGGGCCTTTGGAGAAGCCCATGCCTCCGGACAGTATACTTCCCGAGGCGCCCGCGGCGTATTATTCGAGAAGGATCTCGCGAGGGTTCGCGTCGAGAGTGATCTCGACCGGCGGGTTTTATTCCCGGCGGTGTATTTTGTCTGGAAGGGGCCCTCGCCGCGATGTCCAACCTCTTCTCTTCGTGCATGCGGCGGTGGGGCATGTCAATTTTCCCGCGGGCTGTTGCTGGTCAAGATGTTCCCGCAGCCAGTGTCGGGGCGTCGCCCGATGGGCTTTTTCCAATAGTCATTAGTCACTCCTGGATGATGTCTTCGACAGTTTCGGCAGGTCACCGAGAGTAGTGTTCGGCCAACCTGGCGTGCAGAGGAGTGTTTAACGCAGCTCTAGGGGGGGTGCGACTGACGGGGTGTGAGGGCAGCTGGTGAGGTGTGCGTTGGCGGGCGAGAGCGGGTATATGGCAAAAGTGCTGCTGGCCGGAATGCCCCAGGTGTTGCGAGCGCATGCACCGCCGGAGTTTGCGGCGAAAGTGCCAGCTGCGCGGGTTCCCGCTCCGCTCCCTGCGCGCGACAAGTTCGCGTTATCGCTCGCTGTGGGTAATGGTGATGGGTCGCCCGTGCCCCCCCTCCCCTGCCCCGACCTTGGATTTGTTGAAGGGGGAAGCGCGGCCACTTTCGAAATTGAAGGTTACGTGGTGTCCGTGGCTCAGGATCATGCCAGTTGCTGACGCGAGTTGATCCGCCCGCCTCGGCGATCTCGAGGTGGGCGGAGCCCGCCGAAAGTTTGCAGGTCCTTGAAACAGGATCGCCAAGATGGCGGGTCAGCTGTTTAGTGCATGTGCACCGTGGCCTGGGTTCCCGATATCGCTGAAGAAAGGGCGTTTCAATTTTAACTTTAGGGGGGTCATGGGCGGGGGATGGCAGCTGGCAGGTTTTGTTTTTCGGGGCCGGTGCGCTCGCGCTGTGGCGGGGGAGGTCGCGAATCTGGGGATGAACATCTCAGCGCGCCCCATGTTCTCGGTGGCGCCCGACGAGGTTCGCGACGGCAAGGGGGGGTGCCCAGAACGTTCCATCGAAGCGCCTTCTGCTGGCTGACAGAAAAGGTCGCTGGACTAAGTGCTCGGGGGGGGGGGCGCCCCACATGAAACATTCTTGGGGGGGGGGGGGGGGGGGGGGGGGGCGCGGGGCAGGCCGAGCTGTTCTTCCTGGGCCAGCAGCCGAGCATCGCGCATGGCAGCGACGTGGTAGGATGGGGCCCAAGGAGGTCCATCAGCTTCGCGTCCTGGGGGCAGAGGCCTTGGGCGCGCGATGTCCAGGGGCTTCCATCGACCTCGCCTGAGCTGCGGAGGCCCGCGATGGCCCGTGGGGCC
The DNA here is from genome assembly GCA_963575745.1 of Prorocentrum cordatum. Lineage (NCBI taxonomy): Eukaryota > Dinophyceae > Prorocentrales > Prorocentraceae > Prorocentrum > Prorocentrum cordatum. Next base: position 26,160 of record CAUYUJ010001802.1, read on the forward strand.
ACGCTGGGGGCACCGTCGGCAGATGCGCTCGTGAATGGTGGGAGGCCATGGGCCCTCGGCTTCGTGCGTCCGACGGTCTGTGTGCTGGTGCCCCTACTAAGGCTCTTCCCGCGTGCCTCGAGGCGCCGATCAAGTCCGCGCCCAGTCTCGGATGGCGTTGACGAGACATTCGCCCGATGTTAGATCATTACTGTGTGGTGCTGAGGCGGGCTGGGCCTCTGTCAACCAAGCGCAGATTAAGTCGGCTCCGACATCCCCGTCTGCCTGACGAGCTCCCCACCAGCGCTGGTAAAATGGGTACCCAATCGTGATTTTTCGAATGAAGTAGCTTGCTGCCAGCCTCAACGAGCTGATCCAGGACTGGGACCATCCGGGGGCGACCGAAGTGCAGGCCTTTGGACCCAATCCTTGAGCAACAAGCTTAAGTTGAAATCTATGAATGCGGAGAGCAAGAAGGTTATCAGGAACATTTTGCCGTGCTTACGCAACCGTGGTCTCGCTCCGCCAGTGGGGGTGCGAGATCTCCCCGTACTGGAAGTTGCATCGTGCCGTAGATTCGCTCTGGCACCGTACTTGGACTTGCCTCCGCGGATGCATGGCGAGGCGCGAGCGCGACCAGGACCCCCTGCAGGGGGCCATCGCCGCAGGAGAAGCTGACCCGCTGTTCAACTCGCTGTGGGCTCCAGTGCCCGAGCTGGGGCTGCGGCCCCGATGGCAGACACTGTGCGCTACTTTGACCAGGCCGGGGCCGCGGGCCCGTTCATGTTCGGACACGATGTGAAGATTGTATCAGGTGGCTCACTCCCGGGCCCCGGGACAGACACGTGGGTCAGAGGAAGCTGGGCAGGGCAGCGATTGAAGTAGATAGCGCCGGCAACCTTCTCCGAGAAGCAATGGGGTCCATTCCCAGGGGCTCTTACCAATAAGCAGTGCATGCAGAACAACGCGGACTCATGCGCGCCGTGGATCACCAGGACAAAAACTTCCGATGGAAATGGATGCCGACGTGAATGTGTGTTGATGATGGTGCTGCTCGCAGATATGGCTCCAGGGATCCTGTGACGGCCTCGCTAGGCAAGACGCCCAGGCGGGCCAATGGCGCAGGATCAAAACGGTGTCCCCGAGAACCTAGAACATTCGCAACATTAAAGCACATCTGGATGGGGACGACGATTCAGCCGTCCAGCCCAGGTGGCAGACCAGGGGGTAAACTGGGCCGACATTGGCGGTCAAGAGGCTGTGGGGTCCCATGATGTTGCCACCGTCGCCGATCTGTTTAAAATGTGACTTTTTGCGTTTGGTTTTGCCGCCACAGAGTCTTCGCGGAGCGGCCCCCAAGCCGAGATATGTTTGGCAAATGAGGCAACTTTCCCAGCGCCCGCCCAGACCCCATTGCTTATCTGGGACATGCCCACAAGTTTGGATGGTCGGGTTACTGCTTGCAGTGCGTCGACTGCGCGAGGACTTGTCGGACGGCGAACGCAGCCGAGAGTCCGGCGTGCGGACCGTTGGCCCCCTCCCTTCATTCCCTCGTCTACCCCGGTTCACCCCCTTCCCCGCCCAGCTCATTCCGTGTGGCCAGGGTGCCGGCCACGGGCCGGGGCGTGTTCTCTTGCATCGGGTGCGGCAGTTATACCAGTGGCCGACATCCACGAGAACGAACGGACTTAAGGCTGCAGAGATGTCAAGAAGAAACAGGTGCAAATGCTCAAGGATTGTCGTCTCCCGTGGCCCCGTGGTCCGCTCGGCAGGATTTCGCCATCCTGGACCCTTGGGGCCCAAGCGTCGGATGGCAGGGGGGTCCTCTTTAAGGACGAACATCCGCACCGCTGAGGAGGTCCGTGTTGGGTGGAGACCCAGTTGAGCTTGCATTGTTTTTTGTTATTGTTTTTGCCGCTGGTCCATAGGGCCGGGGGGGCACACTGCGAGTCGGGTTCCGGTTTGGATCCCATCTTTGTGGTTGTGCGTCTTTATCCGAGGCCCCCCATGAGCAGCCCGCCTGCTTCGCTCTGTGAGTATTGCGTGGTATCATGGCCTAGTCAAAATGATGAAGATGATGATGGTGGTGGTTGTGATGATGATGGTGCGGTTGACGACGATTATGCTGGTGATGGTGATGAATATGGTCAAGGTTCTGGTGATGTCGGCTTTGCTGCTGATGGCGATGCGTACGATTACGTGGACAACGACGATGGTAATGATGATGATATTTGACATAATGACGGTGATGCTGATGATGACGATGGCGATGATGATAAGAACGGTCACGATAACGATGCCGATGAATGTGGTAAAAGTGATACATGGGAATGATGATGGCGATGTTGCTAATGACGATGCTACTGAGGAGCATGAGGCTGATGAGGATGATGGTAATGATGGTAATGAACGGTGTCAACAACCACAGCGCCGATGGTGATGACAATGAAGCTGGCGATGATGATGCTGATGATGATGGCGCCGATGATGATGATGATGCTGATGCTGATGATGATGACGATGATGCTGCTGATGATGATGCTGATGCTGATGCTGCTGGTGATGATGATGATGATGATGATGGCGATGCTGCTTCTGATGATGCTGATGACGAGGATGATGCTAATGATGATGACGATGGCGAAGATGCTGCTGCTGCTGACGACGCTGATGATGCTGCTGATGCTGATGACGCCCATGATGATGGTGTTGACGACGCCAATTACGACGATGACGACCATGCTTATGATGATCATGACGAGGCTGATGGCTGCGGAGGGGTAGGATGAGGATGAGAGGGAGTGGTGATGATAATGCGGACGAGTTTGACGATGATGGTGGCGATTGCGATGCTGATGATGATGTTGATGGTGGTGATGATGATGATGATGATACTGATGATGATGATGATGATGATGGTGATGGTGATGGTGATGGTGATGATGATGATGATGATGATGATGATGCTGAAGAAGATGTAGATGAAGATGCTGATGATGATTATGATGATGATGATGATGATGATGCTGATGATGATGATGATGATGTTCATGATGATGATGATGATGATGATGATGATGATGATGATGATGATGATGATGATGATGATGATGACGATGATCATGATGTCCATTATGAACTCACGCGATCCGCAACGAGGTGGAGGGCTACAAGAGCACGTTGGACTCCTTACGCCACGACTCGGCGGATGACAAGAAGAGTATGAAAGACCTCGGCTCCCCAGCGCCCAGCCTGGGCCTAGCGGCCATGAAGGGACCAAGTGCGACGTCACCCAGAAAACTTTCGAGCAGAAGGCGCAGCAACACATCATCATGGCGTGACACCAGTGGGTTGGCTCGAGGACGAATATGGACACTGGCTGGAGACTCTGGACGGCGGCCTCTGACTCTCGTGCGGCCGGCGGGGGGGCCGCTCACGGGAACGCTTCATCACGCGCGCCCGTCCAGACCGTCGTCGTCTTCACCTTCTCCCATTCGTGCAGTGCTGCCGCTGCTCGGCATGACAAGCTCTGCAGTTGATTCCGGAATGCCGCCGCTGCTCGGCACGGGAAGCTTACCGCATGATCTGGTACCGCCGCTGCTCGGCACGGATCGTCTTCCGAGCGATTCTGGGGTGCCGCCGCTGCTCGGCATGGGCAATTTTGCCACATGACTCGGAATCGCCGCTGCTCGGCATGGGGTCTGGTACGGTGAGGCCAGCGCCTGACCCCCAGTATTCCCTCCCTCCTCGACGAGGCCAGTTTCGCCGCAGATGAGGAAGCAGCATAGTTTCTGCAACTGTAACCCAGCACTCTCTCTTTGGCTGTCCGCTCCCCTGTGTCAACACCTATCGAGCGTCGCCC
>CAUYUJ010001802.1:32500-60000 GCA_963575745.1 Prorocentrum cordatum
CAAACATGAGCTTTTTGGTGCTCCGCGCGGATTTCTTGGAGCCGCGCCTGGGGCCCCGCGGCGCCGCGCGCCAGGGAGGGGGTCCAGCGCGGATCCAAGACATCCGCGCGGAGCGCCAAAAGTTTATGTTTATGTGGTTTTTTCTGCTCCTAAGACAGGCCAGGCCAAGGGTCCCAGCAAGGGTCCCAGTAAGCGCCCCCCGGCAGGGCCAGTCATCCTGGCCCAGGCGGCGGACGACCTCGGACTCCCGGCCCTCCCGGTAAGCCCGAGCCCGCCAGCCTTAAGTCGGGCCTGTCACTCTACAGGAGGGATATTCGAAAATAGTCAGCAAAATTGTCAGGGGACGATCTCCCTACTATTTTGGATTATTTTTGGGCATTTTTTTTTTTTTTGTTTTTTTTTTTTTTTAGAAAAAGCAAAAAATCGTCCAAACTCCGCCTGTAGGGGGACATGCCCGACCTAACGCCAGCCCCTTCAGTCGCTGGCCCTGTTTTCGCGTTCTTTCCGTGCAGTTGCACCGCTAGGCCACGCAGGAAAGATATCAGCTTAAATCGAAGAAAAACGGCATAAACATAAACTTTTGGCGCTCCGCGCTGATTTCTTGGATCCGCGCTGGACCCCCCTGGCGGCGCCTCCGGCGCCGCCCCTGGCGCGCTCCGCGCGCCAGGGAGGGAAGTTCGGCGCGGATCCAAGGCATCCGCGCGGAGCGCCAAAAATTTATGTATACATATAACGGCGCACCGGGTCCGGGGGCCCGGGGCCGAGACCTCGACCACAAATGTGGGCCCCGGGGGGCCCGGAGGCTCGTCGGACCGCCGGACGCCGTCCAAGATCGTTCGCAGGCGGCTTCGGAACGCGCTCCGATGGCTCCAGATGCCTTCCAAGACGCCTGTCATGACACCAAGAAGGTCCCAGAAGCCTCCAAGACGCTCCGAGAGGCAGCCCAAGAGAGGCCCAAGAAGCAAAAATCGTGCCATTCCTATGGGAAAACGTATATTTTTCGCATGTTCGCCTCTTGGGCTTTCACCGCGTCCAAGACGGCCCAAGAGGCGCCCAAGACGGTCTACGAGGCCTCCGGGAGCGCTCCAAGGCTGCGCACGAGTGGCCCAGGACGGCCCCAAGACGGCCGAAGAGAGCCCCAAGACGAGTTCGAGAGGGGTCCCAGACGGAGAAAGCCAACCTCGAATTCCGAGCTTCCGGCCCAAGAGGCTCCAGGAGGCGCCAAAATGCCGCCAAGAGGCGCCAAAAGGCTCCCAAAAGCACCCCAAGACGTTCCGAGAGGCACCCCAAGAGAGGTCCAAGAAACAAAAATCGTGCCATTCCTATGGGAAAACGTATATTTTTCGCATGTTCGCATCTTGGGCTTTCACCGCGTCCAAGACGGCCCAAGAGGCCTCCAAGACGGCCTAGGAGGCCTCCGGGAGCGCTCCAAGGCTGCGCACGAGTGGCTCAGGACGGCCTCAAGACGGCCCAAGAGAACCCCAAGACGACTTCGAGAGGGGTCCCAGAAGGAGAAAGCCACTCTCGAATTCCGAGCTTCCGGCCCAACATATCCCAGGAGGCGCCAAAACGCCGCCCAGAGGCGCCAAAAGGCTTCCAAAATCAGCCCAAGACGTTCCGAGAGGCACCCCAAGAGAGGTCCAAGAAACAAAAATCGTGCCATTCCTATGGGAAAACGTATATTTTTCGCATGTTCGCATCTTGGGTTTTCACCGCGTCCAAGACGGCCCAAGAGGCCTCCAAGACCGCCCCAAGACGGCCCAAGAAGCTTCCAAGAGGGCCCCAGGACAGCCCAAGAGGGCCCCAAGACGGCCCAAGAGGCGCCCAAGATGGCCCAAGAGGGCCCCAAGACGGGCCCAAGAGGGGGCCCAGAGGGGGACCACGAACCGCAAGCTCGAGCCTTCCGCCCCAAGAGGCCGCCAGGAGGCCCCAAGGAGGCTCCTCAAGAGGCCCCAGGAGACCCCCAAGAGGCCCAAAGGAGGCCCCGAGAAGCCCCAAATCGGCTCCCAAAATGCTTCGAACCTGCTTCCAGGAGGCCCCCGACAGGTTCAGAGGCTCCCGAGAAGCTACGTCAAACTCCCAGCGAGCGGCCGGACGAGGCCCCCCACAAAATCACAAGAGGGTTCCAGTATTTGAAAGAGCGTGTTCTACCGCTGCTGGCGGAAAACCGGGGGGGGGGGGGTCACTACCGGTTCGAACCCCTCCCCCCCCCCCCCCAGTTCATCATGAAAAGGGGGGGGGTCACTACCGGTTCGAACCCCCCCCCCCCTCGAAAACCGAGTGGGGGTGCGGACAGTGGTGGGGACGGTGTTGGTGGGGACAGTGGTGAGGGGACAGCGGGACAGTGGTGGGGACAGTGGGGGGACAGTGGGACAGTGGTGGGGACGGTAGTGGTGGGGACAGTGGTGGGGACAATGGTGGGAACAGGGGGGACAGTGGACAGTGGTGGGAACGGTGGTGGTGGGGACAGTGGTGTGGGGACAGTGGGAATGAGGTGGAAACACTGGGACAGTGGAGGGTACAATGGTGGTGGAGACACTGGTAAAGGCGGTGGCGAGGACGGCGGTGGGACAATGGGACAGAGGTACAGTGGGGACAGTGGTGGGGACAGTGGGGACAGTGGTGGAAACAGTGGGACAGCTCAGTGGGACAGCGGAGGAGTCAGTGGGACAGTGGGGACAATGGGGATAGGCAGTGGTTGGGTCCGTGGAGACAGTGGGGAGAGTGGAACCGTGGTGGGAACAGTTGTGGGAACAGTGGGGACAGTGCGACAGTGGTGGGGGCATTGGTGGGGACAATAGGGACGGTGGTGGAACCAGTGGGGACAGTGGTGGTGAGGACAGTGGTGCTGGGAACAACAGTGGGGGATGTGATGCGAGCGGTGGTAGGGACCGGGAGTCGTTTGCTGGCGGTGCGTGGGGGGGGGGGTCGAACCGGTAGTGACCCCCTCCGGTTTTCGAGGGGGGGGGGGGGGGGGTTTCAACCGGTAGTGACCCCCCCGGTTTTCCGGATCCGGAGGGGGGGGGGGGGGAGGGGTTCGAAACCGGTAGTGACCCCCCTCGGCTTTCGAGGGGGAGGGGGGAGGGGGGGGGGGGTAGGGGAGGGGGGGGGGGGGAGGGTTTTTTCGGAGGGGGGGGGGGGGAGACCCCCGGGTTCTGGAGGAAAAGGTTGGCAATTTTCCACAGTAAAGCGGCGGTGGATCACGCTCTCTCTCCAGTATTCGTATCCTTCAGCGCTCTCTGGCCTTCTTCCCCCTGCCCCCTTCCCTGCGACTTTCGTTGACTCAAGCTCGCCTCCTAGCTAGAACCTAAGCGCGCGCGAAGCGCGCGCGTGGTTCTAGTTTATATGTGTTTTTTCTTCGTCTAGGAAAGATGTCGGCGTAAACGACTGCCTGGGAGACCCAGCGTTCCTGAAACGTTCTGCGAGCTGCGGCTATCCATCCAGCCTTCTCCCTGGTGGCCGCGGCTTGTTGCCGCCCTGTGACTGTTGTATAGCTCGGTGGCGAGCGAGGGGGGGGAGTGAGAAGGAGAAGGCCTTCTCAGAAGGCTCGGAAGTTCCCAGGCATTCCGAGAAGTTTTCTAAGCCTTCCCCGAAGACAGTGACAACTTCTCGGAAGGCCGGAGGGCTTCTGAGACCTCCCGCCGCCTTCTGAGAAGACCTTCTCCTCATCACTCCACTTCTCCGCTCGCCGCCAAATAGCTGCACTCGGGAGTCATCCGGTTCCGAGGCCCTCATTCCATCTGTTGTTCATGGGGCCAGTGCTTGGGAGGTTCTTGCTGGCGCTTGGGAAGAGGCATATTGAATGTGCTTGCGCGCGCGCTTGGGGAGTGGTTGGGGGTAGCCAGGGGGGGGTGGTACTTCTGAGAAACTGCGAAGGTTAAGTGCTTCACCTGGTGGTGCTGTGCCCGCTTGTTTCGACCTGGCTCGTTTCTCCCGAGTTTCCGCCCCTTCCTCTCGCGTCCTGGGCCCCCAGGAGCCATCCCGCTCCCGGTGGTGCGTGACGTCCTGCATGCTCCCCGCGCCGCTCTCTTGCTACATCCTGGCACGTGCACTGCATCTCGCATTGCATGCTGTTCCCGCGCACGCGCACCAGATCCCTGAGGCCACGGCCCGGACGGCGTCCGCAGCGGTGGTCGTATCTAGGGGAACAAAAGTGGCATAAACATAAAAATTCGGAGGTCCGCGCGGATTTCTCGGATCGGCGCTGGACCCCCCTCCCTGGCGCGCGGAGCGCGCCGGGGGCGGCGCCGGAGGCGCCGCCTGGGGGCCCCAGCGCCGATCCGAGAAACCCGCGCGGACCTCCGAGTTTTTCTGTTTATGCCACTTTTTGTTTCCCTAGTATCGTATCGCATCCTGGCACGTGACACGGCTTCCGTCTGGCCTCCGCCGCCCGGCACCCCCGCTGCGCGGCGGCGCCCGGGCTGCCCCGCCGCCGCCCCTGGCAGCAGCTGCCAGGGAGCGCAAAGCTGCCGAAGAGTTCCGTAGAAGCTGCCACAAGGCTCTTTAGAAGCTGCCGAGGGGCGCCTCAGAAGCTGACGAGGAGCGCCTCAGAAGCTGCCGGGGAGCGCCTGAGAAGCTGCCAAGGAGCGCGTTAGAAACTGCCAGCGAGCGCTTGCGAAGCTGCCGCGGAGCGCCGTGGAAGCTGCCAAGGAGCGCACTTAGAAACTGGATGCTGTTAAGGAGAGCTGTAGAAATTGCCAAGGAGCGCCGGAGAAGCTGCCGAGGAACGCCTCAGAAGCTGCCAAGGAGCGCTTTAGAAGCTGCCAAGGAGCGCCGTGGAAGCTGCCGAGGAGCGCCCTAGAAGCTGCCAGGGAGCGCTTTAGAAGCTGCCAAGGAGCGCCTTAGAAGCTGCCAAGGAGCGCCTTGGAAGATGTCACGGAGGGCCTCAGAAGATGCCAGCGAGCGCCTGGGAAGCTGCCAAGGAGCGCCGTAGAAGCTGCCAAGGAGCTTCTGGAACAGTTTTGAAGCGTCTAAAGCATGTGAGCTTTCAGAAGCTACAGCCGGGGAATAGATTAGTTCACGGGTCGGGGTAAATGTGTTTGACAGCGTTTTGGCCCAAGGTGTCCCCAGCTTGGCGCGCCATTTTGGAGTCCCTGAGGCTTTTAGAGCCTTTCGGAGGCCACCAGCGCGGCTCGTTTTTGTTCACGATGCGAGCGGGTTTGGGCCCCTCCTTTCTGACTTTCCCTTGTTCCTGCCAGGAGTACCTGATGTCGTTCAACCAGCACGTCGACCTGTGGAGGGGCTCTTTGGACAAGGCGTTCGAGGCCTTCCTGGGGAAGGACCCCCCTGGCAATGCTGGCCGCCCGCCCGCCGCGCACCGCAGGCAGCGCTGGGGGCGGGAGGGGCAGGATATATGAGGGAGAGAAAATAGAACGAGGAACAAGAAGAGGGAAAGAGGGGAGGAGGGGGATAGGAAACAAGCGGAAAGAGAGGGGTGATGAGGCGGGTACGGGGCCCGCGAAAAGGCGACATTAATAACGTCGGTGCCAGGGGAGTGCAGTACCCATATGGCAGGCACTCTACGTAGGTGAAGGAAGACGGCAATGAGGTTCATCCTCCTCCTCCTCCTCTTTCTCTTCCTCCTCCCTTTATGTGCGCCATTCGCCCATTGCTCCCTCCTCGGCCTCGGCATCCTTCTCCGCTTCGTCCTCCTCTTCCTCCTTCCATCCATTCCGTCTCTCCTTTTATAGTTAAGGCGCCCCATCTCCATCATTGCCAAGCATCTTCCCCCATCCCTGTTCGTTCTTCGACCCGGACCACCCTCCATCGCGCTTTTTATTCCTCGCTCTTCGTTCCTGGCCGTCTTTCTCCTCCGTCGTCCTCTGTCCTCCGCTCTCCCCCCATACCCTTTGTTCCTCGCTTCCCCCTCCGCCTGGCTTCTGATTTTCCTTCCTCTCCCCTCCCTTTCTCCTCTGCGTCCCTCCTCTCTCCTCCCTCCTCGCTCCTTCCTCATTCCCTTCCTCCCTCCTTCTCCTACCTTCCGCCTCCCTCATCTCCACCACCTCCTTCCTCCTCCCTTCTCCCCCCTCCCTGCTCAACCCTTCCTCCCTCACTCCTCCTTCTCTGGAAACCCGTCCTCCCGAAACGTCCAACACACTCCCCAACGCGCTGGGGATTTGTTGACAATTGCAAAACTATTCTCCTCCCCCTCCCCTTCCTCCTCCTTCCTCTCCTTCCGTTCGTCATCGTCGCGTTCTTGGTCGTGGTTGTGGTGGTGGCCGTCGTGGTCGTGGTCCCTTGTTGCCACCGCCGTCATCGTTGTCGGTCGTCGGTCGTCAGTCGTCGGTTGTCGGTCGTCGGTCGTCGGTCGTCATTCGTCGGTCGTCCGTCGTCTTCCGTCGTCGTCGTCGTCGTCGTCGTCGTCGTCGCCGTCCTCGTCCTCCCTCCCTCATCCCCACCTTCATCCCCCTTCCCATCCCTCCCTTCCTCCCCCTCCCTCCAGTCCCTCCCCCTTCCTCCCCTCCCTTCCCCTTCCTCCTCTTCCTCCGCTTCTTCCTCCTCCTCCTCCTCCTCTATCTTCTCCCCCTCCGTTTCCTCCTCCACCTCCTCATCTCGCAAGTTGGGCGATAAAGCACCTCGAAGGAATTGCAGAAGAAGGGACCACCTCCTCCTCATCTCCTCCTCCTATTGCCCTCCGTCTCCAAAAGGCCACGTTGGCCTTTTGTAAGCCGTTCGGAAACCACCCACAGCCCCCCGACAGCCTCCCCCCCCCGAAGGGGCTGCCGTGGCCGCCGCGCGCTCTCGAGGTCGCCCCGCCAGGCAGCTCCCGAGGGGGCGCCGCCCGACATGCTCCCCCCCGGCGGGCCGCCTCGAGGAGCCTCCCCCGCCTCCGAGAGAGGGCCTCCGAGAGCCTCCGAGGACCCGCGGGAGCTCGTGGAGGTCGTCGGCGAGGAGGGCATGGGCTTCCGGGAGATCATGGAGACCACCCTCCCTCGCCGTCGCGGGCCCCCCGGGCCCCCGGGGGGGGGGGACGGGTGCCAATTTCTGCCCGCTCTTCCTCCTCCTCCTCCTACTTTTGGCACTCCTCGGTCAGGGGTGTACCGCTGTTGCGTTTTTCCTCCTCCGCGTTTTTCCTCCTCTGGCTCCTCCTCCTCCTCCTCCTCCTCCACATTCTCCTCCTTTCTCTTGCCCTGGTCCGACATTGCCTGGTGAAGACGCTGCGTCTGCTTCGTCCTCCATCTCCTCCTCCTTCTCTTCCTCGCTCCTGCTAGTTCCTCCTCGCTCCTCCTGGCTCCTCCTGACCCTCCCTGTCTCCCCCCTCCCCCGCCTCTGGGAGATCATGGGCGCCGCCCCCCTCGCCGACGCGGGCTCCCCCTGGGGGGATCAGCGTCCTTCTGCCTATCCCTCTTTCGGTGCTATCGAGATCCTTGACTGATCTCTTCTATACGATCCGGCGCCTTTCGGCGTGACGACGGCTTTCGTGTACAGTAATTAATCTCCACGAGTGGCTCTGCCTCATCGACAGGGTGCTCCACATCAGCGTGCGCGCGTGCGATCGAGATCGTGACGAGGACCCAGGCGTGATGCCAGGTCTCCTCTTGTCTCCGTGTGGCCGTCCCAGGGCTTGCGGGAGATCATGGAGACCGCCGCCCAGCCGACGCGAGGTCCCCCGTGGCGGTGGGCGTTCCCCTGCCAGCCCGTGCTGCTCTCGGTTCGGTTTCCGAGGCTCTCTTTCCAGCAGCTGCGCCTCACCGAGAGGCGCAGCTGCTGGAAGAGAGCTTCGAACATCGCCGCGAGGGCCTGCGACAGATCGTGCGAATGCCATATCGCTCTCCGTCGGCTCGGGACTCTGGGACGAAGCCCGAGGCGGTCAGCCTCGGGATGCCTTCCAGCAGCTGCGCCTCACCGAGAGGCGCAGCCGCTGGCAGAGAGCTTCGAACATCGCCGCGAGGGCCTGCGACAGATCGTGCGAGTGCCATATCGCTCTCCGTCGGCTCGGGACCCTAAGACGAAGCCCGAGGCGGTCGGCCTCGGGATGCCTTCCGGCAGCTGCGCCTCACCGAGAGGCGCAGCCGCTGGAAGAGAGAGTTTCGAACATCGCCGCGAGGGCCTGCGACAGATCGTGCGAGTGCCATTCGCTCTCCGTCGGCTCGGGACCCTAAGACGAAGCCCGAGGCGGTCCGCCTCGGGATGCCTTCCAGCAGCTGCGCCTCACCGAGAGGCGTCCGGGGGTTGCCCGGGGTCGTCCCGAGCGGCCGCCCGAGGTCCGACCCGTGGCCCCTGAAAACACATAGCCCCCCCCCCCCCATTCATCGGGGGCAGAAAAGAGGGGGGTGATGACTAGGGGGGGGTGGATATCATGGCGTGGGCCATGATATTTCCCCAGAGATCATGGCGCCTCTTCTTGTTTCATTACGTCCCTGGCCCCCCAGCTGGGCCGCGCACATGCCGCCGGTCATGATTTGCACCCCCCCCTCTTGGACACCCCCCTCTTGGCCGCTCCCGAATTCAGGAGGGGGAAAAACACACACAGACAGAATTCATCGACGATCCCCAGGGAAATATATGGAAAATTGCCCCAGTGCGACCCTACCTAGAAGTTGGAGCCCCTAGGAAAGCAGCATTCGTTGCTATGCTGTGCTATGCTATGCTATGCCATGCTATGCTGCGCTATGCCATGCTATGCTATGCTATGCTATGCTATGCTATGCTATGCTATGCTGCGCTATGCTATACTATGCTATGCTATGCTATGCTATGCCATGCTAAACTATGCTACGTCATGCTGCGCTGTGCTATGCTAGGCTATGCTAGTCTATGCTATGCTATGCAATGTTAAGCTGCGCGATGCTATGCTATGCTATGCTATGCTATGCTATGCTATGCTATGCTGCGCTATACTATGCTATGACATGCTATGCTTGGCAATGTTATGTTATGCTATGCTATGCTATTGCAGCGCTGCGCTATGCTAAGCTAAGCTAAGCTAAGCTAACTCTCTAGGCAGAGCCTAGGTAGGGAATTACACCCATGATACGCTATGCTATGCTATGCTGCGCTATGCTATGCTATGCTATGCAATGCTAAACTATGCTATGTCATGCTGCGCTGTGCAAAGCTAAGCTATGCTATGCTATGCTATGCTATGCTAAGCTGCGCTATGCTATGCTATGCTCTGCTATGCTATGCTATACTGTGCTATGCTATGCTGCGCTGTGCTATGCTGTGCTGTGCTATGCTGCGCTATGCTATGCTATGCTATGCTATGCTGCGCTATGCTATGCTATGCTGTGCTATGCTGGGCTTTGCTATGATATGCTGTGCTGCGCTGTGCTGTGCTACGCTCTGCTATGCTATGCTGTGCTCTGCTATGCTAAATCTCGGCGAAACTAAGATGAAGGTAAGCTAAGCTAAGATAAACCTGAGTTAAGATGAAGCTAAGCTAAGCTAAACTAAGATGAAATAAGCTAAACTAAGATGAGATAAGCACCGCTAAGCTAAGGGAACGTCACTGGGGGAACCGCGGGGCGGATCCTGGGGGAACCGCCCGGGGCGGGTTCCACTGCCCGGCCCCTTTAAGCAAACACAGTAAGAACCCTTCTAGGCAGAGCCTAGGTAGGGAAATATGGGAAGGGGGGTGGAAGACAGAAACCCAGAACATATGGGGAAAAATGCGGGGAATCGTTCTATTTGTGTGTATTTGTTTGTGTGTCCTGGGGCCCCTTCAAAAACATGTAGCCCCCCCCCCCCATGGGCAACGTCAAGGATGGATCTGCCCAGGGGGGGGACGTGTTGACCCCCCGTCGCCCATGCACCGCCGCTAGGGGGCTTACCAGCTCACCCCGCCCAGGAGCGGACTCGCTCTCGGGGGCATCGCGGATCCATCGGCGATCGATCGCCGATGTTCCAGCTCGAGGCTCCCCCCGTTGAGCCCGTCCCCTCCCAGCGCTTTCCCTCTTGCCCCGTCTTTCTCTCGGTGCGATCGAGGTCGTGATGAGGACCAAGGCGTGATGCCAGGTCCTCCCTTGCCTCCGTGTGGCCAGCTCCCTTGCTTCCCCCCCCTTCCTTCGTTCCCTCCTGCCTCCCCCTTCTACTGAAGCCCAATTTGCTTCGGTCGTGCCCCTTCGATCGTCTTAGCCGACCGCCTGCTGGGTGGCCAGCTTCAGGAAGTGTCTCACCGTCTGATCATTGACGGATGGGGATGATCTCTCGCTCTCTGAGGAAGCCAGCGGAGGGTCCGCAGAGACCGGCTTAAGAGAAACGAAAGCGAGCTTGCCCTCGGAAAGGTGCAGCAGGCGCGTCAGATAAGAATTCGGCCTGCCAGCGGGTGCCCCAAGGAAATCTTTTGTCCCCCGATGTTCCCAGGGACCCACAGAAGCTCTGGGAATTGTTGACGCTTCGCGTATCCCCACCAGCCCATCCAGAAACGATGCTCAGGGGAGTTGAGGTGATCAGGGAAGTCGGGGAGCATGCAGAATAACAAAGGGCGGGGGAAGCTGTCACAGACCCCGAGAGGGGGAGGATGGAAGAGGAGTCGTCGTCGTCGTCGTCGTCGTCGGAGGAGGAGGAGGAGGAGGAGGAGGGGGAAGAGGAGGAGGAGGAGGAGGAGGAGGAGGACGGAGAAGGAGGAAGAATCGGAGGAGGAGGAGGAGGAGGGGAAGGAGCTTCTTGGGGGTCTTTTGAGGGCCTCTTGGAGGGCTTTTTGGGCGCCTTGGGGCATCTTGGGCGCCTCTTGGGACCCTCTTGAGGCGCTCTGGGGAGCCTTCGGGGCGCTTTTGGGGCCATCTTGGAGGGAGTCGATCAAACAAGAGGGGGGGTTTAATTAGCGCCCCCCCTCGGAAGCCCCTAAAATCGCCTCTTGGACCCCTCTTGGAACGCTCTTGGAGTGCTCTTGGGCGCTCTTGGGGCCGTCTTGGGGCTCTTTTGGGGCTCTCTTGGGGCCCTCTTGGGCCATCTTGGAGCCATCTCCAGGCCTCGGATGGCCATCGGAAGCGAAAAGGCGAGAAAGCAAAAATCATTGATTTTCCTTAGGTTTTGGGACGATTTTGGCCTCTTCGGGGCCTCCTTGGGGAGCTGTTTGGCCACTTGGAGTTATCTTGGGGCCGTCTTTGGGCTTCTTGGAACCATCTTAGGAGCCATCGTGAGCGATCTTGCGCTATCTTGAGCCATCTTGGAGCTCATCTTGGGTTCTCTGAGGCGCTCTTGGAGCCGTCTTGGGCCATCTTGGACGCTCTAACTACCCGCGGCCCCCCCCGTCCAGGTCCAGGGGAGGGGGTAGGGGGAGGGGTAAACCCCTCCCCAAGGGGGAAGAGGGAGGGGTGGAAGAGGATCTGCTCTAGACCACCTACGCCCAGAGGGCTGGTGGGATTCTCAGGACCTTGAAACATCGACGAAGAATGCACCCCAAGGTTTTTTTGCAGCACGATTTTGGATCTTATGTGTGGACTGTAGCTGGGGTCAGCCGTTCTTCTCTTTTGAGCCCTGGCCAGTTCCCCTGCAGTTTCTCCAGTTCTGGCGACCTCGTCCCAATTGCTCCGAGCTCGCTTCTGCCCCTGCCAACTCTTCCAACCCTGGCCGCTTCCACTTTCATGGCATTTTGGCTTTCGCTTTTCCAGTTTTGCTGAAACCTTCGGAGGGCTGCTTGTAGATGGCCATGATGATGGTGATGATGAGGATGATGCTGATGGTGATGATGACGTTGCTGATTATGATGCTGCTGATGATGATGCTGATGATGATGAGGATGATGATGAAGGTTACAATGATGATCAGGTTGATGGTGATGGTGAGTATGATGATAATGCTGACGGCGACGATAACGATGACGATGACGATGACGATGACAATGACGATGACGACGATGATGATGATGATGATGATGATGATGATGATGATGATGATGATGGCGGATGTGGTCATGATGATGATGAGGATGCCGACGAGTACAAATACGAATATTTGGACGACACCGAAGACAATGCTGCTGATGCTATTGCTGCTGCTGATAGCAACGACTACACCGACGACAACGACGATTAATGATGATGATGCTGATGACGATGACGACGATGATGGTGATGATGATGATGATGATGATGACGATGATGATGATGATGATGATGATGATGATGATGATGATGATGATGATGATGATGATATGTTGATGGCGACGATGACGATGACGTCGATAATCACGATGATGAGGGTGGTGATGATGATAAAGAAGAAGGAGATGATGATGATGATGCCGATGATGATTAGGATGATGGTGATTATGATGATGTGGATGATGATGATGTTGATGATGATGATGATGATGATGATGATGACGATGCTGATGGTGCTGATGACGAGGTTGATGATGATTATGATGATGATGGTTGTGATGATGCTGCTGACGATGACGATGACGATGATGATGATACTGATGATTATGATGATGGTGATGTTGTTGTGGATGATGATGATGATGATGATGATGATGATGATGATGATGATGATGATGATGATGATGCGGCTGTTGCTGCTGCTGATGATGACGATGATGATGATGATGGTGCTGATGATGTTGATGATAATGATGCTGACTATGCTGGTGATGCTGATGATGAGGCTGACGATGATGATGTTGATGCTGCTGATGATGCTGATGATGGTGAAGATGCCGATGACGATGCTGCTGATGATGATGATGATGATGCTGGTGATGATGATGATGATGATGGCGATGCTGATGATGCGGATGATCATACTGATGATGTTGATGGTGATGATGTTGAGGATGATCCTGATGCTGATGCTGCTGCTGCGGATGATGGTGCTGATGTTGATGGTGTCGCTGCTGCTGTTTCTGATGATGATGATGCTGATGATGATGATGCTGATGTTGATGATGAACTCAATGATTATGATGATGACGATGCTAGTGACGATGAAGACGATGAAGACGATGATGACGATGATGTTGATGGTTATTCTGATGCTGATGATGCTCATGATGATGATGATGCCGCTGACGGTGATGATGTTGAGGATGATGCTGTTGCTGCTGCTGATGATGATGATGATAATGATGATATGGTGATGCTGATGTTGCGTCTGCTATTGCTGCTGTTGTTGATGATGCTGATGACGTTGATGCTGGTGATGACGATGATGCTGCTGCTGGAAATGACGATGATGCTGATGTTGATGCTGATGCTGCTGATGCGGCTGTTTCTTCTGATGGTGATAATGAGGATTAGATGCTGCTGTTGCTTCTGCTGATGATGCTGATGATGATTATGATGGTGGTGATGTTGATGATGATGATGATGGTGGTGATGATGATGATGATGCTGCTGCTTTTGTTGATGATGAACATGATGATGATGATGATGATGATGATGATGATGGTGATGATGGCGATGATGATGATGATGAGGATGATGAGGACGATGATGATGCTGATGATGCTGATGATGCGGATGATGAGTGATGTCGCTGACGGTGATGATGCTGAGGATGATGTTGTTGCTGCTGATAATGATGATGCTGCTGCTGCTAATGATGATGATGATGCTGATGATGATGATGATGATGATGATAATACTGGTGATGCTGATGTTGCGTCTGCTATTGCTGCTGTTGTTGATGATGTTGATGACATTGATGCTGATGATGACGATGATGCTGCTGCTGGAAATGACGATGATGCTGATGTTGATGCTGATGCTGCTGATGCGGCTGTTTCTGCTGATGATGATCATGATGCTGCTGCTGATGATGATGTTGATGATGATGATGTTGTTGATGATGATACTGCTGCTGATGCTGATGATGCTGATGCTGGTGATGCTGATGATGATGCTGATGCTGATGCTGCTGATGATGATGATGATGATGATGATGATGAGGTTGATGCTGATTATGATGGTGATGATGGTGATGATGATGCTGTTGGTGGTGATGATGATGATGATGATGATGATGATGATGATGGTGGTGGTGGTGGTGGTGGTGATGTTTGTGGTGGCGTTGGTGAGGATTAGGGCTGCGTATCGCGGGGCGGCGCCGCGCGGCGTCCGTCTGTCAGAGGAGCGGGTTGCCATCGACATCGGGCCTCCCATCCCGTCGCTGGATGCGTTCGACCAGGAGGGCCCGTTTTCTCCTCGGATCGTCTTCCTCCTATTTTTTTTCCTTCTCCTCGTCGTCTTGCTCCTCCTCCTCCTCCTTATCGAGCAGGTCCGACACATGTTACATAGGCGCACAATGTAGTACATCAACCCAGCAGCAGTTGAAGGCGTAGCTGTTTTTCCTCGTTTGCAGATTTTCGGCTTCTGGGTATTCTCGACGGGCGGACGGCCATTCAAGGCTCACCACTGCCACCACACCCTCCTCCCTCTCCTCACCCGGCCATTCTCCCCATCCATCTCCCCTCCCGCTCCTCGCTCCCTTCCCCTTCCCGCAGTCATTCCTCTTCCTTCTCCTCCTCCTCCTCCTCCTCCTCCTCCTCCTCCTCCTCCTCCTCCCCCCTCGAGTGGGAGCACCCCGAGACGTGGCCCTTTTCTTAGTTCCCTTGCGAGTCTGCGAGGGGTGCCCTTCTCATTATCGGGGTGGCCTCGCCCTGGCTTGTTTTCGTTCAGAGTGCTGCCGGGAGTCTTGCTGGCGCCTGCAAGCCCTGTGTCTTTGTGTCCTCCTTCTCCCCTCATCGTCCCTCCTACCCCTCCCTCCCTTCCCCTCTTCCTCAGGACTCAGGACTCTGAGAAACTGGTCGTGCAAGCACAAAGCCTGTTAATGGGGTTTAATATAGCCTGATATTGTGGAACACACTTACGAGGCAAACGGGACCACCTTCCCAAACTTGAGTTGGGTGCCAGGCACCTCTATCTTCCGAAGCATTCTTAACGCGGAAGTGGGGAGGCGACGGGCAGTACAAGGACTAGGCAGCTTCGTGTCTCTGCCAATGCTGAAACCAGCGCAGATCGTGCAATACACAAAGGGCATCCTGCTACCCTCCACCCAGGAAATGACAAGGGAGCGGTGCAACGCAGGAGCACTCTTCTCCATGCGTCTCCTCCTACTCTCCTCCTCTCTCGTCTCCTCGTCTCTCTCCTCTCCATTCGTCCATCTTCCCTCGCCTCCCCTCTCTTCTTGTCCCCTCCTCCCTCCCCTCCCCTCCCCTCCCCTCCCCTCCCCTCTCCTCTCCTCTCCTCTCCTCTCCTCTCCTCTGCTCCCATCTCCTGCTGTCCTACTCTGATCTGTCCTCCCCTCCAACCTCCTTCTGCTCTTCGTTCCCTCCCTCCCTACCTCCCTTCCTCCTCCATATTCCCCTTCCTCCTCCCCCCTCCTTCCTCCCTCCCTCCCTCCCTCCCTCTCCGCCTCCTCCCTCCTCCTCCTCCTCCTCTCCTCCTCTCTTCCTCTCCCTCTTCCTCCTCCTCCTCCTCCTCCTCCTCCTCCTCCACCCTCCTCTCTCCTCCCTCCTCCTCCCTCTCTGCTGTCTCTCGTTCCACTTCCCCTCCTCCCTCTTCCCCTTCTTTTTTCCTCTCCAGCTTCTGCTGTTGCTGCTGCTGCTGCTCCTCCCCCTCTTGCCTCGCACGCCAGCGCTGGCGCCTCCCGCCCCCTCTCGCCGGACGCCGCCAGCAGGGGTCGTGGGAGGAGGAGGAAGAGGAGGAGGAGGAGGAGCAGGAGGAGGAGGAGGAGGAGGAGGAGGAGGAGGATGATTAGGAGGAGGATGAGGCAGATGAGGAGGAGGAGGAGGAGGAGGAGGAGGAGGAGGAGGAGGAGGGGTAGGAGGAGGAAGAGGAGGAGGAGGAGGAGGAGGAGGAGGAGGCGGAGGCGGATGCGGAGGCGGAGTCGGAGGCGGATGTGGAGGCGAAAAAAGAGTCGGCTGATGATTGATTAGGTGGATGTGTGATGGAGGAGGGATTGATGAGGAGAGGTGGAGGAGGAGGAGGAGGAGGAGGAGGAGGAGGAGGAGGAGGAGCCGGACGAGGGATTCTCAGGGACGAGCAGGAGGAGGAGGAGGAGAAGTAGGAGGAGGAGGAGGAGGAGGATTGGGAGGGGGGGAGGAGGAGGAAGAGGAGGAAAGGTGAGGAGGGATGAGGTGGTGTTATGATGATGACGATGACGACGATGATGATGATGATGATTGATTTATTTTTTGTTTTTTTGATTGTTTGATTATTGATGATGATGCTAACCATGATGATGACGACAACGACGACGATGATAATGATGTTGCTGATGATGATGGTGGTGATGGTGATGGTGAGTGTGATGGTAATGGTGATGATGATGATGTTGATGGTGATGATGATCTTGCTGCTGCTGATAACGACGGCGGTGATGTTGATGGCGATGATGATGCTGCTTATGATGATGACGACGACGGTATTGAAGGTGATAGTGATGATGCTGCTGATGCATATGATGATGATTCTGATTATGATGATGATTCAGATGATGCTGATGATGATGCTTATGCTGATGATGACGATGCTGTTGATAATAGTGCTGTTGATTCTGATGATGATGCTGATGATGATGATGATGATGATGATGCTAGTGATTATGATGCTGATGCTGATTATGATGATGATGGTGTCGCTGCTGTTGCTGATGATGGGGATGCTGCTGCTGATGCTGATGCTGAGGATGATGATGATGATGATGATGATGATGATGATGACGATGTTAATGATGCTGCTACTGCTGATGCTGATGATGATGATGCTAACGATGATGCTAAGGATGCTGATGCTGATGCTGCTGATGATGATGATGATGATGGCGATGATGACGATGATGCTGATGAGGATGCTGATGATGCTGATGATGCTGATGCTGATACTAATGACGATGACGATGTTGCTTAATCTGATGACGATGACGATGATGCTGCTGACGATGCTGCTGCTGATGATGATGATGCTGATGCTGATTATGATGCTGCTGCTGATGATGACGATGACGCTGAGGACGATGACGATGCTGATTATGATGATTATGTCACTGCTGCTGGTGATGATGT
This sequence comes from Prorocentrum cordatum, assembly GCA_963575745.1. Classification (NCBI taxonomy): domain Eukaryota; class Dinophyceae; order Prorocentrales; family Prorocentraceae; genus Prorocentrum; species Prorocentrum cordatum. The sequence continues at coordinate 49,452 of CAUYUJ010001802.1, forward strand.
TGACGCTGATGCTGATGATGCTGCTGATGAGGATGATGAGGATGACGATGCTGATGATGATGCTGATGTTGATGATGATGCTGATCATGATGCTGATGCTGCTGATGATGCTGATGATGCTGATATAGATGGTCATGATGCTGATGACGCTGATGATGATGATGAAGCTGATGATGATGATGATGATGATGATGATGATGATGATGATGCTGATGATGATGAGGATGATGATGCTGATGATGATGACGATGATACTGTTTCTGATGATGCTGATGATGTGGACGCTGGTTGTGGTGGTAGTGGTGATGCTGTTGTTAGTGTAACTGTTGTTTTTCGATATTGATGATGATGATGATGATGATGTTGCTGTTGAGGCTGCTGCTGCTGCTACTGCTGCTGCTGCTGTTGCTGCTGATGATGATGATGATGATGATGATGATGATGATGACCATATTGATGATAAGAAGGAGGTTGAAGAGGAGGAGGAGGAGGAGGAGGAGGAGGAGGGGCTCAGCAGGAGTGGGAGGAGGAGGAGGAGGAGGAGGAGGAGGAGGAGGAGGAGGAGGAGGAGAAGGAATAGCTAGCTTGCTCTCGGCTGTGGGACGATGAATCGAAAGACTGCTACGCTCGTATACATTGCGTGTGTTTTTACAGGCTGCATGCACGTAAACGAGGGACCGAGCGGGCCGAGGGGCCGAGCGAGGGGGACCGACAAAACAGAGGAGGCGAGCGACGGGCAGAAGGCCGCGACCGACGACGGGCGAGGAGGGAGGCGAGGAGGAGCGGGGTCTATGGATTCGTGCGCCCGCCGTCCGCACCCAGGTGCGAAACACCTGCCAGGTGCGCGAGGCCGCACCGCCGTAGCTCTATGGCCACGGCGCGGTGCCCGCGCCCTCCAAACCCGAGCTAGAGCCAGGTCTCGAAGAGGACATCGTCCTCCGCCTCTGCCCACAGCACGGGCAAGCCAGCGAATCTGTCCAATCCTAACCCTTCAGCGCGCCGATCCATGCCGAGATCTCGCCCTCCAGATAGCCATTCGGAGCCGCTCCCGCCGTCGTCACCGCTCTTATCGATCTGGGCCTCCATCACCTGCACCTCGAGATCCACTCGATCCAGTGCGAAGACCACCTTCAGTGTGTCGGTCTGCTTGCAACTCTCCAGGCGGCACAGGCGCACGAAGGTGGGGGGCCCTCCTGCATCTCGGCCAGCAGCGCCGTCATCACGTCTTTGAGCCTCTTGCCGACCTCCTTCGAGCGCGCCTCGATCATGGTGCAGCACACGGCGGGCGCGGGTGGGCCGAGGTTCTTCAGCTGCTGCATCATTTTCTCCGCCTCTGTGTCTGCTTCCCTGGACGCGGCCGCGTCCGTGTCCTTTGCTGCTTTGGCCTTTTCCTTTAGCTTGCTGGCCTCCGCGCGCATGTTGTTGGACACCTGGCCTGCATCGCCTTAACCACAGGCGGCTTCTTCACCAACAGCGCCGTTCTCGTAGTGATCCCCCACATCGCCCTGGACCGCTGCGCCAGCTGCGACACGAGCATCGGGAGGTGGAGAAGGAGCTCCTTGAGGCCCGCGTCCTTGACCACCAGCTTCCGCTCCTTGGCCTCCGCGCGGCGTCGTCCGCCTCGCCGCGTCCTTGGCTTCACCGCGGAGCCCTCCTCTCCCGCTGCCCCTCTGGCCAGGCGCACTCCCTGGCCGTCCTTCTGGCTCTTGCGGCTGTTGTCCTCCTCGCCGTCTGGCCTGGACCGTGCTCCACCGCTCCGTGAGCTGCGGGCGCCAGCGGCCGAGCTTCTCGGCCTCCATGATTGCCAGTGCCCCCTGCCGCCGCCGCCGACGAGGTGTGTGTGTGTCGTAGCACCTGCAGCGGGGACGAACAGACCAGCAGCCGTGTGGATGTCAGAGCCCCCCAGGCGATCAGCACCCAGTGATTGTGACAGGCGGCGCCTTGGGCGGGGCTCTGCAGGTACTGGTCGAGGCTTCACTATCGATATGGAACGCCCCTCCTGCGTCGGCGGCAGGTGAGAGCAACGATGACTACGGAGTAGCTCGTGCGCAGGAAGCTCCACGCCACATAGTGCACACTCGCGAATGTTCGTGTCTTTGAACTCGTAGGGGTACGCCGTGTTGTGCATGATACACCGCCCTGCGCGCGACGCGCGCGCGAGGTGCCGTGCCGTCTCCGTCTTCGTCTGACATGTCGTGCCACAGCTGATGCATGCATTGCTCGGTGTGAGTGCGTGAAACATATTGTGTTCTCCGTGTCCTGCTTGTCGTGATTTGCATGCATGTGCTACTAGTGCTGCACGCGACTTGAATACACATCCACATATGGGGCCTTTAGGGTCTCTTCGGATCTGACATGTGAAATTCTGAGCTCCCGAATCTTCCCAGCTGTTTTCCCCGTCCTCGGCTGTGGGTACTGATGCCGCCAGTGTGTCTGGCGGTGCCCACTGCGCAGCAGCGAAGGCGCTCCGCAGGCACCTTGCATCAAGGGAGACAAAGGGGCCGTTCACCTCCTCGTCCCAAAGCAAGTCCTTCAGAGAGCGGCTCTCCCAGGCAAGCGAAAAGGACTCCGCCTCGGGGTAGCCGCAGAGGACTTACAGGTCGCGTCGCAGCTGGCGCGCCCGCGGGTGAATAACAGCATCTGAATTGAACTGCCCAGAATCCACAGGCGTTGGTGGGCAGCGGTGCTTACAGGTCGCCTGCCACTTCATCTCGCCGAAGAAGCCCCCCAAGATGTGGCTGTGGTTCCTCGGGTGGCGCGCAATCTCCTGCCACGTGCGGAGGCGCTTTGCTGTCGCTTCCAGACTGAACGGGACGCGGCCCCAGAACCTGTAGACCTCCCTCGTCGTCGTCACCTTCGCGTGGTCGTTATGCTGGCTGGCCGTCCCACCCAGCATCGATCTCAACTTTTCTCGAAATTGAGCTGCAGATCTGTCGAGCCTCTGTGTCCGTCCAACAGTGCGCTGTAGTGCCCGACAGAGCCGCCCCCGAGACCAGGCTAATGAACATGAGGCGCTTGACGCGCTTGGGGGCGGCAGCGTACCAGCAGCCCTGCACCGTCATCCAGCCCTTGTTGATCGCGGCCAGCCGCGAGGCCAGCTCGGTCGCATTGGAGTTCAACGCGTTGAACTGGCCGCCCAGGTGTTTCAGCTCGTGCCCGCTCCTGCAGCCGCTGCGGGAGAGGGCTTGGATGGTTTGTCGCACCAGCTGCCGAGGGCCCAAGGAAGCGACCACGTCCTGCTTCGATCTGTTCTGGCCGTACTCCCTCGCTGCCAGCGCCTGGTCCAAGCCTATATCGTTCCTCTGTGAGAGGGTCGCCACTTCTTTGGCCGTGCGGGTGCTGGCTGGGGCCAGCTGTGTCTTGAAGATGTCGTCCATGAAGCCACCCAGGCTCGCATCGATCGTGGGCAGGCGGTCGTCGAAGTCTATCAGCATCGCCTCCTCCGTCGCCGCATGGCCCACGAGGGCCCACTTCTGGGCCGCTATGTGGCAGTTGAACATGAAGAGCTCGGGCTCGGAGGCATCGCCCATGAACCCCCCCGTGCCGCTGTTGATCGCCACCTCCGCGTCCGCGCCTGGCGCGATCACGGTAAGCGACTGCCGCCTGAGCCTGGGAATAGTCGTCACATATTCCACGTCCTCCTCATCGAGCTCGTCGGCTGCGGTCTCCAGGCGGGCGCGGACGCCCTCCTCGATCTGGGCCTTGTCCCCGCAGCCGAGTGCATTCGTCGCGTCGTAGCTCTTGTGCAGCATCGGTTGTCCTGCGTTGTGGCCCTTCCACGCCGCAATCCTCGTCGCCATCAACAGGTGCTCGCGGCGGCGGCCCCGAGCGGCGGACGCCCGCTCGGGGGGCCGGGAGGCCCCGCCTCGCGAGAGGCCACCGCGAACCATCGCTCGCCACCAGCTGAGCATACGATGCGCCAGGCGGCGACCTCCCGGCCCAGGCTTGCCACTCTTCTCGTCGGGGGCGAAGCCGTGGGGCATGGGGGCCTGGCAGGGGGTGTCGCCGTGCCCGTCGGGCGTGCGGCGTGAGTCGGAAAAGATGGCGGCCAGGCTCGCTGCACTTCTCCAAAGGGATCAGCCGGTTCCGTGCATGCGGGTCGGGCGCCTGTGGGTTCCCCTCCATAAGAACTGCTTGGCGGGACCCCATGCCCGCTCTCTGCTTGACGTAATCTGCAGGGGTGCTGATCCAAGACGGGGCTACCAATATATTGAAAATCTCCGACGGGCACGACCAGGAAGGGGCAAGCTTGCCAATCTTCGTCCTCCGAAGGGCCTTCAGCGTCATGTTGAAGTGCTTCTGAGCACTGACTAGGGTTGACTGCGGTATATCGTAATCGTCGGGGTGGGCGTACTCATCTGTATCCCGTAGTGCCTCCAAATGTTCGTCCGACAGGTTTTGGCACATCGGTGCAGAGACCTTGACACCAGAGAGCCCTCCCTCCAACGCTGGTTTGGCAAGATACTCGACCCACTCGTCACCAGTTGGGTTGCATGATGCGTGGGCCCGATAATTGCGGTTCTTCACTCCGATTCCTTGAGCGCGCCCGTTGTGTTACTAAGGGGGGTGGATCGGGTTTTGAGATGATTTCGTTTCCCTTTAATTCCCTTCCCCTTAATTCTTCCCTTCCCGTTAATTATTCCCGTTGATTGTCTTGTATTATCTGCAACTGTCTTGTCTTCCCGTTAATTGTCTTGTCTACCCGTTAATTGTTTTGTCAGGTATTCCCTATAATTGTCTTGTATTCACGTTACTTGCCTTGTACTCCTTTTATTTGTTACTTTTCGACTCCAGGGCCCCAGTGGGTGCGTTCGCATACAGGAGGAGACGGAGGAGGAGGAGGAGGAGGAGGAGGAGGAGGAGGAGGAGGAGGAGGAGGAGGAGGAGGAGGAGGAGGAGGAGGATAAGCCTGTCAATCTCGGTCTCGAGGGACTCGTCAGCCTGGCGCCCGAGGCGGGCGGGGCCTGGATCCTCCTCGGGCCTCGGGCGGCCGTCCGGGGCGACTCCGGCGCCTCTGGAAGGCTCTTGGCGGGGCGCAACTGCAGGGGAGCAACCCGAGCTCCCCCGCCTCTCGCCCCACACGATGCTCATTGCTGGGGATTCCCGTCCAGGGGTTCGGGGATTGCCGTCCAGAATACGGGCCTCCCCGGGACCTCCCGGGGCCCCACCTCCCGGGAACTCTTCCCGACAATTTCCCGATACTTATACGAATTGAAACAATCACAACGAATTACCGGGAAGGCCCCCACCTCCCGGGGCCCCACCTCCCGGGACCTCCCGGGAAACTTTTCCCTCTAATGCCTGGACGGTAATTTCCGTTAATTCGGGATCTCCTCCTCCTCCTCCTCCTCCTCCTCCGCTTCCTCCTCCTCCTCCTCCGCTTCCTCCACCTCTTCCGAGCCCTCGCCTCGGGACCCTGGGGACCCCGAGGGCCCGACGAGGCCCCCTGGTGAGGGCCCTTTTCAGCAGCCGGAGCAGGCGAGAGCTTCGAACGCCTCCTCCCGTGCCTCCTCCCGTGCCTCCTCCCGTGCCTCCTCCCGTGCCTCCTCCCGTGGCTCCCCAGGGCTCTTGTAGGCCTTTGAGGTCCATGGGCAAGGGCTCCCCCGAGGGCGCGAAGTTATTCGCGCTTCGCGCTTCGCGGTCCTCGTTCCTTCTCCCCCTCCTCCTCGTCCTCCTATTCTCCCTTTGGGAGGGCGGCGCGAGAGCGCGAAGTTATTCGCGCTTCGCGCTTCGCGCAGCGCGAAGCGCGAAGTTGGGAGCCCTTGCCAGGGCTCTTGTAGGCCTTTGAGGTCCATGGGTGTGGTTTTCCTGTGATCCCACCCCCTCTGTGTGTAGTGTAGGAATATTGCCTAACCATATAGAACCGAGTACGACTGACGCCCATAATCATTAGTTGAAGCAGGCGGGAATTATATGGAAATCAGAGGGAACTATAGGGAAATTAAAGAGCAATTGTGGGAATTAGGGAATTATAGGGAAATTATAGGGAAATTATAGGGAAATTATAGGGAAGCTCAAACAGGGAATTATCGGCAACTCAAAACCCGATCCCCCCTCTTGTAACACAACGGGCGCGCTCAACCTATTCCTGTCCTCGTGAGCGATCTTGCCAATCTTGGTGCCGCGTGCATGTCTCAAATACGCCAGGCCTGCTTCAGCTCCAGTTCCGTGAACTGCTGCCTCTCCCGATTACGTCGCCGCCGGAGTGCGTGCAACGCCCGAGGATAACTCCGTGTAGCATCTCCCATCGAGCGCACCTCTATCATCTTCAAGTCCTGCTGCGCCATCTCGAGGGAGGATGCCTTGACCTGGGCCGCCAGCGCCTTCCGTTTTTGTTGTTGTTATCCGTAAGGGCTTCGCCCCCTGCCGCCGGCCCCCTCTCTGGGAGAATGGGCCATGGAAGAGCTAAGTCATGAGGCTTTGGTGCTGTCGCGCAGCAGTATCGGAACTTCATGCGAGGCCGATTCGCAATCGGCAAAACCAACTGATCACAAGAGGGGTTACCACACAGGGCGATTGGTAAGACGTGTATGGTTTACGAGCTTGGTTACCACACCTTGGGATTAAAGGGCCGAGGGAGTACTCGCAGTTTGGGTTACCACGCCTTGCGATGGATGTCCGTGAGGGGTGGCACCGAATTTCAGAAATGTGGCAAATCCCCTGTGTTTTTGGACCCTGACCCCGCGGATCTGCGTGAGGGGTGGCACCGAATTTCAGAAATGTGGCAAATCCCCTGTGTTTTTGGACCCTGACCCCGCGGATCTGCGTGAGGGGTGGCACCGAATTTCAGAAATGTGGCAAATCCCATGTGTTTTTGGACCCTGACCCCGCGGATCTGCGTGAGGGGTGGCACCGAATTTCAGAAATGTGGCAAATCCCTGTGTTTTTGGACCCTGACCCCGCGGATCTGCGTGAGGGGTGGCACCGAATTTCAGAAATGTGGCAAATCCCCTGTGTTTTTGGACCCTGACCCCGCGGATCTGCGTGAGGGGTGGCACCGAATTTCAGAAATGTGGCAAATTCCATGTGTTTTTGGACCCTGACCGTGGCACCGAATTTCAGAAATGTGGCAAATCCACTGTGTTTTTGGACCCTGACCCCGCGGATGTGCGTGAGGGGTGGCACCGAATGCCAGAAATGTGGCAAATCCCCTGTGTTTTTGGATCCTGACCCCGCGGATCTGCGTGAGGGGTGGCAACGAATTTCAGAAATGTGGTAAATCCCTTGTGTTTTTGGACCCTGACCCCGCGGATCTGCGTGAGGGGTGTTGATTTCGAGCCCCCCAGCAATTCAGACAACGCGCCCAGGGGGTGCAAAAAAATGCTGTTTGGGCCTCCCCCCCCCTCGCGCGGTCAATCAACTAGTTACAGTAACCAGCAAGAAGCAGAACTGTAACATTGGAAACTACAAGCTACAACTTGTACTGGAAACTGCGAACCCGCGCCTACAGCCTGGTGGCCCCACAAGGGGGCCGGCGGATTGTTTTTTCTTTTTGGGGGGGAAAAGGTATTCCCACTTTCGTTCCTCCAGCTGCTTCTCGTATTCTGGCCGTATCTGTTGTTGCGAAAAATGGCGCAGAGCCACCTGCCTAACAGTCGCCATCGTCAACGTCGCGTGTCCGTTCGCCGTCGGTTTGGCTTCCAGGATATCCAAAGAGGGAGACATTTCCAGCAACGCGTTGTGGACATCCTCCAGGAACTCCTCTCTGCCCGCCCCCGTGAGTACTGCGCCAGCCAGCCGCTGGCGATCCCATCGTTCACGTGGGGGGAGGGTATTGACTGGTGCGACCGACTGAAACTTCATTGCAACAGGGATGTGATCCAGGACCGTATTCATCGCTCGAATAGCTTCCCCCGTACGCTTCCAAGTACATGTCCATCTCACAAGACCCTGGGCCGCCTGGGGGATGCACGCGAAATCGATCTGCGAGGCGGTTCCGCACACTCCGAAGTATGTATTGCCTGTGTCCCAATGAGTATTGACGGCCGTCATCTCCACCTGGTCAAGCAGCTCGTGGAACATCTGGCCGCAGAAGCTCTCGCGGGCGCTACCGTGGTCGCCCACCACATCGTCGTCTAGGTTGTAGCGCCGCAAGCCAAAGTTCAGGTCCGTCATGATCACTGGCGTATATCTGTGGGGTACCTTGAGTAGGATCTCGCGAGCCCATGTGGTGAGGTGCTTGCACGTAGACTCCCAGAGCTTCGCTTCTCCTGGGCGCGACGGCCGAGGCGGGTAGTAAAGAACGAGCAGTGCCAGCAGCAGGGGGGCCGACTCAACATGCACGAGGCCTCATCGTCCTTGTAGGCCCGCTGGCGGTGGGATGATCCTCCTGATACTACTCGCGCTGAAATATTTCGTCGCCAGGAAGATGGAGCACCCGCAAGAATTGTTCATAGCCGCCGATCGGGGCCAGCCGAAGTGGATGACGTGGTGGTGAGGGGCTCCTGCGCGATGGTGCTGCTCCCCATGCCAGGCACGGATGCCCATCCCTGGCAAGCCGATGATCCCTATACTCTTCAACGCACTCGAGACTGCGTCGACCCGCGACGCCGAGACAAGGTTCTGCGGGTTGTAGACGGCGATGAAGGCTTCCCTCGAGTCCGCCATCGCCTCCTCCTGCTGGGCGACGCCGAAGCACAGCGCCGCGCTCCAGAGCACCAGGCGTGCTCGCCAGCCCCCGCGGCCGCGGGGGGGCACGCTGGCCATCATGGCTGCCCCGCGGGCACGGCTGCCCCCATCGCGGCCTGGGTTCCTCTTGAGGGACTCCGCATTCTGGGGGGGCCTGCGCGGGCTCGGAGCCTGAGGAGGAGGTGGAGGAGGAGGAGGAGGAGGAGGAGGAGGAGGAGACGGAGGAGGTGGAGGAGACGGGCCAGAGTCATCCCAAGATGCATCAACGATGTTGCAACGCGCCCATCAGTCTCAAGTTCCATTTCACTGATCCCTGCAAGGACTCTTTTTCACTGCGCGAAGCACTCCCAGTGACAGACGAGCGCCCCAACGGCTCGCAATTCGGGCGGGAACTCCGTTTTGATGGAAGCCGCCCTCAATCTTTCGAGCCAGAGGGGGTGCGACACGACGTGGGTTTCGTGTCCTCCTCCTTTTCCTCCTCCTCGTCCCTCCTAGTCCTCGTCCTCCTCCTCCTCCTCTTGATGGAGGGGGTGCGACACGACGTGGTTTTCATATGCGAGGAAGTGCCCAGCGGCAGCCCCGCTTTGAAAAGGAGCTACCCTGTATTCGTGTTAGCTGCTGCAGAGTCTTCAACTTCTGGCCATCGCTCTCAAACAAGTCTCAGGCGCGAACTCCCTTTTGAGAAGGAACCGCCTTCCATCGATGTACGGTACGAATACTGTTCTGGCTCCATTCTGAGTACGTGCCGGCCTCCAGCAGTCTAAATGTTGCAAGCTTGCAAGCTGAAGGCGCGCAGCGGCCTCCAGCAGTGCAACTGCGGCAAGCTCCCGAGACGAATGCGCGCAGCGTCAGGCGAGAGCCACGCTTTGAAAACCATCATCTCTCCGCCCGTGCAACTCTTGGAAACTTTCAGCCTCGAGGCGATGCTTTCAATGGTTTTCTCCAGCACACCGCCCCGCCTAACCTACGGGCACGTCAGGTGGTGCGACAAGGAGGAGTTATCTATGAGGAAGAGGGATGGAGGGAGAAGCGGGATGGAGAATCGGGACGGAGGAGGTGGAGGAGGAGGAGGAGGAGTGTAAACCCAAGAGTCATTAACGATGTTGGAGTAAACCCTCCTTCCAAGTTACCTCTTCATAGGCCCTCTACAATGGTTCATTTCCATGGATGGAATTGAAGACACCCGTTTGAAAACCTGAAGCATGCCAAAACATTGTTCTCGGGATTCCAACGCCACGGATCAACCTGACTGATGCGTCTTGACGATCCTGAATCGTGCCAGAACGCCATCCTTAGGACTTGAACACAGAGAATCAGCATAACTGTTGCGCCCGCATGGTCCTGAACCCTTCCAAAAACACGATTTCTGGTACGTTGATGATGGGAACCCGTGAAACTCTTGAAGTTGTAAACGAAGGTGCGCGGCGCTAAAGCGAGAGCCACATTTTGAAAAGGAGCCGCCCTCAATCCGTGAAGCTCTTGCAATTTGTTAAAGCGAATGTGCGCCGCGCTAAGGCGAGAGCCACATATTGCAGACGACCCGCCCTCAATCCGTGAAAAGTTGCAAATGTTTTAAACGAATGTGCGCCGCGCAAAGGCGAGAGCCGCATTTTGAAAACGACCAGCCCTCCATCTGTGAAGCTGTTGCCACTTTTAAGCTTTAGAGTCAAGAGCGGTGAGGAAGTCTCAGGCGAAACACCGGGCCCGCCCAAAAAACTGGCCTCGGGTTGCGACAGGGAACAATTATTCACAAGGAAAGAGAAAAGAAAAGGAGGAGGCGGAGGCGGCGGAGGAGGATCTAGAGGAGGAGCAGGAGAGATGGAAGAGTGACGGAGGAGGGATGGAGGAGGAGGGGGAAGAGTGGGACGAGGAGGGAGGAGTGGGAGGAGTGAGGAGTGAGGAGGAGGAGGAGGAGGTGGAG
>CAUYUJ010001802.1:75000-80000 GCA_963575745.1 Prorocentrum cordatum
CTCCTCCACTTTCTCCTCCAACACGTGCTTCTGGGAGTCAGCCTTGTACCCGTCCGCCTGCATGCGGTCACCCCCGCCCAGCTGCTCCAGCAGGACGTCGACCGTGCCGTGGCTGGCGGGCTCGAAAGGCGCGGCCTCACCCCGCAGGAGGAAGGCCTGCATCTTCCGCTGGGCCTCGAGGTCGCTGGCCTTGACGCCGACCGCCCGCGGCAGGGCCCCGCCAGCCGCCCCTGACGGCGGCGCGTGCCTGGTTGCCGCGCCAGCGCCTCTTCCGCCTGCTTCGCCACCGCGCCTGGGCAGCCCAGGAGACGGGCGGCCGCCAGCCCTTCGCCGAAGGAAGGGAAGTGGCAGCCGAGCATGTCTCCGATGCGCCAGTGCGCGTCCAGCGCCACGCGAAGCGCCTGCGCCCGCCGCGCCAGGGCTTCGGCGCGAGAGGAGCCCATCTCCTCGCGGCGCTCCCTGCGGATGCGCCTGGCGAGGGATCGCGCGCTCGCGGCCGCCCAAGCCCGGCCGCCACCGCTGCCGCCGCCGGCCGACACGGCCACTTGCGCGCCCGAGCGCGCCCGGGCGCGCAGCGCGAGGGCCTCGTGAAAGCCAGCTCGCTGAGCCAAAACGGCTACGGACGGAGGGGAGGAGAAGGAGAAGGAGGAGGAGGAGGAGGAGGAGGAGGAGGAGGAGGAGGAGGAGGAGGAGGAGGAACAGGGTTCGACTCGGCGGCCCGGGTCGGGGCTATTCCAGCGATGCTACTCGGTTTCGACGTCGGTAATCGTATCGACGCCATCGGACGACATTGCGCTCAGCCCGACAGCAAACTCCTGGGCGTCAGCTACCATGGTATACTTCTGCTTATCAGCCTGACGCTGCCACAAAGGATGCTCGCACACGACTCGCACAGCTTTGCTACCTTCTTCACGCATTCGTCCGCGAAGCGGTTGCCCTTGAACAGTCTCTCGGCAATCTCGCGCCGCCAGGCGCGAGTGGCGTGGGCTGTAATTTTTACTGTCTGGATGATCCTGGAGCCCAACCCTCCAAGATCGTTCACCAGAAACCAAAACCCCCGCCAGAGATCGGGCCCTGGCTGCGGACGAGCACCACTCCTCCCCCCTGGAAGTTCCGCCTATGACAGTCTGGCAAAACCAGTAGATTTTGCGGGGTGGCATCGCACTCCTCAGCGCCTGAAGGATGGCATAGAGCTCCGCCGGGTAAATCCTTTGCCGATTTTGGGACAGGGGGAGGGGACCGAAAGCGATCATTCAATATGCTTACCCAAGGCATCTAAGGTGACATAGCTCCACCCTGCGCGCTGGTGGGGGGTACAAATTCACCGTGCAAGAGAGATGGTCTGGATGTTCGCCCTCATGCCGAACCTTGTGCGAGACTGGCAGAACATCCACGAGTCCGACTGGTTCCTTAGAGATACCTCGGGCCCAGAGGAATTCGAAGCCTGGGAACGCGTTCGCTCGTTCGCTGCTCGCTGCTCGCTGCTGCACGTGTTTACCACCAACACGCCTGCGCTGCGCGTCACGCGCGCTGCAGACATACGTGCGTTGGAAGTCTATTCCTACAGCATTCACGCCTGGTACTGATCGGTAGTCGCTCGACCAGCCTTAATTATTCTCTGTTGTGGCCACGTGCCGCTGCGAACAGGATTATAACACGCGTGCGGTGCTCAGCTGTCCACTTCTCTGACAGGGGTCTGCGACTCAGCATTCTGGTCGGCTCCAGAAATACCGGCCTAGAGACATTCACCACGGGGCCCCATCGCGCAATCCAGCCATTATGTAGTCCAGAGTGCGTGGCCTGACAGGCGAGGGAGCGGAGGTAGTGTAGGTCTATCTGTGAGAACTCGTGCACCTCGGTCCCGCACGTGATGGTAGCAGGACTCTGGGTGCTCCATCCGAGGCGGATTACAGTGGCAATGAACGCGCCTGCTGACCCCCTCACAAGACCCCACGGCCTCGGACGCCCATGAAATCGCATGACCCACGAGCGCCAGGCCGCCACCAGGAGGTCGCGCATCGCTATGTCCGTCGAATCCTGCCACGCCCTGGCCCACTCCACGATGGGCCCCGCGTTGGCGAGCACGGCGGGGTCGGCGTCCTCCGCCAACAGCACCAGCGCAGCTGGGGAAGGCCGCCGCGACCGACTGCTTCAGCTTGGGGATCAGCGTGTCAGGGGCGCCCATGGACGCGCGTTCCGTAGAGCTCCGACGTCGCGATCCCGAGCTTGACCGCCTTCTCTGCTGCGCTTTCTGCAGCCTTGGCCCGCTGGATCTTCCAGCTCCTGGCCATGGCCTTCATGATCCACTTGGACTGGGCTCCGACACGGCGCCGCCGCGCAGCTGTCTGGGTCACGCCCGCATGCGCGGCCGCGCGCACCACCTGGATGCCCATCCGCTTTCTCTGGCTGTCAAGCTGCTGCTCCACGCTGTCATGGGGGGCCGCGACGACAGTCTTGCCATCCTTGCCCCTCGAGACCTGCAGCATGAGCACCTGCTCGAAGGCGTAGATGATCTCGTCGGTCAGCTTCGGCGTGGATCGCCGCCACGGTGGTCGCGTCGCCTCGTGCCGACGCTGCAAGGTCGTCGAAGCAGAGGCGCATGTCCGCGCTCGGGTTGCCGACGTAGAGGTCGTCGATGGCGCCGATGAGAACGAGTGACAGACGCAGCGGACCGAACGCGGATGCTGCCACGATCCCCTGCGCCCAGACATCGCCTTCGGTCGAACACCCAATCAGCGCCACTGTTTTCATCGAAGAAAGCACTCGCAAGATGACCCTTAGCATAGGCTTTGGAAATCCCCATCGTAAGGCATCACGCCCGCAAGTCGTAGTAGTTGGTGGCGGTGGCCTCGCCCTGCGCCAAGGACCCTTCTGCCGTAGGGCCCTGCGTCCAGTTCGTGCGTTCGGCCGATCTGCCTTTCACGGCCCAATCATTTTGGATCTCGGAGCGTCGGTTTTCTTCCTTGCTCGCACCAATTGAGGCATCAGCCCCGAGTTTCTCATGCTGCCCTCGGGCTTGGGCTGCCGCCAGAAGGTGATGCGCTGCTGCGAGACGGGCCAGTCAGGGCCGCGCTCGATAGCAGCTCAGGATGCTGGCCAGGCCAGCCAGGCCCACAGCAGGTCCATGGGCCCAAAACCTGGGGTGGATGTTGGATTCGCCCGGGCCCGTCTTGGTTGAGAACGCCTCGCAGGAGTGCAGCGCGTGGTGGCCGAGGCTCGGTGGCTTCGCGGGCTCGCCCACCGCGGGCGGCTCGAACCATGGCGCTGCCCGATCGACCTTGTGATGCCGTGCGCTCTCCCACTCCTGTGGCGCTGTGTTGGCGGTCGTCTGTCTGCGGGTCCTTCAGGGCGACGTGCTTGGACGTCTCGCCCGCGGGGGCCGCCCCTGAAGGCTCGCCGGAGAACTTGAAGCCAAGAAGTCTGAACCATCCCTTTCTCTTTTTCAAGATGGGCCGTGTGCAGCTCGAGGCCTGTCGACTGGGCGCTCGCCTTCGGGGATGCCCTGGGCCCCCGCAGGACGTTCGGCTCGGTCCACGTGTACAGGGGCCCTCGCGGACTTCTCGCTGCGATTGCAAACCCAGGCCCGCCAGGACTTGGTGAGCTCCTTGAGCTCGCGCTGCCTCGCCTCGTCCGCCTCGCCAGCCGCGACCTGCTGCCAATGCTGGAGGTAATCTGGGTGTTCCAGCAGCTTCTGCGGCTCCTCCATGCAGTCCAGGATGGTCTCGAAGACGTGGGGCCACGGGGTCCTCGGCTCCTCTTCACAATGGTGGAGCGGAACGAAGACTCACTTCTGGATCATTGCATCCTTGATGGAACTGGTCTGGATCATGTCCTGAACACTTGCCTCGTACGAGTCGCTGCTGACGATGCGGATCAGGTCCTGCAGAAGACTCGCCACCCATTCTGTTGCCGTAGCTCACGCCGTCGGCGCTCCCTTGTCTCTGACCGCTGGGGGCGCCAGCTCTCGCATGTTGTAGACAGCCTTCTTGCCGTGCCCATGGTGGGTCAGCAGCTCGTCGCCGTCAAAAAACTGCTATCGGTTCCAGTGCAGCTCGTGCGCATGCATGAGACCGTGCCAGTACGCGTTCAGAGTCTCGTGGATTACGAGCTCCCGATGGAGAGGTGGGACGGATAAGCGGAGCGCGCGACTGCTGGTGCATGCCCGTGCGAGAACTCAAGTGGAGCTCCCACTTCTGCCGCTGTTCTTCCCTCTCTGCCCTCTCTTCTTTCCTTTCTCCTTCCTCTCCCCTCCTCCCTCCCTCCTGGTCCTTCCTCCTCCCTCGTCCCGCCTCCGTCCTTTCTCATCTCCCCGGGGGTGGGGGTCTGTCACCTGCTGTCACAGTGTCAGCGCCGCGCACTCCTCGGGGCACACCGTCAGAGTCGATTGCTTGCGGCGACTGGGGCGGCGAACCAGCCACGTGGGATTTGCATGTGGCAGCGGCGCTAGCCTTAAGCCGGGCCTGTCCCTGTACAGGAGGAAGATTCAAAAATAGTCAACAAATAGTCCGGGGATGATTTTCCGAGTATTTATTGACCATGTTGAATATTCTTGACCATTTTTATAAAGTGTTTCTTCCAAAATCGGCCTGTAAGGGGACATGCCCGACCTAACGCTAGCCACGCTCTCCGTGACCTGGAGATGGGTACCGGGCACGGGGGACTGCGCATTTGGTTGAGAGGCGGGGCCGCGTGGCCGGTCAGTCCCACGGTGGCCTTGTGCCCCCTCCCCCTGGGGAACAAGCCCAGTTGCGCATGCCAGCTGAATGGGCATGGGCTGATATAGTCGGGAAGTATCTGGCAGTGACGAGGTGAACCGACCGTCCCCCTACGCACCACGCCCTCTCAGCTGGAGGCCAGTCGTGGGGCGACGCAGTAATCGGTGCGCGCGCCTTCGGGTCCGCTTCTTCCCGTAAAGGGGGAAACCAGGGGTGCCGGTTGCCTGCCATTGCGGCCCGCCTGCGTGCGATGTGCACAGCGCACTTCTTGGATCCATGACTCCC
>CAUYUJ010001802.1:82500-95000 GCA_963575745.1 Prorocentrum cordatum
GATGCAAAACTGGCCCTGGGGAAGTGCTGAAGACCTTTAGGTGCCCACGTTATAAAACAAATAAAACATATCGCCAGAGTTCTGGGAATTTGGGGAGGGAGGTTGAAGGAGGAGAGGAGGCTGAGGAGGAGAGCGAGGCGGACCAGGATGAGGAAGATGACCAGGTGGAGGAGGAGGAAGATGGAGAAGGGGGAGGAGGATGACGACAAGGAGGATGAGCTGAACGCGTGGCTGGCGGGTTGGTGCTTCAGCCAGAGTGCACTAATGTCATGAGGTATGTATCATCGTACGAGCCCGAATCCCTGACCACCAGTTCGTAGTCGCAAGTGGTGTTCAGCGGGGCGGGGGTCCTGCGTGGGCCGTCTGCTAAGCTGGCCAACCAACATGCAGATTACGAAATGCTGATCTGGCCTGCCTGGGTAGCTTGTAGCTACGCAGGCTGACAGCAGTAACCACGATCGCACTGACCACCACGTTGTTCGTTCCAACCCTTCCCTGTGGCCGGTCGTCTCTGACGGCCCTCGGGGCCTCGCGAGAGGCCCCCGGAGGTCGAGCCAGACACCTTCCGTCGTGATTGTCTTCAGGCCGCGAGGGCGTCTGGGTCTTCGTCAATCCTTCTCCAAGAACTCGACCCTTGAATTTCTCCGTGTGTTGTGTTTTGGCCAGAACTTTGAGGTGAATCCAGCCGAGGCTACGAGGAGCCTCCTGGAGGCCAAAGGGTGACGACAGGCGCCCGAGAACCTCAATCCTCGCACCTCGATCCTCGATCCTGCCCCTCCTCGGGCTCTCGGGACGGGGCAGGACCATGTCCCACATCCGGGACGTTAAGCTGGCCAAGCAGGCGATGGAGTTTCTCTTCCAGCCGCTGCGCGAACAGGCCGCGCTCTGCTCGTCGTCGTCGTCGTCGTCGTCGTCGTCGTCGTCGTCATCGTCGACCGATCTAAGATCGAGGTTTGATGATTTTGTTATTTGTTTATTTTATCATACGTATTATTTTCTGCTATCGTTTTGTTGTTTGTTTTGTTGTTGTAGTCGTTTTTCACGCCCCCCTCACGCCTCCGGGATGCTTCTCGTTGCCACGGCTGGATCCGCCCGGAAGTTCTGGGCAGCACGCATTCTAGGACCGAGGCCCCCTCGCGACGTGTACGTGTACGTGTTCTGGCAATAATCGGCCTCCAGTTGCCCTGCCCCTCTACTTAATGGGCGGGCCAGGCGGGGGCCAACGAGACACATCCCAGTCGGCCCTCCAGAGGCTGAAGCGGGCAGTCAGCATCGACTGCCCCCTGGTCGTTCTTTCTACCTTTTCATCTCCATGCTTTTTTTTGTTGCTCGATCCACGCCGCTGCCCCGCAAGAAGGAGGAGGAGGACGATGATGTAGGCCTCCCAGATGGGGTCCGAGCAGATGGGATCGGAGGGTCGCGCCGCATCGCCGATGCATCGGCGATGCGGCTCGGTGTGGAGTCCGACTTTCTCCACGCCGACGGCGCCGATGCATCGCCGACGTCGCCAGTGCATCGCCAATGCATCGGCGAAGCATCGACGATGCATCGGCGATGCGGCGCGATCCTCCAACACCATCTGCTCGGACCCCATCTGGTACGGTAGGTTCGCGTCGTGCCGACCCGCGGCGACCCCGCCGCCGGCGTTCAATGTTGAACGCCGCCGGCGACCAGGAATCGGTCGAAGTTGAACGATCCGACGTTTCGGAAAACGCGGATCGTTCAAGGTTGAACGATCTCCGCGGTGTCAGGAAACAACGCCGGGGTCGACACGACACGAGCCCGCCGTAGGCCTCTAAAGGCGTGCCGGCCCGACCCTGTCAGCCACCTCGGACTGCATCCACCCTCGACGCGGGCCGACCTCCTGGCAGCGCGGAGTGGCAGTCGTCGTCGTCGTCGTCGTCGTCGTCGTCGTCGTCGTCGTCGTCACCGTCGACCGATCGACGGTTTGGTGGGCCTCCTGGAGACGTGCCGACCCGACCCTGCCAGCCACCTCGGACTGCATCCATCCTCGACGCGGGCCGACCTCCGGGCAGCACGGAGCGGCAGTCGTCGTCGTCGTCGTCGTCGTCGTCGTCGTCGTCGTCGTCGTCGTCGTCGTCGTCACCGTCGACCTATCGAAGATTTGGTAGGCCTGAAGGCGTGCCAGCCCGACCCTGCCGGCCACCTCTGACTGGATCCATCCTCGACGCGGGCCGACATCCCGTCAGCACGGAGCGGCCGTCGTCGTCGTCGTCGTCGTCGTCGTCGTCGTCGTCGTCGTCGTCACCGTCGACCGATCGAAGATCTGGTAGGCCTCCTAGAGGCGTGCAAGCCCGACCCTGCCTGCCACCTCGGACTGCATCCATCCTCGACGCGGGCCGACCTTTGGGCAGCACGGAGCGGCAGTCGTCGTCGTCGTCGCCGCCGCCGTCGTCGTCGTCGTCGTCGTCGTCGTCGTCGTCGTCGTCGTCGTCGTCGTCGTCGTCACCGTCAGCGTCACCGTCGACCGATCGAAGATCTGGTAGGCCTCCTAGAGGCGTGCCAGCCCGACACTGCCAGCCAACTTTGACTGCATCCATCCTCGACGCGGGCCGACCTCCGGGAAGCACGTAGCGGCAGACGTCGTCGTCGTCGTCGTCGTCGTCCGTCCGTCCGTCCGTCCGTCCGTCCGTCCGTCCGTCCGTCCGTCCGTCCGTCCGTCCGTCGTCGTCGTCGTCGTCGTCGTCGTCGTCGTCGTCGTCGTCGTCGTCGTCACCGTCGATCGATTGAAGATCTGGTAGGCCTCCTAGAGGCGTGCCAGCCCGACCCTGCCGGCCACCTCGGACTGCAACCACCCTCGACGTGGGCCGACCTCCGAGCATCACGGAGCGGCAGTCGTCGTCGTTGTCGTCGTCGTCGTCGTCGTCACAGTCGACCGATCAAGATTTGGTAGGCCTCCTGGAGGCGTGCAAGCCCGACCCTGCTGGCCACCTTGGACTGCATCCATCCTCGACGCGGGCCGACCTCCGGGAAACACGGAGCGGCAGACGTCGTTGTCGTCGTCGTCGTCGTCGTCGTCATCGTCGTCGTCGTCGTCGTTGTCGTCGTCGTCGTCGTCGTCGACACCGTCGACCGATCGAAGATTTGGTAGGCCTCCTAGAGGCGTGCCAGCCGACCTCTCTTCAGCACGGAGCGGCAGACGTCTTCGTCGTCGTCGTCATCGTCGACGTCGTCGTCATCGTCGTCGTCGTTATCGTCGTCGTCACCGTCGACCGATCGAAGATCTGGTAGGCCTCCCAGAGGCGTGCCAGCCCGACCCTGCCGGCCACCTTGACCTCGGAATGCATCTATTCTTGACGCGGGCCGACCTCCAGTCGCACGGAGCGGCAGACGTCGTCGTCGTTGTCGTCGTCGTCGTCGTTGTCGTCGTCGTCGTCGTCGTCGTCGTCGTCGTCGTCGACACCGTCGACCGATCGAAGATTTGGTACTGCATCCATCCTCGACGCGGGCCGACCTCCCGTCAGCACGGAGCGGCAGACGTCGTCGTTGTCGTCGTCGTCGTCGTCGTCGTCGTCGTCGTCGACGTCACCGTCGACCGATCGAAGATCTGGTAGGCCTCCCAGAGGCGTGCCAGCCCGACCCTGCCGGCCTCCCCGGACTGCATGCATCCTCGATGCGGGTCGATCTCCCGGCAGCACGGGGAGCGGCAGACGCGCGCGCCCGGCCCTCGGCCGTGCTGACGTGGGTGGGTTCCGGGGTGTGCGGCGAGGGTGGGCAGTGACGACATGCCACACGGGACGGAGGCGGAGGCAGCGGAGGCGGAGGAGGGGGAGGAGGAGGAGGAGGAGGAGGAGGAGGAGGAGGAGGAGGAGGAGGAGGCGGAGGGGGAGGAGGGAGGGGGATGAGGATGATGAGGAGGAGGAGGAGGAGAAGTAGGGGCAGGAGGAGGATGAGGAGGACCAGTGCAAACGAATGCTTCATCGACGATGTTGGAAGAAGCCCGCCCTCCAGGCGCCCTCTTCATAGGCCCCTGCACGGGCTCATCTCCACTGGGGGATCCGCCACGTTGGAAGACAGCCGTTTGAAGACCCTGAAACGTGCCAAAACATCATTCTCGGGGGGAGGAGGAGGAGGAGGAGGAGGAGGAGGAGGAGGAGGAGGAGGAGGAGGAGGAGGAGGAGGAGGAGGAGGAGGGAGGAGGAGGAGGAGGGGAGGAGGAGGAGGAGGAGGAGGAGGGGAGGAGGAGGAGGAGGAGGAGGAGGCGGAGGATGAGGAGGAGGAGGGGAGGAGGAGGAGGAGGAGGAGAGGAGGAGGAGGGAGAGGAGGAGGAGGAGGAGGAGGAGCGAGGAGGAAGGGGAAGGGGAAGGGAAGGGAAGGGGGAGGAGGGATGAGCTGCGCTTCCCTCGATGATCCTCAGGGCGTGTAAAATAGCCTTCTGCGTGTCGACCCCGCTCAGCTCCATTGGTAGCACATAGCTTGAGCCAGCCCTCATCACGCCGCCCGCGTCGCATGGTAGGGCATCGGTGGACAGGCGCACGCTTCATCGAGAACAAAAGAACCCCTAATCTTAACAACACGATGAGGACGTGGCCTCACTTAGGTCCCCGTCTTGGCATCTGGGACACATGCACCTGGGCGGTTTTGGTCTGATGCATCTGCAGAAAAGACCCCCCGTCCCCAAAGTGCTGTTGGCCCTCCTGACTTAGATCCCTCCCCAGAGGGTCAAGAGGGTCGATCCGCGCCGGCGCCGGCACGCGCTCCGAGGATCGGCGCCCCCCTCGGCGAGAGCCGCAATCAGCCAGCGCTGGGCCGCCGGCCCTCGGGAGGTCCAGCTCCTGAAGCGGCACCAGGTCGCCATCGACGACCACCGCCTCGCCCAGCTGGAGCAGGCGCCCGCGCACTGGCAGGAGGCCCGGGCGCGCCGCTCGCGCGCGCCGCCTGCGCGCGCCGCTTGCGCGCGCCGGCGACGGCGACGCCGGCGGCGGCGGCTGCGACGACGACGGCGGCGACGACGGCGACGACGTGCACGGCGACGACGTGGACGCCGACGTCGACGACGTCCGTGTCTCGTCTGCGTTCCGTCTGCGTTTCGTTTGCGTTTCCTCTGCGTTCGCGGACGTCGACGTGGACGTCCGCTCCTCGAACGCTGACGACAAACAGACGACACGCCGACGCAGACGAAACGTAGAGGTCGACGTGGACGTCGACGTTTGCGTTTCGTTTGCGTTTTGGTGTGTGTGTGTGTGCTCGGTGGCTTTTCGGGGCGCTTTTGGAGCGCTCTCGTCGCCGCGGCTGGACGCGGCTTGAGAGACTGGGCAGAATGGACCCTGGGAGGTGTTTTCGGGTTGGCTTTTAAAGTGGAGTTTTGTGGGACGACTGACGGCGACGACGACGGCGACTGCGACGACGACGGCGTCTGGCGACGCCGGAGACGACGATCGCGGAGTTTGCCGTGTTCGAAGAGTATCCCACCCCGAAGAGCCCAAGAGTTTTTGCAGAGGCTCCACAGGACAATCACATACAGACAAGCCAAGGTCTTTTGTATGGCTTCTTCTTGCCGTCCTGGAGTGCCCATGATGGCCTCTGCTAATTCACCAACTGCAGAGGGCGTTCAGGCAGTCCTGAGAGCTTCGGAGGGGCGCATTTGAGCTTACAGCCGACCCAGCAACCCTGCAGGATGACCCGAAGGTGGTGCCAAGACTAGCCCAAGCGATTTCCAAAACGCCGCACGACTTGCCCCAACAAATCTCGTCCTCGTCCTTCCCTCGTTTTCCATCCTTCTCCTCCTTCCGGCCCCTCTCCCATGTCGCCCGTGAGGATCGGCGTTTCTTTTTGGTTTTTGTTGCTTGTTTCTTTGCTGTCTTCCGTGCTTGTTTTGTCGATTTAGTTTATGTTTTCTGTTGCCAAGGTCGCTCTCGCAACTTCGAGACATGTTGCGGTACGCCATGCGATTTCAAAACCCTGGCAGCAAGCCTACGGGGGTCTCAAACTGCAGTTCCAGGATGCCCTCAAAGCGGTGTTGTATCATTCAGCGCCCCCGTGCGTAGAGCGTGTTTCTTTTTTGCTTGGGGCATAATGGGCATTTTAGCCCCCTGGCCCCCCCCCTCCCCCCCTATAACGTAACGCCCCTCCCCCCCAGTGCGTTCCGGGCCCTGCCGCCGTGCGCTCGGCGGGGGGGAGGCGTTACATTATACCCCCCCTGGCACCTCCCCCCCCCCTCACCTATAATGTCCATTATCGCCGGAAATAAAGAAACGCGCTCGTATCTCTCAGACAAATCGGAATTCGCATCAGAAAAACAATTGCCAATTGTGTTCGCGGCTCGGTCTGCTCGGCTGCGTCGCGGTCGGCTGCGGGGTCGGCCCGGTTCGGTCGGCTCTCGTGCCGTTGCCGCGTCGCCAGGCATTTCGGGCTTCCTGCGGCCTGTCAATCTCGGCCGGTTTTCGGATCTTTTGTTCGGGCCCAGGCCGGAACAACTGCACATAACGAAAGACCATCGTTCAAACGGCATTTCGACATGCTTTGTGCTCCACTGGGCCCTCAACTCCTGCGAATCTGAGTCGCGGGCAGGGAGTCTTAACATCTTCTCCAACGCTCGGGAACGTTGAGGAGGAGGAGGAGGTGGAGGAGGAGGAGGAGGAGAACGAGGAGGAGGAGGAGGAGGAGGAGGAGGAGGAGGAAGGAGGAGGAGGAGGAGGAGGAGGAGGAGGAGGAGGAGGGGAAGGAGGAGGAGGGAGGAGGGGAGGAGGAGGAGGAGGACGATGAGACGGAGGAGGAGGAGGATCGAGGAGGAGGGCGGCCCGGTGGCCGCGGCGGCGGCCGTGGCGCGGAGGTCATTCGGGCCGCCTTCAACGAGAAGGAGAAGATCCTGCCGCTGCAGAGAGAGGCCGGCGCCCGCCTCGGCCCTGGGCCTCGTCCTCCTCCCTGCTGCTTCTCCGGCTCCCTCCTTCCCTTCGTGTGACGCTCTGCCTTCTCCCTCCTCTCCCTACGCTCACTCTGCGTCCTCCCTTTCCCCCCAGTCCGCGTCGTCGTCGTCCTTCTCCTCCTCCTCCTCCTCCTCCTCCTCCTCCTCCTCCTCCTCCTCCTCCTCCTCCTCCCCTTCCTCCTCCTCCTCCTCCTCCTCCTCCTCCTCCTCCTCCTCCTCCTCCTCCTCCTCCCTCCTCCTCCCCTGTTCGTGGGTTTCGTGGGTGAGGCTTCTGGCTCCAGCTTTATCTGCAGGTGGCTAGAGCTAGCCCCACGAGAGAGGGGCACCTGCACTGTGTGCCCCCCCTTGTGGCGCTCACTTTTCCCTCGCCTGATGCCACCTTTTCCATATCGTCTGCGGCTGGCCCCCGCGATCCCGTGGGTGGGGGGACAGCCTCCTTGCTAGGCGTGGGGCGGCGCCCGCGCCTGCCCCGTTCTGCGGTGGCGGCCTTCGCGCGCACCGACTGCGCGGCCGCCCCCAGCCAGTGCCTTATCCCTCCTCCTCGTCGTCCTCCTCCTCCTCTTCCTCCTCTTCCTCCTCCTCCTCGTCGCCGTCGTCGTCCTCCTCCTCTTCCTCTCCTCCTCCTCGCTCTCCCTCCTCTCCTCCTCCTCTCCACCCTCTCTCTCCTCTCCTCCTCCTCTCCTCCTCCTCCTCCCTTCCTCCTCCTCCTCCTCCTCCTCCCCCTCCCTCATCCTCTCTCTCTCTCCTCCTCCTCCTCCTCCTCCTCCTCCTCCTCCTCCTCCTCCTCCTCTCCTCCTCCTCCCCCCCCCCTTTCCTCCTCCCTCCTCCCTTCCTTTTCCTCCTCCTCTTTCGGTTTGCAGGAGGATGGTTTTGTCAGCGCCTCTGTACAGCACCGCGAAGGAACTCTGAGACGGCCGCGGTCGCCCCGCGCAGGCCGCTAGCAGGCCCGTCCCCTCCATGGGACGCTTCGCGCGTCGTTCGTTCGTTCGTTCTTTCGTTCGTTCGTTCCTCCTCCTCCTCCTCCTCATCCTCCTCCTTCGACTTGGACCCGAAGGCCGACAAGGCCTCTACGCCTCCTCCACCCTCCTCCTCCTCCTCCTCCTCTCCTCCTCCTCCTCCTCCTCCTCCTCCTCTATGACTCCTCTATGCCTCCTCCTCCTCCCTCCTCCTCCATGCCTCCTCCTCCTCCTCCTCCTCGTCCTCTCCTTAGAACTGTCTCCTCCCTCTCACGGCCTCTACGGGTAACGAGCTTCAGAAGTCCTTCTTTTAGGACGCTGGCGGTGTGTTCGCTACCTGGGTAGCTGCCGTGATCGCAGAGGCGTGGGTTTGGTCTGGCAAGTGCGCGTTGTGCTTTTACCACTCGGACTCGACATGTGTGGAGGGAGGCCCCTGGAGTTCATGTCCGCAGCACCAGTGCGTGACCGCAGCACCCGTGTGTGACGAACGCGCTGCGGCGATACAGGTACGCGTCGCGTTCCCAACATCACGCGTTATCATGGACAGAAGAGCTGATGAATCCGTCGGATAATTTCTGGGATGACCCATCCACGGCCAAGAGCCAGATCCCGGGAGGGGCTCCAAAGCGTCACTGGGAGGGCCAGGGCGGAGGACGCCCCCCCACATCGAGCTCCTCCGGCTCGACTCCGCCGAGTGCCTCGGCCGAGCGCGAAGAGGGCGAACGACCTCGACAGCACAGCATGGGCCCCCCAGGAGGGTCAGAGATTGCCTGGGCCAGCACGTGAGGCGATGGTCCGGCGTCACTCCAGCATACTTCTGCCAGATGTGCGTCGCCCCCCCCCCCAGGGGCGACGCGCGCACCGAGCATTCTTACATAGTAGGTGCGGCGCGTTCTGGCCACACCGCTCAGGAAACGATATTCTACAGGATGGGTACACTGCATGTCGGGGTCCGACGCGCGCCTCCCGGGGAGGACACGTGGTGCTGGCATGTCTCTGTGCGTCCCAGTGGTGGGCACCTGCCGTCGAGTTGAGCAGCTCGGCACGTGGCCCTCCCCCGGATGCCGACGCCCCTCGGCGCCCCGCCCCGCCCACGTGGGGGGCGCTCCTCAGGCGCTAAAGCCGTGTTTCCGTCGACCTCGCAGGAACGGCTGCGGGCATGAGTGCGCGCGGCGCCCAGGCGAGATGCACACCTCGAGCACGGAGCGCCCTCCATCCGTGTAACGGCTCGAAGTTTTGAGGACGAGCCTGTGCGGCGCCAGTGTGCCATCCTGATGGCCACCCGCTCTCCATCCGTGAAGCCGTTGGACACTGTCATCTTCAATCTCGGAAGTGGTGAGAGGGTCTCAGGCGAGTCGCCTGGCCCACCCTGACGACACGTGTGGTGATGTGACAGGGAAGGGTTGTTTGTAAGAGATGGGGATGGAGGACGGATAAGGAAGGGGAGGGAGGAGGAGGAGGGGGGAGAGGAGGGAGAGGAGTGATGATGAGGAGGACGAGGAGCAGGGAAAGGAGGAGGAACAGGAGGAGGACTCCGAGGAGGGGGAGGAGGAGGAGGAGCAGGAGGAGTAGGAGAAGGAGGAGGGAGGAGGGGGCGCAGGAGGACTCCGAGGAGGAGCCTACGTAGACTCTGAGGACTTGGAGGATGAGGAGGAGGAGGACGAGATGGCGGAGGACGAGGGACGAGGAGGAGGAGGAGGAGGAGAAGGAGTTGACGATGATGATGATGATGATGATGATGATGATGATGATGATGATGATGATGATGATGATGATGATGATGATGATGATGATGATGATGATGATGATGCTGATGCTGATGATGATGATGATGATTCTGTATGATGATGCTGGTGGTGATGGTGGTGATGATGATGAGGACGAGTGTTCTTGTAATTGTTATTATGTATGATGATGGTGCTGATGATAATGCTGGCGGTGATGATGAGGGTGGTTGGGTGTTGGTGATGATGATACTGATGCTACCAATGATGATGCTGATGATGATGTTGAAGATGATGATGATGCTGATGATGATGATGATGCTAATGCCGATGATGAGGATGATGATACTGATTATGATGATGTCTATGTTGATGAATATTATGCTGATGCTGATGCTGATGACGATGACGATGACGATGATGATGAGGATGATGATGATGCTGATGATGATGACGGTTACGAGGATGATGCTGATGCTGCTGATGATGATGATGCCGATTCTGTAAGATGTCGGTGGTGGTGATGGTGGTTGTGATGATGCTGATGATGATGATGATGATGACGATGCGTATGATGATGACGATGATGATGACGATGGTGACGATGATGATGCTGCTGATGATGATGAGGATGATGATGATGATGAGGATCAGGATAAGGATGACGATGATGCTGATGATGATCCTCGCGTCGAAAGGGAACATGATCTTCGTGCATGATGGTGATGGTGAGGATGATGATGATGATGATGATGATGATGATGATGATGATGATGATGATGATGATGATGCTTATGACGATGATAATGATGTTGCTGATGATGATGATGATGCTGATTATAATGATTATGATGCTGATGATGATGCTGATGTTGATACGGATGATGAGGATGACGATGATGTTGATGATGATGGTGACGATGATGATGCTGCTGATGATGATGATGATGAGGATCAGGATGAGGATGACGATGATGCTGAAGATGATCCTCGCGTCTAAAGGGAACATGAGCTCCGTGCATGCTGCTGATGGTGATGATGCTGATGATAATGATATTGATGACGCGGCTGCTGATGATGATGCTGATGCTCATGACGATGATAATGATGATGATGCTGACGGTGATGATGCTGATGATGCTGATGAGGATTGTGGTGATGGTGGTGGTGATGATAATGTTGATCATGATGCTGATGATGATGAGGAGGATGAGGATGATGATGAGGATCAAGATGAGGATGACGATGATGCTGATGATGACCCTTACGTCTAAAGGGAACCTGAGCTCCGTTCATGATGGCGATGGTGATGGTAATCATGATGTTGATGATGATGATGCCTATCATGATATTGATGATGATGCTGCTGATGATGATGATTATGATGCTGATGGTGACGATGAGATGATGATGATGATTCTGACGATGATGATGATGATGATGATGATGATGATGATGATGATGATGATGATGACGATGATAGTGATGATGACGATGCTGCTGCTGCTGCTGATGATGATGATGATGGTGACGATGATGATGATGATGATGATGATGATGCTGGTGGTGGTGGTGGAGGAGGAAGATGAGTTTTGCAGAAGGGATAAATGGAGGAGGAGGAGGAGGAGGAGGAGGAGGAGGAATAGTAATAATAATAATAGTACTGAGAGTAATATGTATTATAATAGTGGTAATAGTAAGAAGAATTCTGATAGTCATAGTAATGTCAAGAAGACCACTACTAATACGAATATTACGAAAATAGTAACAGTAATCATGCTACTGATAAAATCATCACGCGAATAACAAGAACAATACTACTAATAAGATGACTAAGCATAGTACTAATGATACTGATACAAATAAAACACATAGTTTCAATAGTAATACTGATACTATTATTATCCGTAAGGGCTTCGCCCCCTGCCGCCCCCCCCTCTCTCGGATAATGGGCAATGCAAGAGCGAAATCATGAGGCCTTGGTGCCTCCGTGAAGCAGTGTCGGGACTTCACGCGAAGACGATGAGTAATCGGCAAGACAAATTGAGATTCCGATGATGCTGTTGAATTTGATGTTGTATTTCGAGCTTGCTCGCGTATGTTCTGCAACGATCTTTTTTACGAAGTATTGAAATCTTGCAGATCCCATGTGTTTTTCGACCCTGACCCCACCGATCTGCGTGAGGGGTGCCACCGACTTTCAAGACGTGGCAGATCCAATGTGTTTTTGGACCCTGACCCCGCCGATCTGCATGAGGAGTGCCACCGAATTTCAGAAATGTGGCACATCCCTTTTGTTTTTGGACCCTGACACCGCCGATCTGCAAGAGGGGTGCCACCGAATTTCTGAAATGTGGTAAATCCCTTGTGTTTTTGGACCCTGACCCCGCCGATCTGCGTGAGGGGTGCCGCCGAATTCCAGACATGTGGCAAATCCCATGTGTTTTTGGACCCTGACCCCGCCGATCTGCGTGAGAGGTGCCACCGAATTCCAGACACGTGGCAACTCCCATATGTTTTTAGACCCTGACCCCGCTGATCTGTGTGAGAGGTGTCGCCGAATGTCAGAAATATAGTAAATATCCTATGTGTTTTTCGACTCTGACTCCGGCGAACTGTGTGAGGGGTGCCGCCGAATTTTAGAAGTGTGGCAAATCCCATTGGTTTTTCGATCCTGACTCCGCCGATCTGTGTCAGGGGTGCCGCCGCATTTCAGACATGTGACAAACGCAACATTTTTTTCGACCCTGACTCCGCCGATCTGCATGAGAGGTGCAGCCGAATGTCATAAATGTGGCACATCCCTTTTGTTTTTGGACCCTGACCCCGCCGATCTGCGTGAGGGGTGCCACCGGATTTCAGAAATGTGGCAAATCCCATGTGTTTTTGGACCCTGACACCGCCGATCTGCGTGAGGGGTGCCGCATAATTTGA
>CAUYUJ010001803.1:0-35022 GCA_963575745.1 Prorocentrum cordatum
CCTCCTCCTCCTCCTCCTCCTCCTCTTCCTCCTCCTCATCCTCCTCCTCCTTTTCCTCCTCCTCTTCCTCCTCCTCCTTTGGTTTACATTGGGCCCTGCGTTGTTGATCCTCCTCCTCGTCTCCTCCTCCTCCTCCTTCTCCTCCTCCTCCCACTCCTCCCCCCGCCGTTCTCTCAAGCATCCTGTCTCGGGGGAATGGACGCATGTTCTTTTTTCTGCGGGTCAGTTCGCCCTGAGTCTAGCCCTCCCTCGCCTCCACGTGGCGCTTGAGGGGCGCCCAGCCTCTTGGCCGCGTCGCCAGTCGTTCTGGGTGGCCAATTGGGTACTCACGTCTTCAAGGCCGTGGACAAAATGCGTGGGGTGCAAAGCGTGTGCGTACAATGACATTCTGCAGAGTCAAGGTATCCGCTGTGCACGGTTTTCTCGATTCGCTCGATTGTACAAGCCCAAGGTCAATAATGACAGTGGTCATGGCAATGCTGCTGGCAACCATTTTGCACTCGCTGAGCAGCCACCGTCTGGCAATGGCTCGAAGAAGGGCAAGGGCATCAAGGCGTCCGCTCGCAGCACGGCTTCTTCGGAGGCAACTGACCGGGTCAAGAACATGCTCACGGAGTTGGCAGCCACAGAAATCAATATGGAGCTCAAGAAAAAGCTAGTGCATCAGCTCTCGGAGGTCAACGCGTTGCCGTCTGCACCACGGATATCCGCCGAGGACTGACGAGAGAGATTTCAGCCTTCAAGGGCATCAGCATGAGGCATAGACAGGCAGTTGATCAGGTCATTGGGTGCAAGCAGTCTCTGGCCTAGGCCGAGGAGAAGAGGCCGCATTGGCCGAGGAGCTTGTGGACGCGGAGATCGCCGAGCGCTTGGCGGCCAAAGCCCTCGCTCGCGAAGCAGGAGTTGGGCTAGCAGAGCGCGGTGCCGCGGCTGATGGGTCAATGAAGACCTCGGATCTCACGTGGGATGAGGAGTCTTTCAGGAACATCCGAAGGTGAAGCTGAAGAGAAAGAGGAGTTGACCAAGTTGGAGCAGTCTTTGAAAGGCGGCTCGAGATCAACTCGCCACGAAAAGGCAGTGAGGCTGAGAAGCGGGAGCTCCGGACGTTGCAGATGCAGCCATGCGAAGAAGCGCAAGGCGGCACAAGGTGGACCTGCTGCACCCGATGCAGCAGGACAGGCTTTGGCGCCGACGGCGGCATCGGCGAGCAGCGCCGACAGCAAGGGGCCGGGGCGCCGAGTCTTCAGGTGGAGGTGCCGCGCCGTCGCAGGCCCACGTCGAGAGGGAGGCGGCGGCCAGGCTTTCCGAGACCAATCTCGCCGCGCGCGCGGCGCAGGAGGCCGCGGCTGCCGCGCCCGCGCCCGCGCGAGGCCAGGGCGGCCAGCCCAGGGCCGACAGCCGGCCCGCATCAACAGGCAGCCACCAGCGCGGACTTCAGCGCCGCCAGCCCCCTCGGCACCTTCAGGGCTTCATCTTCTGAGGGCTTTCATCGACCCCGGGCCCGGGCGAGTTTTCGAGAGCTCACGCGCGTTCGTTTTGGCAGTCTTATTTGTTTAGGGCCTCTCGCGCGGGATTTTCTCGCGCGACTGATTTCATCGCATGGCCGTGGCAGAGTTTCACATTCCAGCTTCTAAGGGTGGGCACCTGGGCCAGCAAGACTTGCCAGGCGCGGTTCGAAGTGCCTCTCAATTCAGCCAGACTTAACGCAGAGGTTTTACGTGAGCTCCAACGAGGGAGGGGGCTCTTCCTTTCTCGAGGGCACTTGCAGACTGTTCGGACCTCCCTCCCGGCAGATGATGGGCCTCATTGCGCTTGTGCCAGGGGGGGGGTCAGTTCTTGTTTGAAAGAAAAATTGCGATGCGCCAGCAGGGGTACTCAGTCGTTATCATTGTCTTGTGCGGCGTGGCCTCTCAGGGCTTCGCGAGCGACGGTGCGCGACGCGTGGTGCGCCTAGGCACTTGCGTCTCACTTCTTCAGTTGCCATGGGCCGTCGTAGCTGACTTCGTCATATCTCCAGTCGAGCTTGCACGGCGTGGTCTTCTAGACCAGGCGCACGGCGTCGGGGTGCCCTTGCGCGCGCGAGCACGCGCGCGTTATTGGCGCGAGGCAGTCGCTCGTGGATCATGCTGCATCGAGTCGCCCAGCGCGTCCATGCGTTGAGGCTGTCGAGGCCTTCGTGGAGGTGCCGTGGGGCGCGCGTTGCGGTTTGACCTTGCACCTTCGCACTTCGGGAAAGCAGCGCATCGCCCGCCCCCCGCGCGTTCCTCGCGCCCTCCCGCAGGCCCATGGGCCGAGCTCGCAGCCTCAACCTCGCGGCAAATCTCAGCGGGCGAAACGCCGGGGTCTTGGGGCTCGCACGCAGTCGACTTGCAGATTCGAGTCGGCGCGCGAGATTTTCACAGGGCGCGTTTTCGGCGCCTCCGAAGGGCCCGCCCTTGTTAGTCAACTGGGGCCCACCGTCGAGGACACCGGCCGCCCCTGCAGTTTTCGGAGCAGGCCCCCCCCGCAGAGGAGGCCCCATGGGCCGACGAGCCCAACTTTACATCCAGCGCTGCTAGGGCCCCGCCAGGCATGAGCCCCACGGAAAACATGCAGCCGCCTCCCAGCATTAGCTTTGACACTCCAGGGGCCGTCCAAGCGTCGCCTTCGCCGTCTCCGTCTTCTTTTCCATCCTTCTGCGCCCTGATGGGGGCTGGCAAGAGCAGCGTGAGAAGGCGGGCTATCTTCTGCGCGTTATTGGCGATGCGCGGCCGCCAGCGCCTACCCCGCCTTTGTCTGACGCTGTGGCAGGATGGTGCTCTAGGCTTCGCGCCCTCCGTCTACGCTTGCATCGGGGTTCTTTTCGATTCCATATCATTCTTGATTCTTGTCGACGCCTACTGGGAGATCTTCTAGGTGGGCTTGTCATTCCTTCTTTCAAAGGGGGCCCCGCCTTGGATTCCTGGCTGTCTCAGTTGCGTGGTCTCGGGAATATTGGGCGCGGGGCTCTGGTGGCCTGGATGGATCTCTCGGAAATGGCTTCCACAAGAACTCGGGGTAGGGCTGTTCAGGCTTCCCTGCGACGGCTCGAGGGCTGGATCGCGCGGGGGAACTTTCTCGGGGCGGTCTTTACCTTTCTGCGCGGGGCACTGCGAGCTGCCGATGAACGCGCCATAGGAGGCGCCGGGTTCCCAGACCCCCGACGTCATGATTTTTTCATGACGTCGACCCCCCGAGGTCTCGACCCCTTCCCCGGGACCGGTTTTTCGTCCTGAATCGTTTTTTGACGCTCCCGAGGCCCGGTGAGGGCCCCCAGAGGCCGAAAATTAGGAAAAACCTCCCGTCGTGATTTTTTCATTACTCGAGGGGGTCTGGGTTCTTCGACCCCAGGGACATCCTGGATTCCAAGGTCGAGCCTTGCCAGCGGCCGCGGCCCGCCGAGGCGCTCGACCTTGAAGGTCTCGAGGCCCTCTTCGCCAGTGCCAAGGCGGCCGCGGAGTTCGCCCCGCTGCCGCCGCTGCAGATCGAGGGCGCCAGGATCGGGGGAGCGTAAGACCCGGGTTTGCCGGGACTCGGGTTCGCCATCGTTTTTTGACGACCGCGACTCGGATTTTGACGAGGAGGAGTTTTGTGGGATGTCTGCAGCGGGAGGCCTCGTCAAAATGCAGGCTCGGCCTCGTCATTTTTTTGACGACCTCGTCGGGGATTTCCGAGTCCCCCGTACCCAGGTCTTACGTCTCCCCGACAGGAGGGCTGCAAGGAGGACGGAAGAGAAGACGGGGATGAGCATCCATCGCTTGTCCCCGCTCCACTTCGAGCGCCTGCCTGGTGCCCCTGCGGAGCTCGCGCAGGTCTGCGCTGAGATAGAGGGGCTCATGACTCGGCTGCGGCGGACTCTCATTCTTTCGGGGGAGCTTTCAGCTAAAAAAGAACAGAGGGGGGGCAGAGTTATAGGTTTGATTGCCATGCTGCCGAGAATCTGGGGCTTAGCTCGCGAGTCTCACGCTCGCGATTGGTCGGCGAGTCTCACGTCGGAGCGGGGCGCTGCCATCGCGGGCAACAGTGCGCTTCGGGAAGCATATTTTCGGGCCCTGGATCCCGAGGTCGCCGTCGAGTTGGGGGCTACTGTCGGGCGAACCATCCTGGACATGAGGAGTTGTTGTGATCATATACCATGGCCAACGTATTTCGGCTTCTGCGCCCTGGCTACCCACTGGCGTTGCTTTTCCATGCTTTTCCTGGAATTGCAGGTTTGTTTAGCCCCGCTGGTTTTCCGCAGCTGGGGGGCCATTCGTTGCCCACGCAGCCCCCTGGAAGTATTGTTTACACATTGCACAGTGGATCATGCGATGCTCGGTGTTGCACCGACCTCGTGCTCGGGGGGCTGACCGTCGCCCCGCGCATGAATGGGCGTCTGTGGATAGACGATCTCGACGGCGCAGTTGGATGCTCTAAGAGTTTCGCGGGGGACCAGCTGCAGTCCCGCATCGAGGGCGCCCGCATTGTTTCCGGGAGGAACCTTTTCAGCTTGCCGAGAAAAGCGCTGTGTTCTGCTCAGATCATAGGACACCCAAGGATGACTCCAAGTCTCTCAAGAAGCAGGGTCTATCCGTCCAGCCCGTATTCCAGGCCGCGTATCTATGAATCGATCAAGCGGTCGGCAGGCGTCTTGCAAGGGCAACTAGGGGGCATAGGGCAATCAAGGGCAACGAGCAGAACGCCAAATTCAGGGGCTTCGCGAGGGCTTCCAAGAGGGACTTGGCCACCGAGAAGGTCGAACTCGGGGGTCCTCAAGCCGCCTCTACGTGCGAAATTCAGATCCATGGCGCATTTGGGGCTTAGCTTCTCAATCTTCGGATGCGTCTTTAAATTATCTCTTGGGGCGGCGAAAAAGGGCCGGCGCCCCGCCGCCTCGCTTGATCTTAGGACCCCCCCCGGCCATGACCCTGGGATGAGGATCGCCGCGCCATGCGTTCGTGAATGGCTCAGGATCTGGATTCACTCACAGTAAATATAGGCCAGACGTTCAGGGTGTTTGTGTCCAGAATACCTCCACACTTGCAACAGTTGCATCCGTCTTCCTATGCTCGACATGTCAGGGGCCCCGATTTCTGCCACCATCGCGCAGCTTTTGGAGGTCGGATGGGCCCCGCGTGCACCCGATGCTTGGGATGTCCCGCTTGCAAAGGATTGGTCGAGCAGTCTGGATTGTTCGCGGTGATCAGCTTGTCGTCATAGACCAGGCGCCTGATATTTTGCCAGTGTCCGCCGCCGACCGGCAGCTCTCTGGCGCCAGGCTGCAGGTGATTTTTCAGGAGAGGGCATGCGGGCCGGCGACAGCAAAGACTCACTGTCCTTGTGCTGCGCCAGTTTCAGCGGGCGCCGAAGGAGGCAGTTGGCAGATGTCCTCCTTAACATTGCTGTTCGGGGGATCGCGTTTTCAATCGCGCAGAAGGATCAAGGTCTCATATACAATGATTTGCGCGGTTGTTGAGGAGGGGCCCGCGCAGACCCTGCACCGTTATTATTTCTGCAGGTGTCATTCGGCGCACGTTATAT
Source organism: Prorocentrum cordatum (assembly GCA_963575745.1). NCBI lineage: Eukaryota > Dinophyceae > Prorocentrales > Prorocentraceae > Prorocentrum > Prorocentrum cordatum. The sequence goes on from CAUYUJ010001803.1 coordinate 5,539, forward strand.
ACAGGTAAATGACAGTTGATTTCCTTGCGCAGTCAGGAAACCACACAGCGGGAGCAGTCAGCTTGTTCCTGGTTTCGGGGCCACACCCTCGCCCCCCAGGTCCATGTCGACCCCCCTGCTTCGAGCGAGTCCTGAGAGATTTCGGTTTGAGTCTCTGCAGCCTGCGTGCCTCGGGGTCGGGGCGATGGGTGCACCCGTTTTCGTTTTCGGGGGTGCGTCTTGGGATCTTGGTTCCAAAATCATTCAGTTTCGACGTGTTGTTGTCGCTGTTGTTACCAGTCCCTTGTATTATCATGACACTGCGGGCCGCAGCATGGTTGCGCCTTTGGTCGGGCCTCGCCAATATGTTTCGACAGGGGGGTTCTCGGCTTGGAGATGTTCATCATATTTACCTCTGGGCCTGTAATGTATGTTTCAGATAACGAGTCCGTGGTGGATGGGTGGTGTTCCAAACGATACCTCGAGCCCACTGGAGAGCCCGCGGCAAGTTGGAGGTCCATAAGCAAATTGGTTTAGGAGCAGGAGCGGCCAGCTCGCGAGATAGTTGCTTTTTGGGTAACCGCTCCTTTTCACTTCTGAACAGTATCTCCCTCGTGCAATCCCGTCAGATCTAATTCTTGGCAGCGCTGTCGCTGATGAATCAGCCAGCTTTTGCCCCGACCGCATCCGCCTGCCGCAGGCGCAGAGGCACACAGTTGTGGAGAGCGAAGCGAGGGCCAGCCTTATTTCTACGAGATTGAGGAGGCTGAGCTTGGACGTGATGTATGCTGCTGCCAAGAAGTTTGATTTGAGCTCTGGAACTCATGGTCGTGGTCGTCCTCATGTTTCTCACCCCCCATCCCCCCCTCTCCCTGCACCATCTGTCGTTGCCATGTTTGCTTCAGGGCACACCTTGGAAGCTGAGGCTAGGAAATGCTCGCGCTGTAAGTCTTCGGCAAGCAGTGCGGCCGGGACCCATGGTGGCTGGAGTCGCCGTGCGTCCCTCTTGGTGCTTCTGCTGTTCCTGATGTTTCAAGGCGGCCCCAGGAGGAGGAGTGCCATTAGGAGGAGGGTAAATTCATCATAGCCATCAGATAGAGTTTCATGCAGTTGCTCTCGTGTGGTTCTGTGCCGCCCGTGGTCGGTGCGGGTCTGAGGAACTCCGCGACCTGTCCGAGGCATGCGACCCAGAGAGTTTAGCCCGCAAGCGGCGGGACTATCTTGACCGATTGCGTCCCAGCCCAAGGTTTGATAAGTTCGTTGCTTCCCTCCCTTTCCTTTCCTCCTGCTCCCTGCCTGCTGTCTCTGCCTGGCCCCTCTTCTGCCTGCCCGCCCGCCCCGCCGGCCCTGGCCTCCCGCCGGGACGTTCGTCGTCGTCAGCCTGCTTCTCCCCTCCTCGTCCCCTTCCGCCGGGCAGCACAGCCTGCCCGGGACCAGCGTGGCGGCATGTAGGGCTTCGGCCGTAGAGGGTTGCTTTGCCTTCCAGGCCGCGGCTCGCTCTATACGAACCTGTTACTTTAGGAGTCCTTGCTGGTCACTTGCCGACGCAGGATTGAAACGCTTCGCGTTTGTTCCGATTGCGGCTCCGAGTCTTCCTCCTGTTCTCGTTTCTCCGCTTCTCCGCCCCCGCGGCCCGAGGAGCCACCCAGCCCGCCCACCCTGCAGCCCGCCGCCGCCGCGCCTGCGGCCACCGCTGGGCCAGCGCTCGAGGGGCAGGCGGGCGCCTCACCCGCGGCCGAGGCGCCAGCGGGGCCAAGACCCGTCGACGTCGGTCGAGGAGGGGGAGGAGGAGGAGGAGGAGGAGGAGGAGGAGGAGGAGGAGGAGGAGGAGGAGGAGGAGGAGGAGGAGGAGAGGAGGAAGGAGGAGAAGGAGGAGAAGGAAGGAGGATGAGGAGGAGGATGAGGAGGTGGAGGAGGAGGAATATCAATAAGAAGAAGGTAATAATGCGAATAATACCAATACTATTATTAATACAACGAATGATAGTAAGAAGAAGAAAAAGAATAATAATAAGAACAAGGAGAAGACTACTAATAACACTACTGATAATAACGAGAATAATACTAATAATAATACTAATAATAATACTACTAATAATAATATTAATAATAATAATATTAATAATAATAATAATAAAGATAATAATAATACTAATAATAATAAGAATAATAAGAGGAGGAGGAGGAGGAGGAGGAGGAGGAGGAGGAGGAATAGGAGGAGGAGAAGGACCGAGGATGAGGACCCAGGAGGAGCACCGAGGAAGAACACCGAGAAGGGGGAAGAGGAGTACCGAGTCCGAAGAGTAGGAGGAGGATGAGGAGGAGGAGGAGGAGGAGGAGGATCGAAGAGGATCGAGGAGGAGCGAGGTGGAGGATGAAGAGGAGGACAAGTGCAAACCCAAGTTCCCAAGTTCCCTATTCAGAGGTTTCTGCAGGACTCATTGCGGGAAGTGCCACATTGGAAAACATCCATTTGATAATCCCCAATCGAATGAACAAGCGCAGTTTCTTGAAACTTCAGCGAAAGTAACTGATGCGTCCTGCAATCCCAGTCCCTGCCAGAACACCATTCCTGGGACTTCAGCACTGCGAACTCACGTGGCTGTTGCGTCCTGAGAATCCTAATCGTGCCAGGGCACCATTCTTGGGATTGTCACCATACGAACCCTTGAGACTGTTGCAACCCTTACAACAAGTGTGCGCGGCGCCAACGCGCGAGCCACATTTTGAGATCTGCCCACCCTCCTTCAACATCATTGCTGCAACGTGTTAGGACGCACGTGCGTGGCGCTGAGGCGAGAGCCACATTTTGAAAGCTATCCTCCCACCAGCCGTGAAGTAGCTGCAACATGTTAGAACGACTGTGCACAGCGCTAAGACGAAGACCACATTTTGCAAACCATCCGCCCACCATCCGTGAAATGATTGCAAGCCTTAAGAGCGAATGTGCGCGGCGCTAGGTCGAGTGCCGCGTTTTGAAAACCGTCGCCCTCCATGCGTGAAGCTGCTGCAAACCTTTAAAACAAATATTCGCGGCGCGGCGGCGAGAGCCTCATTTTGACTCTGTAGCGCCCCAGCTTGTGCCCAGGAGGAGGTGGTTGCGGAGGAGGCGGAGGTTCGGAGGTTCGCTCGGCACTGACTTCAGAGTTAGGCGTCAAGGGGAGGAGAAGGAGGAGGAGGTGGAGGAAGAGGAGGAGGACGACGACGAGAAGAAGGAGGATCGAGGATCGATGTGTCCAGAAGCTTGCGGGCCTCGCTAAGCATCCTGGAAGCTTCTGGCCGCTGCGGCTATATATGTATATATATATATATATACGCCTCGGAAGTATGGCCAGAGCGCACCCCTGGAGAGATCCGGGGGTCGTTTTTCATCCCCGAGCCCCGACCTAGAACTTCTCGATCAAGTCAAGACGGACGGAGCTTCCTCCCGCCCACTGACCACGTTGACACCATGCGCGCACTCAGGCCTCATTCTAGGATCGGTCCTGTTCTCCCGTCGTTCAGAATGGTGTCCTCGCCCCAGCGCGGGCCACATTTCTGGAGAGAGGTTGAAGTATCGAGCTGAAGAGTTCAGTGAATATTGAATGGCGTCATATAGGGTGGAGGACATATGGTGTACCTCCGCCGATTGCGGTAGGCCTATGGTGCCCACCTTTTGTGTCTGAAAGGCTTATGGTGCCGCCCGGTGCCCACCACGTCCCGTCCACAGTGACTTCGTACCCCGCCTATGGTGGGGAGATTTGTGGACGGGCCGCCGCCCTATGGCGTCGCACGGACTACGCCAGGGGCGGTGGGGATTTTGGAAAAGGCGCCCCTTCCCTCTCCATCCCTCCCACGTGGCTGAAAGTCCCACCCCCAGAGTCATAGTCCCAGTCGTGATGGTATGCTCCGTGTCGCCGTGTTGCTGCCGCCCCGGTCGTGATGGTAACACCCTTATTGCCGCGCGCATTCGTACTGCATATCGCTGGGCTGCTAGCCCCAGTCGTGCTGGTAACAGTGGTAGCGGTGGTAATGCCAGTTCCATCTCGTGGTGCTGTTTGCACACGCACTGCTCAACGAAGTAATGCTGGCCTAAGACGTGCTGGTCCCAGTGGTCACGGCTCTCCTGGTTGCGCGAATCTCCTTCGATCCACCCCCGCCCCACATGATCGTTTGTGGAAGCCCAATGGTGGCCTCCAGCGCGGTCGGGTGACATCGCCCCGGGGTGGCTGATGCTCCCGGCCCGCTGCCGAGCCCTATCGTGGCTCTGGCCCCGACTCCTCCCGCCCCTCCCAAGGGGGGCCTGCGCAGAAGGAGCTGGGGGGTCCACAGGCGGGGAGTCACGCCGCAGCCGCCGCCACCTCGCGGCGTCACGCCCCCGTCGAACACTTCGTTCACTTCAGAAGGCCTCACGAATCCCTCGGACGCACCGCCCTCTCGTGGCTCAGTGCCCCCACCCCCTTAGCGGCACTGGGCACCCCAGAGCCCAAACGGGCGTATTGCATCCCAGGTGCTCGTGGTAGTACTGCTCACCGACGCGCTGCCGGTCCCAGCCTTAAGTCGGGCTTGTCCCTCTACAGGAGGAATCCTCAGAAATTGTCAAAAAATAATATGGAGACTACTCTTGGAGTATTTTTGGCTACATTTTTGAATATTTTTGGGGTATATGTTATTTTTCGTAAAAAAAAACCCTGGTGGGGGGACGCGCCCGACTTAATCCCAGTCTCGTCGCTGTCGCCCACTTCCTTTCCCCGCTCCCGCCTCCCCCATGGCCCTCCTGCTTCTCCCGCTCCTCCCGGTCTTGCTGCTGCTGCAGTTCATCCTCTGCTTTCTGTTGCCGTCCCACCGCAGTGCCTTCCAGACTGGATTCTGTCCTGAGCCGAGCCACACACAGATCCGAGAAATGGATCCGTCACATCAACGCTTGGAATTCATCACAGTTTGCGTGAACTCCCTCCTTGTCGGGGTGTGGGCCTTTTTTGAGTTGTCTGAAATTCCGAATTCCGGTGACGGTGGCCGGCCCGCAGGGTTTTCCTAGGCCGAGCACTTGTGCACCACTCGAATAAGATTTGCAGGACAAGCACAGGAAAAGGTGAGAGGCATCGGAGCACTGCAGGATGATCTCCCTGTGGCCGAGTCTCTCCAGTACACCTCGATCAAGTGTGGACTTCCCAGGGCACACGCTGTCGGGCGGTCACTTACCCTCCGAAACCAAAGAACCCTTAAGACAGACCTCGCACCGCCAGTACCCACTCGAGTGCGCGCCGCCAAAAAGTGCCTCCCGGGCTCCTCCGGGTGCCCTCAGCATCGCCCGGGCTCCTCCGTCCCCGCGTCGGTCCCCCCCAGGGAGGTCTCGAGAACCTCAGGACGCCCACATCGGCGCGTTCCCCCCTGCCGGCTCCTCCAGGTTCCTGGAGGGCCGCTTCCAAGTCTCCCTAGCTTCTCTGGGCTTCTCCTTCCCTGCTCCAGGTTCCTCCAGGTTCCTGCCACGATTCGTCAGTGCCTTCCAGGTTCAAACCAGAGTCCGCCAGACCACGCCAGGATTCCATAGTCCAAGCTATTTTGGCACAGGCTACTGGCTCGAGCCCGCGCAGAGCTGCCCACCCCAACGCCACCGCGGCGCCCTGCCCTCCTCCGTCTGTTCCTCCTCCTCCTCCTCCTCCTCCTCCTCCTCCTCCTCGTCGTCTCCCCTCAGGGCGATGTTGGTGAGGGGGGCGCCGGTGCAGCCCAGCGGCCCTGCCGCGGCGCTGGGACCAGCTGCGCCGTCCGCGAAGGCCGTGGCCAAGCAGCAGCAGATGCAGGTGGAGCGTCTGTTCGAGCTCGTCAAGATGATCTGCGACTGGGTGGACAGGAGCTTCGCGCCGCAGCAGGAGGAGCGCATGAAGGAGAAGGGCCGCCTGTATGCGCGGTTCAAGGTCGACCTTGGCAAGGACATGCTCGCGCAGCTGCAGGCCTACGTCGGCGCGTCTTTCAAGCTGAAGCTGCTCAAGTTCCGGGCCGTGCAGCGCGAGGTTCCGGGAAGGCCGCCGCAGGAGTGCGTGGAGGTGATCCTGAGCCCAGAGGCCCGCGACCTGTACGCGGAGAAGTGCCCCGACGCGGCCGCCCGGTATCGCATGCAGGTGGACACGTGCCCCGCAGGTGCCGAGGGCGATCTGGAGGACGCCAACGGCGAGGAGGGCGGGCGGACGCCGCTGGCGATCGAAGCCGCCGCCGACGGAGTCTCCGCAACGCCGTCCGCTGGCAGCAAGCGGGCGCTCGGCGCGGACACGCCGGAGGGCGCCGCGGCGAAAGCGCAGAGGCGCGCGAGGGGCGCGGGCTCGGAGGTGGCGGTGCGGGCGGCGGACGAGGCCAAGCCGCCCGCGCCAGAGCAGGCAGAGCCGCCAGTGGCAGGCGCCGGGAGCGCGTGGGAGAAGGTCAGCCCGCTGCCCGTGGCTCCCGGCGCAGCGGGCCTGCTCGAGGCCCGAGATGCCCTCGAGAAGGCGCTGGCGCAGGTCTCCGGCGGTGGCATGGCCGCGATCCGGGCGGAGAAGGACCTTGCGGCCTGGCTGAAGGGCCTGCAGGGGCGCGCGGTTGGCGGCAGCGAGCTTAAGGAGACGAGGATCGGGCTCGTGGTGAACGAGTGCCGGAAGCACGCCGAGCCCTACATTGCCGGGCTCGCTGCGGCGCTCCTCGGCGCGTGGAAGAAGGCCTGGCGCGAGGGGGAGCGGGGCGTCCGCCAGCGCCCCGAGGCCGATCGGGGCTAGTTACATCCTGGAGGCTGCTGCCACTCTGCCAGCCCTCCGAGGAGGGGGGGATTCGGGGAGAGCGGGGCGTCCGCCAGCGCCCGGAGGCCGATCGGGGCTAGGTTAATCCTGGAGGCTGCTGCCCTGCCGCCAGCCCTCCGAGGAGGGGGGGGATATTCGTGGCGGTGGCCTCGAGTCCTCGTGCGCCCCCCCTGGGAGGGCAAAGTGGAGGAGGGAGGAGGGAGGAGGGAGGAGGGAGGAGGGAGGAGCGAGGAGGAGCGAGGAGGAGCGAGGAGGAGGAGAGGGAGGAGGAGGAGGAGAGGGAGGAGGAGGAGGAGGAGGAGGAGGAGGAGGAGGAGGAGGAGGAGGAGGAGGCGGAGGAGGAGGAGGAGGAGGAGGAGGAGGAGGAGGAGGAGGAGAAAAAGAAGAAGGGAGCAGGAGGAGGAGGAGGAGGAGGAGGCGGTGATAGAAGATGGTGCAGAAGATGAGGAGTAGTAGCAGGATGAGTAGGGGGAGCGAAGAAGGCCAGGGCTAGGGCGGGCGTGCGCCTGGAATTGTCAACCGTGCTCTTCCGTGCTGGTTTTGCCAACGATACTCAGAACGGGTACACGGAGATCCCAGTCAGGGCAGGCGCTTCCTTGCTCGCGTCGGTACTCGGCTGAGCAATGGCCTCTCTCGCGTGTGCCCGAGCACGCGAGGGCCGTCTAGGCGGCCGTCCGGGACCGTCTTGGGCATTCTTGCGGTTCTTGGGGTCCCAGGACTTGCCCAGGTCACCCGCGGGGGCGCGAAGCTCATCGCGCTTCGCGCGTCGCGGTCTGAACCAGAGCACTTGCCCTCCTCCAGGGGGCGGCGCGAGGGCGCGAAGATATCTAGTCGAGCGCAGCGCATCGCGGGGTGCGATGCGCGAAGTTAGTCGGACCAGAGACCTCTTGGGTCTTTCTTTGAGCCCCTCTTGGGATTGTGTCACTGCTTTTTCGGGGTCGCTTGGAGCCCCAGGGGGGGGGGCTGTTCGGGAGCATCTCGTGGGAGCCTGTCGGAGCATTCTCGGGGCTCTATTTTGGCCCTGACTCTTGAGGCATCTGACGCCACCTTGGGGCAAGCTTGCGGCTTAACCGTGGGAAGCAATTAACGATCCCCCCTTCGGCGAATATATATATATATATATATATATATATACAGATATGTATAGATATATGAAACCTGAATATATCGCTTCTCGCCCCTGGAAATGAGATTCCGCCCTTTGGCCCCTCAGTGCGGGACCCCACCAAGGCTTTAATATGATTTCAACAAGACCCCAATCGGATGCCAATGATAGTTCAAGCGGCTTGCAATCTGAACCTCGTAATGTATCCGAATCTGATCCCCATCGGATCATGATAGGTTCGATGGGCTGTCTCAAGGATCTGGACTGTCGATCGAGTCTTGACCCTCGACCCTCGATCGAATCTCGATCCTCGGTCCTCGATCGAACCTCGATCCTCGATCCTTCCCTCAGCCATCGCCTTGCCTGAGCAGGCTTTCGACTCAGCATGCGTGGAGGAGCAGGATTACGCAAACTAACTCACGACAACCGAATCGACAAACTAACGTGTTCAGACAACTAGTTCTCTACTGCCCTAATGGGACGGGGGCAGGGGGAACAGTTCGGAATCTAGGCGCTACAAAATCGCTGGCGGTGTGGGGAGGGGGGCGGTAGCCCCCGTCGTGGTACACGCCTCAGGGCAGCAGAAATATTGCATGTCTTAGGAAGAGTCGCATACCTATTACATATATGCACATATATATAAGTATGTATATTAGTGTTGCATTATCTGGTCTACACATCAGTTATCCCCTACCAATGTTCTCAGCCTATCGTGTTTCTATTGCCCAAACGAGGTGGGGAAGGGCAAGTTTCGAAGTACGGGTGCTGAGTAACTCTGGTGGTGCGGGTGTGTATATGCGTGTGGGGGATATTCCTTGGCGTGGTCTACGCCTCAGGGGAACACCAAAACACATGCATTTCCCATCAGGGCTCGCACAATCCGCATGAGGGAGTTGGGCAGGGAAGCGCCTTGGGAAAGCTTGAGGCGGATTGCTGAGCATCGCTGTTCGTTGCTTTGCAAGTCTCGGCATTGCCTGGCCTTGCTTTGCATTGCATTGCGTTGGAAGCATTGGCACTGCAGTACATTATTTCCATTGCCCTGCGTTGCTTTGCACTGCTGCGCATTGCTGTGCATGTATAGCAGTGCTCATTGCCTGGCGTTGCTTTGCGATGTGCGATGTCATTATTGACGGCGTTCTATCGTATGTTTAAGGCTTTACCGGGGCTGTTTCAGGGATTTGGCCTGTCGGCGGGGGTGCTCTTCCTTGAGAAGAGGCCACTTTGATTATTTTCTGTGTCGTGGTGATAACGATATCGTTTGGCGCCCCCCCCTCGGGAATCCATGCATTATGTTGGGCGCAACGGGCAAAGGAGGTGGATCGTTAGTTTGGTGCTACGGTTAGCTTGGGGCAAACTTGAAAGCACCAGCATCGTTGAAGTATCTTGGCGAAGGGCCCAACCATAAGCAGTTGCGAGTGTCGCCGTTGTGGACATCGCCTTCGGTAGATTTCTGTATGGTGCCACGAAGCGTGTAAAGGGTGTGCAGAAATGGTGCAGGGACGTATGCGGGCACCAATACTGCGGCCTTCGGCTGGGGCCCTCGGTGGAGCCCCCTATGGGGGCACGGGACGCTGCACTGCGTGGGGGAACAGCATGCGGGCACCGCCATTGGGCTTTCGGTTTAGCTCCAGATGGGGCCACGCAACGCTGCACTGGGTGGTGGAAACGCATGCGGGCACAGCCACTGTGGCCGTCGGTGGCGCTCCCTATATGGGGCCGCGAAGCGCTGCTCTGAGTGGGGGAACGCATGCGGACACCGCCACTGGGGCTTTCGGTGGAGCTCCCTATGGGGCCACGAAGTACTGCGTGGGGGGAACGCATGCGGACACAGCCACTGGTGTTGTCGGTGGAGCTCCTCTTGGGGTCACGAAGCGTTGCGCTGGGTGTGGGAGTCGCTTACGGACAGCGCCACTTGGGCCTTCGGTGGAGCTCCCTATGGGGCCATGAAGCGCCATACTGGATGGAGGTAGCGCATGCGGGCTTTCGGGGGAGCTCCCTGTGGGGCAGCGACACGCTGTTCTGAGTTGGGGGTTGCGCATGCGGACACCGCCACTGTTGCTTTCGGTTGAGCTCTCTGTGGGCCACGACACGCTGTAGCGGGTGGGGGAAACGCATGCGGACAGCGCCGCTGCGGCATTCGGTGGAGCTCGCTATGGGGCCACGAATCGCTGTACTGGGTGGGGGAAATGCCTGCGGACATCGCAATTGAGGCAGTCGGTGAAGCTCACTGTCTGGCCACGGGGCGCGCTGTACTGGGTGGAAGTGGCGCATGTGGGCTGTGCCATTGTGGCCATCGGTGGGGCTCCCTACTATGGGACCACGAAGCGTTGTACTGTGTGGGGGTGACGCATGCGGGCGGTGCCACTGGGAGTTTCGGGAGAGCTCCCTAGGGAGGGGGGGCACGAAGCGTGTACTACGTTGGGGAAAAGCATGTGGACACCACCACTGAGGCCGTCGGTGGAGCGCTCCATGGGGCCACGAAACGATGTTGTGAGTGGGGGGGGGGGGTGACGCATGCGGGCGGTGCCACCAGGGCCTTCGGTGGGGCTCCCTATGGGGCCACGAAGCGCTGCACTGTGTGGGGGTGACGCATGCGGGCGGTGCCATTGTGGCTATCGGTGGGGCTTTCTATGGGGCCACGAAGCGCTACAATGAGTGGGGGGGGCGCATGTGGGCGGTGCCACTGAGGCCTTCGGTGGAGCTCCCTCTGAGGCCACGAAGCGCTGCGCTGGGAGGGGGTGGCGCATGCGGGCGGTGTCACTAGGGCTTTCGGTGGAGCTCCCTATGGGGCCACGATGCGCTGTACGGGGGGGGGGGGGGCATGCGGGCGGTGCTACTGGGGCCTTCGGTGGAGATCCTTACGGGCCGCGAAACGTTGTATTAGGTGGGGGTGACGCATGCGGGCGGTGTCACTGGGGTCTTCGGTGGAGCTCCCTATGCGGCCACGAAGCGTGGAAGGGATGACACGCGGAGAGCAGAAGAAGGGGCGCTGATGATGATGACGCTGCTCACGACGTCAATGACGAACAAGACAATGATGATAATGTGTATGCTGGTGTTGATGCTGTTGATGATGCTGATGCTGATGGTGATGGTGATGGTGATGGTGATGCTGATGATGATGACGATGCTGCTGATGATGATGGTACTGATGATGATAATGATGATGGCCATGATGATGATGGGGATGATGATGCTGATGATGATGATGATGATGGTGATGATGATGATGATGATGATGATGATGATGATGACGATGATGATGATGATGGAGATGATGCTTATGACGATGATGATAAGGATGACGATGCTGCTGCTGCTGCTGCTTCTGCTGCTGCTGATGATGATGCTGATGCTGATGGTGATTCTGATGCTGATGCTGATCATGATGGAGGAGGGAGGAGGAGGAGGAGGAGGAGGAGGAGGAGGAGGAGGAGGAGGAGGAGGAGGGAAGGAAGGAAGGAAGGAAGGAAGGACGCAGTGACGCGAGGCGCTGTCTCTTCAAAACAAGGACCCACCACCACAGGACTGTTGGGGAACACAGATTCCGAAAGTTTGGTTTATTGGGGCTTCCCTGGAAAGCTGCAGTTCCAACATGGTTTCATCATGGGGCCAACTGGGGCGAGGCTATTGCGATCTGTTCTGGGCTATCTTGGGCGGCCTTGGAGTTGGGACTATCTGGTGGCGTGCGGCCAATCTCGCCACGCTCCTCGGGGGCTTTGCCAGGGCTTCTAGTAGGTTCTAGGATTTTTCCCAACCATCCTGTGGTGTTGGGTCCTCGTTTTGAAGAGACGGTGGTCCGCGTCTCCTCCTCCTTCTCTCCTCTCCACCCACCCATTCGGCACACCCCTCACACGTTTCGTGGCCCCATAGGGAGCTCCACCGAAGGCCCCAGTGGCTGCCGTCCGCATGCGTCCCGCGCCCATTTCGGCACACCCCTCACACGTTTCGTGGCCCCATAGGGAGCTCCACCGAAGGCCCCATGGCTGCCGTCCGCATGCGTCCCGCACACCCATTTCGGCACACCCCTCACACGTTTCGTGGCCCCACAGGGAGCTCCACCGAAGGCCCCAGTGCTGCCGTCCGCATGCGTCCCGCACACCCATTTCGGCACACCCCTCACACGTTTCGTGGCCCCACAGGGAGCTCCACCGAAGGCCCCAGTGCTGCCGTCCGCATGCGTCCCGCACACCCATTTCGGCACACCCCTCACACGTTTCGTGGCCCCATAGGGAGCTCCACCGAAGGCCCCATGGCTGCCGTCCGCATGCGTCCCGCACACCCATTTCGGCACACCCCTCACACGTTTCGTGGCCCCACAGGGAGCTCCACCGAAGGCCCCAGTGCTGCCGTCCGCATGCGTCCCGCACACCCATTTCGGCACACCCCTCACACGTTTCGTGGCCCCATAGGGAGCTCCACCGAAGGCCCCAGTGGCGTCCGCACACACCCTCGGCACACCCCTCACACGTTTTCGTGGCCCCCATAGGGACGTTTCGTCCACCGAAGGCCCCATGGCTGCCGTCCGCATGCGTCCCGCACACCCATTTCGGCACACCCCTCACACGTTTCGTGGCCCCACAGGGAGCTCCACCGAAGGCCCCAGTGCTGCCGTCCGCATGCGTCCCGCACACCCATTTCGGCACACCCCTCACACGTTTCGTGGCCCCATAGGGAGCTCCACCGAAGGCCCCATGGCTGCCGTCCGCATGCGTCCCGCACACCCATTTCGGCACACCCCTCACACGTTTCGTGGCCCCACAGGGAGCTCCACCGAAGGCCCCAGTGCTGCCGTCCGCATGCGTCCCGCACACCCATTTCGGCACACCCCTCACACGTTTCGTGGCCCCACAGGGAGCTCCACCGAAGGCCCCATGGCTGCCGTCCGCATGCGTCCCGCACACCCATTTCGGCACACCCCTCACACGTTTCGTGGCCCCACAGGGAGCTCCACCGAAGGCCCCAGTGCTGCCGTCCGCATGCGTCCCGCACACCCATTTCGGCACACCCCTCACACGTTTCGTGGCCCCATAGGGAGCTCCACCGAAGGCCCCATGGCTGCCGTCCGCATGCGTCCCGCACACCCATTTCGGCACACCCCTCACACGTTTCGTGGCCCCATAGGGAGCTCCACCGAAGGCCCCAGTGCTGCCGTCCGCATGCGTCCCGCACACCCATTTCGGCACACCCCTCACACGTTTCGTGGCCCCATAGGGAGCTCCACCGAAGGCCCCATGGCTGCCGTCCGCATGCGTCCCGCACACCCATTTCGGCACACCCCTCACACGTTTCGTGGCCCCACAGGGAGCTCCACCGAAGGCCCCAGTGCTGCCGTCCGCATGCGTCCCGCACACCAGGTGTGTGGCGTGCCGACATGGGCGTCGCGGCGCGCGGGCGCTGCCGTCGGGGTTCCCAGGGAAGCCCCCTGCAGAGGCGACGCTCAGAGTCACGAGTACCGAGAGTCACGCAGACCCAAACTGTTCACAGTCGTATACATACATTTACACTGGGCGTATCCATGCACGCATTCATGCGAATAGAATCAATCGCGCGCAGATTCATTCATAATCAGACTCGCTCGCGATCCGACTCGCACGCGCTCAAGCTTTCATATTCGGACCTATCGTCTTCGTTCGTGTTGTGTACACTGCCACGCATTTCGGCACACCCCTCATACGGCTCGTGGCCCCATAGGGAGCGCCACCGAAGAAGATATTCACAATTGCGGTACTCTCAACTGCATATGGTTGGGTCCTTCTCCATGCTAATTGTTTAGCATCCATGTTGGTTTAGGGGGGGCTCTTGGAGGATCTCAGGGGGACCTTCTGGAAAGTTCTGGGGAGTTTGGGGTCCGTCTTGGTGGGGAAGAGGTCCTGGCATTTCCTGGCTGCATGGCTTGGGGCACCCCCTGGCCAGAGTACATGAAGCATGTTGGGCCCCAGGGAACTCAGCCGCCGCGCCCCCCAGGCACACGGGAGCGTCAAAGAGTCCCGACGAAAGTCGGGGGGGCCCGGGCCTGGCCTCTCGGAGCCCTGTACTCCCCGTGCCAGCTGCCGCTCGCAGCCGCACGAGTCTCCGGGCACTCCGCCGCGTGCTCAGGGCACGGTGGCGGATCCTCAAGCAGTGGCGAAGCGTCCCGGCCTGCCCACAGGCCCACCAAAGGACGTTCTAAGAACTTTCGGTGGTGTGCACATGATGTTCTCACAATGTTTCTGGTCGGGACCGTCTTCGTTTAATGCATCGGCTTCATGTTCTAAGAACAGTGCCTTCGTTCTTAGAGCATGCTTTAGTTCTACGAGCATGTCGCTGTCGGCCTGTAGGAATGCTGGGGCGGTCGGTCCCTGCCCAGCTCAAGGCACGGTGGCGGATCTTGGGCCACAGTGGAGCCATCTTGGGGGCTCCTGCGGCTGATGGCTCGGTGGGCCCTTTGGGGGCCTTGACGGCCCATAGGCTGCACGGGCGGGCACGTCGCTCACAGCATCTTCCGCGGGGATGTTGGGCCCCTTCGGCGGAGCAAGGGGGGTGGTTGACAGCTAAGCATCTCCACGCGCTGTCACCCTGGGCAGACTTCTGACGTCGTGGCTTTTCGAGACGGGGGCCCTGGACCTCTTCCCGGGGATTGTTTTTCGTCGCAGAGAGTTTGTTGTTTCAGCAATGGTGCCCCGAAAGCGCCTTCCAAATGCCGAAAAAGATGCAACAATTATGAGTGACCGTTAGAGATCCTGGGTCGGCGGATTCGACCAGTGACTCTGCAGAGTCTTTGGCGCGGGGACTTTCGGTTCCGTCTTCTCAAGCCATTCGGCGGCGACCCCGGCCGGCACCGCCGATGCCCGATGTGCCGGCAGTGAGGGGCATGCTTCCAACGCACTGTGAGGCGGGAGACGCGTGACGGCACGGCCGGACGCGTGCTGAGTAGGGGCGGGGCGCAGGCGCGTGCTAGTTAGGGGTCAGGCGCAGACGCGTGCTAGGTAGGGGCTGGACGCGTGCCAGCGCGACTGGACGCGCCCGAAGCGAGTGCAGCCCGACGCGTGCCTGCGAAACAGGGTCCTGATCCCGCCCAGACGACGGGAATCTTGGGGGCGTTAGCGCCCCAGGAAAACCATGACTCTGCAAACCAGGACTTTTGCCACATCCGTCTGGAGAAGGCGAAGGATGGATAGTGTATGAGAGTGCTTCGACACGCGGCCGCAGTTTCCTGGGGTGCGCCAAGCCCCGAGGGCGCCCAAGACGCCCCCTTGCAGCCTGGCCCCTTCGGCTCACCCTCCAGGACGGGGCCCTCTCCAGCCAGCTGCTCACATCTTGTGGGGATGGTGGCAGGGCCGTGACGAAAAAGAGGGTCGTCCTTGGAGGGGGGCGGTTGTTGGCCGCGCCCGGGGAATAGCGAAGTGGTGAACCTCTATGGTAGAGATCCCGGAGAAACCGAGTGACTCGCGTCGTACCGAAAGAGCGCTCTCGGAGACTGTTTGGGATTCAAGACGGCACAGGAGAGCGCTCAGAGGTCACCAAGACGGCCCATGAATGGCATCAAGGGCCCATAAGGGCCCATGACGCACCAAGAGCCCCCCGATGTGAACAATCGTTTGTGTTCTCCGTGGTTTGCTTAGCAGGCTTTTCGGCTCGTCTAAGTGGCCTCCGTAGTGCTTCCGAGGACCCCAGGACGGTTCAAGAGAGGCCCACGATGGCCGCAAGAGAGCTTGTACCCATTCGGGCTCGAGAACCGCGCCAGTGGCCCCCGCGGGGGCTAGCTAGTCCATGGCGGGCCTGGAGACTGGCCTCTTACTCGATGACGGCACTGCGACGGGTGGTTCCTGCCAGGCCCGCCCAGCCTTCAGTGCGCGTCTCGCGATTAGCGTCTTCTTCTTGGGCGCCCTGAGTCTCAACCAGTGCGGGCGGCGTCCAGTGCCATCAACGCCACGGACTTCGCGGACTGGCCCGACGACTCGACTCCATCACGGCAGCCCCAGCGACGGAGCGACGGATGTGAATGAGAGCGATCAGCAGGTTCAGGCGGTGGCGCGGATCACCGAAGTACCCCGCACGGAGAACCGGGAGAGCGTCACGATCTTGCCTCAGACCCGCTTGACGGCCGCGGCAGCTGGCGTCGCCGCACTGCCCTCCCATGCGGACGTCAACGTCTCTAACGCCTCCACGCGTGCGACGCTCCTTTCGACGAGGCAGCCGATGGCCCTGAGTTTGCTGAGCTTGCCTCACTGGTACATCTTTTCGAGGAGGTTCTGGGGTTGCGGCGCCCGCTGGATCGGAGTCACACTGGTGGCGTTCTGTGGCGGCCCCCTGGTAATTCCTCTGTTTTTTTGTGGCTTGGCACTCGTCGGTTTCACTTCCCGCGGCGTGATGCATGGCTCTTGTGCCGCCTGCTGTCAGGCCCAGGCGGGTACTGTAGCAGCAGGGTCATGCTTTGCATGTGCCCAGTCTGTGGCGGCGAGAGGTATGATAGCTTCATGCAGTCCACCAGTGTTGCTTTCGACAGCGACTGTTAGTGCCATGGTTGCTCTAGTCGTCATGTATTTCTCTCACTGCCAATACTTTCCAGATGTCTGTTGCTCTGCTGATTGGTAGAGACGAGCTCTCTTCCTCCTTTCTGTCCTTTTACTCCTCGGTCTTCTTGTGCTTCACATTCGCAAATCACAGTTCATATTCGGCTTCTGGCGGAAGTGGGGCACGCAGCTATGGTCTCCTGTGGTTTCCCGACGATGGATCGGCTGGTAAGACAAGAGTGAGGGAGAGAGAGAGAGAGAGAGAGCCCAGAGAGAGGGCCCCAAGACAGACCAAGAGGGCCGTTGAAGCGGCCCAAGAAGCGCAAAGCGGAGACCCCTATGACCTGAGAAGATCAGGCCCCTCGGGTTGCCAAAGGGTCGCATGCGGCCGGGTCTCCTCCAGGGTGCCCCCAGAGGCTATCGAATCAGCCCGCGAAGGCCCCAAGCCAGCCTTCAAGCAGCTCAAGAGGGCCGCAAGTTCCCCAAGATGTCCAAACGGCCCAAAGAGCTCTCGAAGAGCGCCCCTGAGACCACAAGACAGCCCCGAAGAAGCCTCAACACTGACCAGGAGTCCCAAGAGATCTCCGAGTTCCCCGGGACCCAGCCATCAGCCACAGCCGGCAGCAGCCAGCAGCAGCCAGCAGCAGCAGCAGCAGCAGCAGCAGCAGCAGCAGCAGCAGCAGCAGCAGGCAGCAGCAGCGGCAACAGCAAGACGCCCCAAGCAGCAAACACCAGTAAAAGGCAGCAGGCAGCAACACGCAGCAACTGGCGCAGCCCAGGCTGTCTTCTGGGAGCGCCCGGAAGTGCCCGGGAGCGCCTGCGAGCGTTTGGGAGCTCCGCTTGGGGGCGTGCGGAGAGCGCTTGGGACCCTTGCGTGGGCGAGCGCACGCATCCCACCCCCACATCAGGATTGTTTTGGGTGGGATGTTCAGATCGCACTGGCGCTGCCTGGGCCCCAGCCCCCACCCGTGCCCCCCCCCCAACAGCCAGCATTAGCAGGCATGGGCAGCAGCAGCAGCAGCAGCAGCAGCAGCAGCAGCAGCAGCAGCAGCAAGCAGCAGCCAGCAGCCCAGGAACCCTACAGTTTTGCAGCAGCGAGTCCTGCCGCCACGACCACAGAGGGCGCCAGGAGGCCGCCAAGACGGCGTCAGCGGGCCGCCTTCTTGGCTCAAGAGGCGCCCGGTGGTGCGGCCCCAGGAGGTGCACCAGAGGCCCCAAGAGAGGCCGCGGCCCAAGAGGGTTCAGATATGCCCCCCACAGGCCCACATTCATTCGTTAGTATATCCGTATGATTCCTTGAAGGATCCGAAGGGTACACTAGCGAGTCAGTGTGGGCCGCTTCCAATGTGTTCGTTGTACTCTTTCCAGGAGCGATGAGTGATTCCTCTCGCTTCGCGGGGTGCACGTCCGGAGTACGTACAGTCAAGTCGTTTTGGGGTTTCTCGGGCGTTTCGTGGGGGCGTCTTGTGCCATCTTGGGGGGCTCTTGCGCTGAACGGTCGTCGCGGGGCCTCTTGGGGGCATCCTGGGAGCCTCTTGAGAGCTTCTTTGGGCATCTTGGGGAATTTTTTGGGCCCTCTCCCCCCTCCCTCCTTTTTCATATTCCCTCCCCATGTTCCCTTCCAGCGCCGGCTCTAATCATGGGCGCCGCCGTGACCAACTTCCACCTGGCTGGCGCTGCGCCGCAGGTCGCCCAGGGGGGGGAAATGACAGTGCACTCCAGTCGCTTTGTGGGGCTTCTATGGGGCCTTTTGGAGGCTTCTTGGAGACTTCTTGGAGGCCTCTTGGGGGCTTCTTGGGGCCCCTGGGGGCCTCTTAGGGGCCTCTTGGTGCCTCTTGGGGGCGTCCTGGGCCGTCGTGGGGCGTTTTTCTGCCGTTTCGTTCCTTCGGAGGCCGTCTCGGGGGCCTCTCGCGGCCGCCTTGGGGCCCTCTTGAGTCCTCTTGGGGCGTTTTAAAGGCCTCTTGGACCGTCTTGGGGGCCTCTTTGGGCCGTCTTGGGGCTCTCTGAGGCCGTCTTGGGGCCCTCTTGGGGACTTTTTGGGTTGTTCTGGGGCGATTTTGGAAGCTGTTTGGGCCGTAAAGGCGAGAACGCTGAAATATCGCCAAAACCATAGGAAGATCAATGAGTTCGGCCTCTGGAGGCGCAGTTGTGGGCGCTTTGGGGCCCTCTTGTGCATTGGGGCTTTTTGGGCCCTCTTGGGCCCATCTTGAGTCGTCTTGGTGCCCTCGTGGCCCTCCAAGAGGCCTAAGAGGCCGAAGTCATAGATTTTCTATAGGTTTTGGTAGGTTCTTGAGCCCGGGAGGGGGTCGCCACTTTGGGTCGACGGATGTGGCGTAGCCCCTGGGGGGGTAGGGGGGAAACATACTAATGTGACACAATACATTTTGTTGCAGTTATGCAATCTTTGGATACATTGGATACGTTGCATTAAGGCGTTCGCTGGAAAACGCTGCCGCTCAGCACGTCACCTCCGGACGTGGATTCCTTTCGCTTCGCGGGGTGCACGTCCGGAGCAAGTACAGTCCAGTCGTTATTGTGCCTCGTGGCAGCCTTGGGGGCCTCTTGGGAGCCTCTTGGGGTCCTCTTGGGGCCTCTTTGGGGCTTCTTTGGGGCCTCTTGGGGCCTCCTGGGGAGGTTTTGGGCCGTCGTGAGGCGCTCTTGCGCCGTCTGGCCCCTGCGGAGGCCATCTTGGAGGCCCGTCGCGGCCGCCTTGGGGCTCTGTTGGGGTCCTCGTTGGCCGTCTTGGGGGCTTTTTGGACCGTCTTGGGGGCCTCTTTTGGCCGTCTCGGGGGTCGTATTGGGGCCTTTCTGGACGCTGCTTGGGCCGTCATGGCCCTCTGAGAGCCGAAATCCTTCAAAACCTATAAGGAAATCAATATTTTTGGCCTCTGGAGGCACTCTTGTGGGCGTTCTTGGGGCCCTCTTGGGCCGTCATGGGGGCTTCTTGGGCCATCTTGGGGCCATCTTGGGCCGTCTTGGGGCCGTCTTGGCCTGTCTTGGGGCCATCTTGAGCCGTCTTGACGTCGGCGTAGACCTCCAGGATGCCCAAGGTGCCCAGATCACCGGTTTCCCGTAGGTTGTTCTAGGTGTTGAAGCCCAGGAGGGGTCCACCACCTTTGGGTCGGTGGATGTGGCGTGGCTTGGGGCGGGGGGCTTAGGGGGGGAGACATAATAATGTAATGCAATGCAATACCAAGCGATTATGCAATCATTGGATACACATAGGATACGTTGCATTAGGGCTTCCGCTCCGCTGCGCGACCTGCCTCTGGCAACACGTCACTTCCGGACGTGGATTTTGTTTGTGGAAGCGCTCTTGGAGGTCCTCTTGGCGCCCTCTTGGGGCGTCTGCTTTTTGGGGGGGGCCCTCTTGGGGCCATCCTGTACCGTCTTGGTCACGTCGTCGCGGGGCCTCTTGGAAGCCTCTTGGGGGCCTCCTGGAGGCCTCTTGGGAGTTTCTTTGAGCCTCTTGGGGGCGTCTTTGTGGCCTCTCCCCCCCCCCTCCCTCCTTTTCATACTCCCTCCCCATATCCCCTTCCAGCGCCAGCTCCAATCATGGGCGCCGCCGTAACCAACTTCCACCTGGCTGGCGCTGCGCCGCACTTCGCCCAGCGGGGAAAAGTGACAGTGCACTCCAGTCGCTGTGTGGGCTTTGGGGGGCTTCTATGGGGCCTTTTTGGAGGTTTTTTCGGAGGAATTTTTGGAGGCCTCTTGGGGGCTTTTTGGAGCCCCTTGGGGGCCTCTTGGGTGCCTTTTGGGGGCCTCTTGGGGCCTCTTGGGGGCGTCCTGGGCCGTCTTGGGGTGTTTTTCTGCCGTTTCGCCCCTTCGGAGGCCGTCTTGGGGGCCTCTCGCGGCCGCCTTGGGGCCCTCTTGGGGTCCTCGTGGGCCGTCTTGGGGGCCTCTTGGACCGTTTTGGAAGCCTCTTTGGGCCGTCTTGGGGCCCTCTTGGGCTGCCTTGGGGCCCTTCTGGGAACTTTTTGGGCTGCTCTGGGGCGATTTTGGAAGCTGTCTGGGCCGCAAGGGCGAGAACGTTGAAATATCGCCAAAACCATAGGAAAATCAATGATCCGCCTCTGGAGGCGCAGTTGTGGGCGCTCTCGGGGCCCTCTTGGGCCGTCATTGGGGCTTTTTGGGCCCTCTTGGGCCCATCTTGAGCCGTCTTGGCGCCCTCGTGGCCCCCCAAGAGGCCGGTCGTGCGCGGCGCGGAACGCCTGCGCGGGCGGGTCGCGAAGGTGGCCGTATCTCCCCCGGGTGCATGCGTGGCCCACATAGACGTTGATGCGGAGCCATTTTCCTGTTGTTGTTTTCGACTGCTTTGATGCTCGGGATTCAGATTGCCCCGCGACTGCTTCCCTTGTGCGTCCGCGCCCGGGTACTGATTGCGGTGGGCGACATGGCTTTCGCCGTCGCGTTGGGCGCCCCCGCGGCCGCCCTGCGCCACGCGGACGGCGCGCACACCTACGGGCAGAAGGTGCGCCTTCTTCTCTGATGAAGCGGTCAAGGGAGCATTGTGGGCGTTCAGATGGTTGGCTCTATTGTACGGGTCCGGGTTTCTTTGGGGGGGAGCGGCGGGAGAGGTGACAAAGCTGTTGTTCGTCGTGGTTGTCTTGAGGTGTACTTGGTGGCGGTGGACGGGCAAGCCCAGCTGGCGCGCCGGGGCCTTGGCCACTACGCCAAGGACAGCACGCCGTGGTTGGCCGCGACGATGCACAAGGTTGGGGGAAGGGGGAGGGTCGTTGGGGGGAGACGGGGAGTGGCAAATTTATAGGTGCTGGCACTGCGTTGCGGCCGCTTCTCCAGGCTTTGTTGCGGGCCATTACCCGTTGTGTCGGTTGCAGCGGAGGCCGCGTTGCCAGGGCGTGGTATTGTCTTACGTTTTTTGTTCCCCACATGCTTCGTGGGGTTCTGGTTTTCTTCCCTGCCGCGCCGCGCCCGCGTCTCCTCACACCTCCCCTCCTCTCTCTTTCTTCCTCCCCTCACTCACGCACACACACACACGCACACTTCACTCTTCCCCCCCTCGTCACAGCACTGCTCAGCTCAACTCACCTCAGCACAGCACAGCTCAGCTCAGCACAGCACAGCTCGGCTCAGTTCAGCACAGCTCAGCACAGCCCAGCACGGCTCAGCTCAGCACAGCACAGCGCAGCTCGTGGCGCTTTCTCGACACCACAGGGGGTGCGCAGGGGTTGGTCTCTCAGCTCGGCCGCTATCCACGACACTGGCGCAAAGCCTAGCAGGCGTGGCACTTACTCGACACCAAAGGGGGTGGGCAGGGGGTGGTCTCTCAGCTCGGCCGCTATCCACGACACTGGCGCAAAGCCTAGCAGGCGTGGCACTTTCTCGACACCACAGGGGGTGCGCAGGGGGTGGTCTCTCACCGCGCTATCCACGACGCTGGCGCAAAGCCTACAGGCGTGGCACTCGACACCGGTGGCAGGGGGGGGTCTCTCAGCTCGGCCGCTATCCACGACGGCGTGCCTAGCAGGCGTGGCACTTTCTCGACACCACAGGGGGTGCAGGGGGTGGTCTCTCAGCTCGG
Organism: Prorocentrum cordatum; assembly: GCA_963575745.1. Taxonomy (NCBI): domain Eukaryota; class Dinophyceae; order Prorocentrales; family Prorocentraceae; genus Prorocentrum; species Prorocentrum cordatum. The sequence goes on from CAUYUJ010001803.1 coordinate 27,403, forward strand.
CCGCTATCCACGACTGGCGCAAAGCCTAGCAGGCGTGGCACTTTCTCGACACCACAGGGGTGGCAGGGGGTGGTCTCTCAGCTCGGCCGCTATCCACGACTGGCGTCAAAGCCTAGCAGGCGTGGCACTTTCTCGACACCACAGGGGGTGCGCAGGGGGTGGTCTCTCAGCTCGGCCGCTATCCACGACACTGGCGCAAAGGCTAGCAGGCGTGGCACTTTCGCGACACCACAGGGGGTGCGCAGGGGGTGGTCTCTCAGCTCGGCCGCTATCCACGACACTGGCGCAAAGCCTAGCAGGCGTGGCACTTTCTCGACACCACACGGGGTGCGCAGGGGGTGGTCTCTCAGCTCGGCCGCTATCCACGACACTGGCGCAAAGCCTAGCAAGCGTGGCACTTTCTCGACACCACAGGGGGTGCGCAGGGGGTGGTCTCTCAGCTCGGTCGCTATCCACGACACTGGCGCAAAGCCTAGCAGGCGTGGCACTTTCTCGACACCAAAGGGGGTGGGCAGGGGGTGGTCTCTCAGCTCGGCCGCTATCCACGACACTGGCGCAAAGCCTAGCAGGCGTGGCACTTTCTCGACACCACAGGGGGTGCGCAGGGGGTGGTCTCTCAGCTCGGCCGCTATCCACGACACTGGCGCAAAGCCTCGCAGGAGTGGCACTTTCTCGACACCACAGGGGGTTCGCAGGGGGTGGTCTCTCAGCTCGACCGCTATCCACGACACTGGCGCCAAGCCTAGCAGGCGTGGCACTCTCTCGACACCGCACAGGGTGCGCAGGGGGTGGTCTCTCAGCTCGGCCGCTATCCACGACACTGGCGCAAACCTAGCAAGCGTGGCACTTTCTCGACACCACAGGGGGTGCGCAGGGGGTGGTCTCTCAGCTCGGTCGCTATCCACGACACTGTCGCAAAGCCTAGCAGGCGTGGCACTTCCTCGGCACCACGGAGTGCGCAGGGGGGTGGTCTCTCAGCTCGGCCGCTATCCACGACACTGTCGCAAAACCTAGCAGGCGCGGCACTTTCGCGACACCACAGGGGGTGCGCAGGGGCTGGTCTCTCAGCTCGGCCGCCATCCACGACGCTGGCGCAAAGCCTAGCAGGCGTGGCACTTTCTCGACACCAAAGGGGGTGGGCAGGGGGTGGTCTCTCAGCTCGACCGCTATCCACGACACTGGCGCAAAGCTTTGCAGCCGCGGCACTTTCTCGACACCGCAGGGGGTCTCTGAGCGCGGCCGCCACCCACGACACTGTCGCAAAGCTTAGCAGGCGTGGCACTCTCCCGGCACTATAGGGCCAGCGCAGGGGGTGATCTCTTGGTGCAGTGATTACCCACCGCATTGCGCGTGAGAGCTTGCGTCTTACCCTGATCCGTGAACGTCGCGGCTCAAGCAGGCGCGGCACGACTGCGCATTTACGCAAGTTTGTCTGTGCTCCAACTTGCGGGCAACAACCGCCCGGCCTACGCGCGGCAGCAATGCCGCCCAAAATTGACATTGGACAGCTGCCGCCTCCGTGCGTGAAGCTGAAGAACGCACTGACTGAAATGGGCGACGATGTAAGGGAGGACCCGAGTGAGGGACTCGAGGCACGACGAGGAGAAGTTTGCGACCGGATTCGGGATGGCCTGGTACTGGAGTACGCTGTGCCGATGGATATCTCGCCGGACCATGGTCGACTCTCGCGCCATGGGCGTGCCGCTGGTCTTCCTGCAGTCAAAGGACGAGGGCGTCTCCTGCGGCACACCACAGGAAACAGTGGAGGCCTGCAAAAGGCTGCTGAACGTGCCGAACCCTTGCGAGACGGGGCACATGCACGGAGTTCTTCCAGCGCGCGTGGGCATGGAGGTGAGATTCACCGTCAAGGTGTCCAGGCGCAAGAGCTTGGTCCAGGAGCCGAAGGCCACCATCGTGAGCTTCGTGTTCGAGAGCAGCGACCAGGTCAGGTACGACGCGTGCGCGCCAGGGGAGATCTTCCGCCCGCGCTTTCTGCCTGCCGGAATCTGGATGCAGGTGCGCAAGTTTGAGAAGCAGAGCCCGGACGTGGCCGCCGCCCTCACCAACTCTTTCGGAATCGACAAAAAGAAGGCGAACGGCCTGTTCTGCTTCCCGCTCATGGAGGCGAACTTCAAGTGGACAAGCGCCAACAAAACGCACCGGGTCAAAAGGTATGGGTACGCGCTCACGCACGGGCGCTTCCTAACATCCACCGCGTCACAGGGCCAGACGATCCGCACCGGGGTGACCATCGATTGCGCGCAGGACAAGAGCATCGGCAGACCGGAGGAAAGAGAGGAGACCTGGTGGCTGCACCTGTACGTGATGCTGAGCAGAGCCACTTGCATGGAAGACATGCTCTTGCTTCGGCCACCGCCACGGGAGGTCTTGCAGAAGGGCCCACCTCCGTCCGTGCTCAAAGCCCTCCAGAAGTTTGATGAGCGCATGGCTACGGAGACGCGGGAGATCGAGGCCCTCGCTCTGGAACGCCAATGGATCTTGCTGGCGGCGTGAGGTCGTTGGAGTGCACGGGCGCCGGAGTCTTTCCGACAAAGGCAGCGCTGCCCAGCCGCGTCGAATTCGCGCGGCCCGCGCCGCTGCTTGACGTTTTCTGATCGCCCGCCCATATGTTGTCCACGTGCCAACCGCAGCCCAGAGATTTTTCATCGAAGGTCACTCGCAGATTGCACGTAGGTGGATTATGTTTGGTTTGCAACTCCTTTGCGCGCGCGCCTCAGAGACTCTCCGTCGAAGAGACGCGGGGACACGTGGAGACTGCATTAGACAAATCTAAGAAAAGCACGCCCGCCCAGGTGAGAAGGGGAGGCAGGGGTGCGGGAGAATGCAACATGAAGGGAGGGAGAAAGGATCGCTCTAGAGGCTCCCTAGAGCGATTGCGCAAGGGGGTTGATTGGCACTGGCTTCCACAGTGGGCCCCCTGACGAGGCGCGATGTGGCAGATCGTCTTGCATTACCTCATTGCTTTTTGTCGCCCCAGGAAACGGCCCTCGGTGACCACCTCGAATCTGTCCTCGATGGAGGATAGAAGGCTGGGAAGAGGGAGGAGGGTCAAGCAATTTGGCGATGGATGACCCATAGGGAACATTCGCGACGAGGGCTCAGAACGCAGGATGGTGCACATTATATATATATATATTATATAATATATATATATATATATATATATATATATATTACATAAGCAAACACACAATATTTAAATTAAGCATGTGGGGTTCCTCGGTAGCGTAATTTTGTGGACATCGCGTTGCCTGTTTTCCGGTTGCACGCGCTTGTTCTGCGCGCGCTCGGGCGGGCGCCGGTGAGACGAGCGCCCCGGCTGCGGCAGCGCTCCTCGGCAAGGCCGCGTTGCATGGTTCAGGCGACTGGCAGCCCGGAGGTTCAGTGCGAGCGCCGGGCGGTCGCCGTCGACGTGGGCGGCTGCGTGGAGGCGCTCGGCTGAGAAAGCGTCCTGGGCGGGATTCCTTCTGCTCCTCGCGTCATTTTCGCGCTTGGGTAAGGTGGGCGGCAACGCGGTGGACTCGCAGAACCTGAGCGGCCCCTGGGCCAGCCCGGCCTTCTTCAGGCGCCTGCGTACAAACATAGGATTTATCAGTGGGCGATGAGAAGTGTTTGTTTGTGTGTGCGTGTGTGTGTGCGTGTGTATGTATGTTCATGTCAGTGCTGCGCGCGCTTACTTGTAGCTCCCGCCTAGGCTCCTGCAGGGCGGCGGTCGGCCAGAGGCGGGCTGCGTTTCGCCCGCGGTCATGGCGAGCCGCCCGCGCGGCGCGGAGGTTACGGGCACGACGGAGTAGGTGAGCCTTTTGTCGCTTCGTCGCACGATTTGGGGTCAAGGGGGACCTCGGACGATCCTCGGAAACCTCAGATCCGGAGAAACCTCCGGGGAGACCTCGGGACCTTGGATTTCTGAGGCGATCAGAGGAACTTCAGAGGCGAGTCTGAGGCGGATTCCGGAGGCGCTCACAGGATCTTGGATTTCGGAGGCGCTCAGAGGAGCTTCAGAGGCGAGTCCAGAGGCGAGTCCAGGGACAGAGACAGCGTCTCCATCTCCGATCTTACGCCCTCAGCTGCAGACGGCTCATGAGGCTCTCGATGCACTCGCAGCCTTCGCAGAGTTCGCTTAGGCATCCGCGTGGAGCGGAGCCGCTGGCGGCGAGCAGCGCCCGCGTGGCCCCGTTGGCAGCGCGACAGGGAGGGCGTCGAGGTGAGAGGGAGGTAGATTCAACGCGTGCGTTCATTGAGAGAGAGAGAGATTTGGAGTGTTTTTAGTGCAGTTGCAGCGTATGCGTCGTTCGTTTTCGTACTTGTGTTTGGTGTTGGAAAAAAGAGTGTGGTGTCCGCGTACCTGCGTGCGCGTGTGTGTGTGTGTGTGTGTGTGCGTGCGTGTGTGTGCGCGCGTGTGTGTGTGTGTGTGTGTGCGTGTGTGTGTGTGTGTGCGTGTGTGTGTGTGTGTGTGCGCGTGTGTGTGTGTGCGTGTGTGTGTGTGTATGCGTGTCTGTGTGAATGCGCGTGTGCGCGTGTTCGGCGTGCGCTGTCGGGAGGCCGCCCGCGGGGCGGTTCCCCCCACTGCCGCAGACGACGGCCGCGACGACCTTCCCCGACCCCCAGCCCCCAGAGACCCGCGGGTCGGTAGCCCAGAAATGCGCTGTGGTCGATCGCCAAGATCGTGCTTCTGGCCAAACAGCTGAACGAAGGCTGTCTTGAGCCATCTACTGACCGTCCTGGGCCCCCTACGACCACGATACCACGATAACCAAGCATACTGGGCCTGGCGGTGAGCGTCCAACCCTGACGAGACGCGACCCACGCCCCCGACCCCTCGCGGCAGCACGGTCCCCCATAAGTTCCCAGAGGCCCGTGGACCAGCCGCTCACGGCGGTGTCGAGGTCGATCGCAAAAACCGTGCCAGTGGCCCAACAGCAGCGGCTGCCAACAACTGCGCTGGCCCCAAGCAGCCGTCCACGACGTCGAGGTGGCCTGGGTCATCTCCGAGGAATCCCCTCAGGGCTGCAAGGCGACTCTTACAATATTGACGAGAGACCACCCTCGCCCCCTCCCCCTCGTGGCGCTTCGGCTTCCTAGCAGCTCCCGGAGTCTTGCGGACCGTTTGCTCACGACCTTGCAGAGGTCAATTTCAAAGATCGCACCACTGGCCCAAGCGCTGTGGCTGCCCACAACTGCGCTGCCTCAGCTGCGCCATCCTCGACTTCGAAGTGGCCCGGGTCACCTACTACGAAAACCCATTCGGGTTGGGAGGTGGGTTCCACAACCCGGTGCCATGTCACCCACTCGAGGAACAATCAGTTACAGAAGCATCCATGTCTGCCAGTGTGTACCCCAAACAGTGGTCTGTTGCGTGCTATCTCCATGTTTCTTTCCCCTGTACTCTAGTTCTAGATACATGAGTGTGTAAATGTGTGCGCAGCACAATCTAGGTGGTGCAATGAATGTGGTGCAGTTAGATGATGCAGTACAGGTGGTGCAAATTATGTGGTGCAACTAATCTTTGACCGTCTTGAAGCTGTCCTCTCCACTGCTCGTGCAAACATCCCACCCTCCCACCCGCAACTTGGTCGCAAGACCTCTTCAAACAAGACCGTGACGGTACGTACCATATGACACTTGGCCACGACACCGACGACGACAGCGACAACGACGACGACGACGTCAACGACGCCGACGACGACGACGACGGCGACTACGACGACACCGACAACGTCCCCGACGACTTCGACGACGACAACGACGCCGACGCCGACGACGACGAAGACGACGACGACGTCGCCAAGTAAGACGACGACGAGGGAGGAGGAAAGACGACGACGGCGACAACGACGACAACGACGACAACGACGAGGGAGGAGGGAGGACGGCGACGACGCGAACGACGAAGAAAGAGGAAGGACGGCGGCGCCGACGACGACAACGACGAGGGAGGAGGGAAGACGACGACGACAACGGCGACGACGACGACGACGGCGACGAAATAGGAGGGACGACGACGAGACGCCGACGACGAACGACGACGACGACGAGGGAGGAGGAGGAAGGACTACCACGGCAACAACGACGACGGAAACCACCACGACGCCAAAGAGGACGACGACGACGACGACGAACACGAGGAAAGACAGAGGACGACGTAGGCGACGACGACGACGACGCGGGAGGAGGGAGGACGGCGACGACGACGACGACGACGCAAGAGCGCACGCGCGCACGCTTTTGTTGAAAATCCGTGTTGCGAAACCTTGTGTTTTGTAAGTTACGTACAGCGAAGACTGATAGGTTTCGAGTGGTCTCAAAAGAGAGCATCATGACTCCCCAGGGGGGTCTGGGCAGATGCCGGACGGGTGCCGCGGGAATCCGGGGACTGCCGCGGGAATCCGGAGATTTTTTTTTTAGCCACCAGTAACGCACTTCGTGGTCTTCGAGTTCCCAGAACTCCATTCCTGGGCATGATTTTGAATGCCCGGAGCCAACTGTACGCCACTTCGTGTTCTTCGAGTTCCCAGAACTCCATTCCTGGGCATGATTTTGAATGCCCGGAGCCAAGAACTCCATTCCTGGGCATGATTTTGAATGCCCGGAGCCAACTGTAGGCCACTTCGTGTTCTTCGAGTTCCCAGAACTCCATTCCCGGGCCAAATTTTGAATGCTGAGGCAGGCTGATGCTGAGGCTGAGGCAGGCTGAGGATGAGGCAGGCTGAGGCTGAGGCCGAGGCTGAAGGCAGACTGAGGCTGAGGCTGAAGCAGGCTGGCTGAGGCTGAGGCTGAGGCTGAGGCTGAGGCTGAGGCAGGCTGAGGACGAGGCTGAAGGCAGACTGAGGCTAGGGCTGAAGCAGGCTGAGGCTGAGGCTGAGGCTAAGGCAGGCTGAGGCTGAGGCTGAGGCAGGCTGATGCTGAGGCAGGCTGAGGCTGAGGCTGAGGCTGATGCAGGGTGAGGCCGAGGCAGGCTGAGGCTGAGGCCGAGGCTGAAGGCAGACTGATGCTGAGGCTGAAGCAGGCTGAGGCTGAGGCTGAGGCAGGCTGAGGCAGGCTGAGGCTGAGGCTGAGGCAGGCTGAGGCTGAGGCTGATGCTGATGCAGGCTGAGGCTGAGACAGGCTGAGGCTGAGGCCCCTTCTTGAAGGCAAGATTGAGGCCCAGAACTCGCCATGTCAGGCTGAGGCTCGAGGCGGCTGAGGCTGAGGCCTGAGTCAGGGGCCACCCGCCCCTGAAAAAATGCTGAGGCAGGCTGAGGCTGAGGCTGCGGCCTGAAGCAGGCTGAGCTGAGGCAGCCTGATGCTGAGGCTGATGCTGAAGGCAGACTGAGCTGAGGCTGAAGCAGGCTGGAGGCTGGGGTGAGGCGTGTCTGAGGCTGAGGTGAGGCGGCTGAATGCGGAGGCAGATCTAGGCTGAGGCTGAGCTCATGCAGGCGGAGGCTGAGGCAGGCGGAGGCTGTAGGCCGAGGCTGAAGGCAGACTGATGCTGAGGCTGAATCAGGCTGCGGCCTGATGCTGAGGCAGGCTGAGGCTAGGCTGAGGCAGAGCTGATGCTGAGGCAGGCTGAGGCTGAGGCCGGAGGCCGAGGGCCGAGGCTGAAGGCAGATGAGGCTGCGG